>JARK01001337.1:909990-961454 GCA_000688135.1 Ancylostoma ceylanicum | reverse complement strand
CCCCTCCCGCCCACTTTCTGCGTCCGCCACTGGCCTCTAATATAATGAAGCTCAACTTCCCGAATTCGAAAATTCCCAGAAGTACAAAGCAAGGAACGTTTTTGTATCCACCCCGTTGTATTGTATCCCTCGTTCCAACATAGGGTGGTTCATCGTGGAAATGAGCGAACTCATACCCAACAAGTCATCTCGTCTGATGCGCCTTGGAGTAAATTGCCAAACGGCTTTTGTAGCGGTATGTAATACTTCAGACAAAGTCTGGAGTGAATTTCTTCAGAGTTCTTAAGAGCAGTTTCAAAAACTGTTGATAAATTTTGGTAGGGCTTAAAGAAGGGCATTCGAGCTAATGGTGACCATTGTGAGGATTATCCCCTAGTGTACAAACACAGATATTTATTTATTTATTTATTTATTTATCTGTACACCAGCAAAGGTGCGCCAACAAAAAAAAAACATCAGTAGCACCACAAGACTACAGTAACTAGAAAATGTGGCCAATCGAAAGGTAAAGATGCGGCGGGCAAAAGGGATTCATCCGTTAGGATAGCCCGATGACACGACCAACCCCAAGGCTAAAGTCCATGTACGAACGCACACCAGCGCGTAAACAGTCGCCACCACCACGTCAGTTGGCCAAGACGCCCTCCTTAAGCAAAATCCTCGGTAGCTGCCGGCACTTCGGCACACAGGTACGCCAACTCCCTGTGGAACCGACAGCTAGGTGATGGTAAATGTGGAAGCAAAAGTGCGCTGACACGAACAAGTGGCCAAGGCAGAGCCGAACTCAAAAAGACAGGCCGTTCCAAAGAAAAAAAAAAAAAAGAAAGAGACCCGCTGCACCGCGTCACCTTCGATACGCCAGACAAAAGTACGAAAGAACAGTGAGAAAGCTGTGTCGAGAACATTGTGGTGCCTAGCATAACGAACAGCGAATTAACGGCGCAAAAAAAAATGAAAGAAAAACCAACTCAAAAAAACAGCTAACAAGACAACTATGTGGGATAAAAAACAAATGGATTCAAATAGAAAATTCTAGAGAACACACTAAAACGACGACCCAAACACGATGCTAGAAGGTAGGAAACGCAGAGCTGAAAAAAAAAATCCATCACAAACTCAAAATGTAGGCTGAAACTAACTAAAATGCAAGCCAAAGCCAGAAGAAGCCGGAGGTGTAACCAGCGAAACATAAGTGTTTATAAGAGAACAGAAGCAGGAGCAGACATTCTTATCTGAAAAGAATGCAAAGTAGTTAAGGGATATCGATATTCAAACACTGGAGTAAATTTAGGTTCTTTAGCTTATTTTTGAAGTTACTACTGTTGCCAGATTGCAGTAATGCAGGCGGCAGCTTTTGGAACCACCTGGCAGTACGACAGAAAAAAAAGTTGAACATTTGGCTGTGATGTATTCTATGGATTCTACGGTAATGCAGATTAAACCCACCACATCGCACCGAAGTAGGCCTGAATATCCAATATTTACTTGCACGTAAATTAATCTCCTTACGTAGTATGCGGAAGCCAAAAACTAAGTCAGCGAGAACACGCCTGTATTTCAAAGAATGCATTCTGAGAAGCCTTAGTCTATCAGAGTAGCTTGGTAAACTAGTAGAATAACCTAAACTACGCTGGAATAGTAGCCTGGTGAACGTTTTCTGCACTCGCTCTAATTTTTCTACATCTTTCTTGAGAATAGGATTCCAAGCTTGACAACTATACTCTACATGAGGAAGAACGTAAGCATAGTACAAGCGCTTCAACACATTAACATTGCTGCTGTAAACATTCCGAAAAATTGTAAACATAACGGCATAGGCTTTTTTAGTGATGTGTTGTATATGATCTGAGAATTTCAAGTTCTGGTCCACAATAACGCCGAGATCTTTAGCTGAATTACAAATATGAAGAGTGGTACCGCCGATGTCGTAGGTACGAGCAATGCCGGGTCCTAAGTGCATGACAAAGCATTTGTCAAGATTAATTGGCAGCTCCCATAGCGAAGCCCACTCAAACAAGTTTGAGAGAGACGTGCTCAAGGCATTGTGCACTTCATCGGAATTCACACTGGAATAGAATCCATAGATTTTTATATCGTCCGCGTACATCTGTACTCTGACATCTGGGGAAGTTTTAAGTACATAAGGAAGATCGAGTGTGTATATGAGAAATAAGAGAGGGGAAAGGACCCCCCTTGGGGGACACCACTCGAACATAGATATCTATCAGAAAACTCACAACCAACTTTGACGGTCATGTACCTATCAGCAAGGTAAGAGGAGAACCACTCAAGCAGCTTTCCGCGAATACCAAGATATTCAAGCTTCGCGAGAAGTTTCACGTGAGAGACTTTATCAAACGCCTTGGAGAGATCAATATATATTATATCAACTGACATTCCACGATTCAGTGCAGAGTTCCAGTCATAGAGGCTATCCACTATATTGGTAGTAGTTGAAGCCCCTGAAAGAAATCCGTGCTGCTCCATAGGAACAACATGGAATCTATCAAGCCATGAGGAAATTTTATCACGGGTCATTTTTTCCATGATTTTAGATGGAGCGGGCGTTAAGCTGATTGGGCGAAAGTCAGACACTGAATGAGCATCATTGCGTTTGGGGATAGCAGTGACAATGGCTTCTTTCCAGATTAATGGTACCTCACCCCGTGACATGGATAAGTTAAAGATATAAGAGAGAGGCTTAGCTAGGGAAGCTGCACACTTGTAGTACACTATCTGGGGGATGCCATCATACGACTCGGACAGTGATGGCTTAAGTTGCTGCAGATATGAGAACTTGTAGCATCTTGTTCTCATTATCTCCATCCTCTATCCATGTTCTTTCCAGTCGCGATGTCGCTGCCAATCAAAGTCATAGCCTTCATCCTAAATTCTCATTTTTTCTCTTTTCAAGCTCAATTTTTCCAAACTCATCTCTTCAAATGAAGGTGGAATGACAAGAAAAGGTAGTGAATTCAGAGTGAATGTTCAGTTCCCGTCAATACTCCGACAAATGCTAGTACCATTGGATTAGAGAACTGGCAAATGGTGTGGTTATTCTCCGATTCCCTTCAATAAATGGGTCAGAAAATTATTAGAAAAAGGCAAGTTATTTTGTGAGATTGCTCAAACCTATTTCAGCTCATGGCAGCAACTCCATTTCTATCTCCTTTCGGGAGGTATTCACCTCCATTGAAAATATTTTCAGACAACAAATTTTCTGCTATACATAAATGGTATTTTCTTACCTTGGCTCTAAACAACCGCTATCGGGTCGAGGTGATTGAGATTAGAACTACATAAATATAATCATTACATGAATACGACGGACTTGAGACTATTTATCAGCTTGATAGAGTTACGGTGCAACTTCGTAGAGTATTTTCGCAGACAGGGCGATGAAACCCTACTCGCTGTCATGAATGTCTCAAGGTAAGATCTAATAATAAGCCTTCCGATGACCAACAGTGGATGAGCTGCTAGAGCAAATTTGATGGGTTTTGCTGTCTTTACCCTTACTGTCATGGTTGACCAAGGCGACACGGTGCAACAGAGCCCACCTAATCTGGAGCGGAAAACTCGTCCACTTGGGTGAGCGG
The DNA here is from genome assembly GCA_000688135.1 of Ancylostoma ceylanicum. Taxonomy (NCBI): domain Eukaryota; kingdom Metazoa; phylum Nematoda; class Chromadorea; order Rhabditida; family Ancylostomatidae; genus Ancylostoma; species Ancylostoma ceylanicum. The sequence continues at coordinate 957,855 of JARK01001337.1, read as the reverse complement.
GAAGCGCACAAACATTCGTGGAAAGTTTATGAGGATGAGCACTGATGTAAGCGCTTATTTCCCCAAGTGTGAATGTGAAGAAGCAGCCAGTTCCTACTTGTCTCGTGACTATAAAATTACCTGATAATGCCTCGTTTTCGACAAAATACTTTATTTCACTTTCTATTAGCTAACTCTGATCCCTGAGTCATCTCGTCATACTCGTTCAGAAGGAAGTAAATCGATTTTCCACACCACCTCAACCAGCAATGAAGGCAGCTAGTCTGCTTTTGCTGGCCGAACTCTCATTTATTCTGAAGGTAGATTTATTAAACCAAACCCGTCTTCCGAGGAAAACATCACTGTCTCACCCATGTTTTCTTTGAAATGGGAGCACAAGAACAGCAATGATGCTTAGGGTGCTCATTGAATGTCATTATCATTCATTATCGATCATTGAATATCGCCTTCCTGAAGCTGGGAAAACTACTACACCTTCGATCGATTTCGATACGTATTCAAATTTTTCTATGTACCAACAATTGAGTATTTGGCTTCTCTTTCACGAAGCTTTATCGGGTATTAGCATGACACTGCACACTTCATCAATGCACACCTTAAAAGTGGAAACGGCTGTGACTGGCGTACTTTTACTATGAAGGTCCTCCTGGTTCTGCTGGCTCTCCTCTTCTGTATCGCAATGTGCAATGCACGTTCTGAGATGCACATTTTCACAGACGAGGAACGATGTGCTAAACCTATTCACAGTGGCTTCATTTGTGAGAATGAATATAGTCGGTACGAGTTTTCTCTTTGCCGTTTCAGTATACAGGAGAACATACGTATGCTTGCATTGCTCATTTTCGTCTTCAGGTTCACTTTCAACGCTAAGACTAAAAAATGCGAGCAGTTTACCACCAAACTCTGCAAAGAGCCAGTGAACAGCTACGATACATTAGAGGAGTGCAAAAGAAGGTGCATGAAGTGATCCTTCACATAGTCTACTCCAATAAAATTCAGTCTTCCTGCCATGTTCTCACACTCTAGAAAACTAAGCAAGCCACACACCTTGGTTAGTATCCGTTGCCTGATTTATGCATATAGTGGAGAGAATGAACAAGTCGGAAATCCACTCACTATAATCCCTGTAGGAAAGAAAAGGAAAGTGGTGGGAGTACAAGTAAAACTAGTCCAGATAAGGGGACAACACAAGGGTTGGGGATCACTACGAGCGTTCCAGGATAAGCGTGCTGTTTCTGTAGGAAGCTTAGACGTATTTTAAATCCACTCAAATTGTTGTGAGAAGTAACAATGCGTACATTTCAAACAGAGAGGACGCTAAAGCACGTGCCGGAGCAAGTAGAACTAACGAGTGTCTTTGTTTTCAACCGGAGCACATATTCCAGCTCTGATAACTGTGCAGCACGAACACAGCCCAAACGGCGTAATGCTTCGGGTAGAAACGCCAGCAGCAACGCTTCCCAGTTGCTGCCACCTTCCCCTCCATTGCTGCCATTCTCCCCTTCATTGCTGCTCCTTGTAGCTACTTGTAGGATTAATCCCAGTATCACAAGGACATTTACTCCTTCTGGGCCATCTATCGTCGGTTTATTATATCGTCGGCTGCTGTGTATCCAGAGATCCACCTACCTTCTGTTACCGTCGGCTAATCTGTTCTAATCAAGGCTTAGGAATTGCGTTACCTTGGTGGCAAGAGAAAAAACACTGCTGACACGTCGATTATTGCCACTACTCCAGGTGAAGTGTTCCTGTCTTCATTTTTCTGAGTTTGATCGTACACATACCCTCTGTGTTCGATCTTCTTCGATTTTGTCATTGGTCTGGAGCAAATTTTCGAAATGGGCAGATCTGTGCGTCGAAATCTTAAGGGAACAAATGGTCAACAGATCGATTCGCCGCCATCATCCCCATCATCCCCTGCGCCACTCAGCCTTGAGGAAGCAATGGAACAGTTGAATGCTTCTCCACGAGTTCCTGACTGTATCAAGAAGGCTTTCGGCTCTCTGGTCAACGAGCTATCATCAGTGCGTCAGGAAAGGGACCAACTGAGGGAGGAGAATCGCCTGCTCAGAGAACAGCTAAGTCTGTCACACACTTCTAAGCAGTTTTCCACGCAATCCACAGTTGATCATGTGCCTTTGTCTCCCTCTCCTCTATTGGACTGTCATGAAACTGAGAGATTGCGCTCTATCGTGATCGCGGGAATACCTGAATCTAAGAGTCCTGTTCTGAGGGATAGGTTAGAATACGATTACAGTAGTGTGATGAATGTATTGTTTCATTTGGATATCCAGTGCTACCCTGTTGCCATTTATCGACTCGGTAAACCCAAAGATGGTGTTAACCGACTGCTTAAAATTATCCTACCTACTAGGTTCTTTCAGCGTTTGGCTGTACAGAGAGCTTTCTGGCTGCGCTCTTTTCCAAGAAAAGGGATCCTCCTCCGGGAGTCCCTTAGAGCTTCGGAAAGAGAGCGCCGCAAGAAAGCTAGGCTTAATCTTAGCGATCACAACTCCGCACAGTTCTGTATCTTTTCTCAAAAATCTGTATCTGTATCTTTTCTCAAAAACGTGGCTCAAAGGTCATCACTCGATTACGTCAATGTTTGATTTCTGGGTGAACGACTTTGTTATTCTACGTTGTGACAGAGGCCAAAAATCCGGTGGGGGAGTGGCTATCTTTATACAAAGCAACTTAACTCATTCCGTGGTTTTTAATGAATCAGTTTCAAAAGGGTATGAAATTTTAGCTGTGGATATTGTCCATGCTGATATGCGTTTTAGAATAATTTTGATATACAGACCACCCTCTGCCTCAGTAGGTGTCACAGAGCAGCTGGCTAAGGTTATTGGGGATCTATCCACTACGGAATCGCCTGTCATCTTAGTCGGTGATTTTAATCTTCCTGAAATTCAGTGGGCAACGTGGAATGATCAGAATCAGTTTACTGATTCTTTTTCAGTTATGCTTCATTGTCACGATTTCAAACAATACGTATTGGAACCGACCAGGGGAGCTAGTTTCTTAGATCTACTATTTTCAAACAATGCAGATCTACTCCATAACATTACTGTTCAGTCACCGGTTGGTGGGAGTGACCATCTCAGCATATCTTTCGAGGTGCAAGGTTTTGGTATTGAACAAACGCCAGTTCTTAAGAGGTTGTTTAACAAGTGCGATTATTTTGCCATAAATAGCTATCTGAATAATGTTTCATGGGTCGACTCTTTCGAGTCGGTTTCTTCGGTGGACGAGAAATACACTATGTTTCTGTCTATTCTAAATCATGTGATAGATCAGTTTGTTCCTTGGACTTATGTGTTCCCGAGGAAATCCAACCTTCCAAGATATCTTCAGAACATGTGGGACCATAAAGAATGTCTCCTTCACTATGCCAAACTAAGCGGGGATTGGACAGAATACAAATCATTCTCTCAAAGATTTTCGAATCAAATCAAGAAATACAACAAGAGCATAGAAAAAAGGGTAGTTGAGTCCAAAAACCAGCAGTGTTTTTTCAAGTATATGAAAAATAGACTAGAAACGAAATTCCATTTTTCAAATTTGAAACTCAACGGAGAGGTTTTACTTAATGATCGGGATAGAGCCAACGCCCTGGCACGTGAATTTAACACCGTCTTCATTGAAGATGATGGAATCACTCCTGCCTATCATTTTGAACCTGTAACCAGTGAGAGTGACTTCCCACATTTTGATGCGCTTATGATTTATGAACACCTAGTCAAATGGCCACATTCCTATTCTGTTACACCTGACAGAATCCCTTTCCTATTCATCAGAAATGTTGCTCATACTATTGCATTTCCCCTTTCTTACATTTTCAACCAATCAATTATGTTCTCGGAAATCCCTCGACTTTGGAAGCATTCTTATGTGACCCCACTTTTGAAAAAAACCCCATCTTCTGACCCAAGCAACTACAGACCGATAAGTATTACATCAATATTCTGCCGACTTTTCGAAAAAATTCTTAAATCTCATATGCTCCGACACATTGAGGCGAATTCTTTAATACCTAAGTCGCAGCACGGATTTGCCAGTGGTAAGTCAGTTACCACAAACATGTTGGAGTCCCTCAACGATTGGACCTTGATATTGGACGAAAAAAAGTCCATAGACGTGATATACTTTGACTTCGCTAAAGCTTTCGATAGGGTAAGCCACAAAAAGCTCATTTTCAAAATTAGACAGATGGGTTTTCATCAAAAAATTTGCAAGTGGCTGGAAGAATTCCTCAAGGATAGGACCTTCCAAGTACGCGTAAACTCAACATTCTCGGACATATTTTTCATTCGGAGCGGAGTGCCTCAAGGAGGTGTCTTATCACCTATACTTTTCAATCTTTTCTGTGCCGAATTAGGGGGTATTCTCGAAGGAAAGGGTGTAATTTGTAAGCAGTATGCTGATGACATAAAAATATACAAAGAAATTGACTCCACTCAAGATTTAGCGGTATTACAAGAAGCAATTGATTCCTTGCTAATGTGGTCAAAAACCTGGCAGATTCCGCTCTCCCCAAATAAGACCTTCCATATGAGGCTTGGTTCTTCCACGTTGCCTAGTGACTACAAAATATCTAGGCATTCAATCGAAACGGTCAGGGATGTGAGGGATCTGGGATTCCACTACAATGACAAACTCGACTTCATTTCGCATTATAGAGAGCTATACAAAAAGGCGTTCCACCGCACATACCAAATATTCAAAGCCCTCTCCACCAAGGATAGTGTAGTCCTGCTTAGAGCATACAAAATCTATGTTAGACCGTTGGTTGAGAGCGGAACGGTTATTTTTTCTCCTCATAAAAAGAAAGACATTGCACTGTTGGAGAAAATCCAGAACAATTACACAAGGAAAGTTTTGGTTCGTAAAGGCGGTTTTCTCCATTCCAGAATTCCTAATGCAAAAATTAGGAATAAGTACTTCAATCTTTCTAGCCTAGAGTCGAGGAGGGAACTTTATGATGTTTGCATGGTACATAAATTATTAAGTGGAAAGTCCGGAGTTGAATTTTCACAATTTTTTACACTAACTCCGTCAGTCACTCGCGGGGGGGGGGGGAATGAAAATTTGCTTTCCACGACCTAAAACCACGGTCAGAGCTAAATTCTTTACCGCTAGAGCCGGCATGGATATTGTTCGTTTAAATAAGACCACCGGGGTCATCGGATCCTTCGCTTCTTTCAAACGAAGAATAGCAAAAATCTTACTCAGGTCATAGGTTGTCTCAGTTTTCTTAATTTTCTGCTTTATGTCTGTTCTACTCGTTGTTTCGTTTTGTTCTTTTTCACGATTGTCTTATACGTCGTACTCGAATAAATAAATAAATAAATAAATGGCAGCAACAGGGAACCGTTGCTGCTAGCGTTTCTACCCGAAGCATTACGCCGTTCGGGCTGCGTTCCTAGCGCACATTCACCATTCCTAGCGAATCACAAAAAGTGATTCCCTGAAGGCAGCATTCGTGACAATTCGTTCACCAAGAACTCAGCGTGATACCAGGGACATCATTATGGGGAGCGCAAGTAAAATGATCACTTCTCTAAAAACTCACTAGATTTTCGGATGCTCTTTGCGATAGAATAAGATGGTCGATCTACATGGATGATGTCAAACAAAAAGTCGGTGACATTGTCTTCATTGTCACAAGTTCCGCCGATGCAGTTGGATACTTGGTAAGATGTGCAGCTCTCTCAAAATACCTGAAGGAAAATAGCGAAGCTTCACGGTGAGCTATAAAAATATTGGTCGATAGAAATAAACACTATATTTGAAAATCTGGTGCAATTGGTGAAAAACTGCAATTGGTGGTAGTAAACCTACCGAAACTGTCACTTAGCGATTAGCGTTAACTGACAGCTAACTCCCATCTAACGAGGAACTCCGGGACTGGTAATGTAAGCTTTATTGTGTGGAATATGGTTCTGTAAGTATGGCGGATGACTACCAGGACGAAACAGGGACCATACTTACAAGTGAACTCACAGTTCGAAACCGAACTGTGAGTTCTTTGTCACGCCGACCTTACTGTCAGTATGAAACGACGAGGACACGAGGAGGGCAATAGCGTGCGGCGCGCGAGACGCAGACAGTGACCTCGTCGTTTCACGAAAAAGCCCTCAGGAGGCCTTTTCGCTCATGGTTTGAGTTCATCGTTGTAGCCAGGTGTGCGTGCACTGGCTCCTTTTCGGTGAAGGCGCAGTTCCGGGCACATCCAGCTGATCGATGTTCCACCCTTCCGATCACCATGACCTGCCACCGGAGATCATCGATGACACCAATTTCCTGGTAGGTGATTTTGACTGCTAAGCCTCACACATTCCCAGATGAAATCTCACACATTTTATGGGCACGGAAATGTATTTTTGAGCTAAACCTATCAAAGTTCATTTATGCGGGACGAGATTCACTGTCCGTTTGGGTTTAAGGGACACATAATTTCCGTTAGTCGTGGAGTCAGTAGTGCAGAGGTATGCCGGCACACTTTGAGGACATCCAGTATTTGTTGGTTGAGGGTTCGAAACCCCTGATGGGTAGAAGGTTTTGCTAAAGCCTTATCATCCAAGGATCGAGGTTGTCAGTTAGCTCGTAGCTTGTTCACGGTTGCAAAACAAAGCTGGCAGTTAGCTACGACCTACGACTCATCGTTTCGTCGTCGTTTCAAGAGGTTTACTACCACCCCTGGTATCAGTGGCTGAAATGAAGTTGCAGGGAGTGGGGTGGCCAATTGGTATTGGTCGGTAAAATGACTTGTCTTACACGCTCTGAGTTTTTACACTTCAGATACCTATTGTACGTTAGGAAAGACATAAGGTCTGTGCGTTCTAGACGTGTCAGCTAGCAAGTCAGAACGATAGGACAGGTCAAGTTATTGACTTGTGTTAGGTGCCCCCTCCCCCTAACCAGGCCCCAGCACGGCTTGGCGGTGGGCAAGTTGGGCTTCGTAAAAAGGGAGAAAGCAAAGGAAGCCTTGTACGGGGTCGGGGCAGAGCCCCAGAAAAAGGGCTCTTTTTAGTTCTTGTAAGAATACGTTTACAGAGGCGAAAGAGGAAGGCCAAAGCTCAAGAGAGGAGTTCGTACTCTGGGCATATTCTGAATGGCATTAGCTCCATTTTGCCCAGGCTCAATTATGATTACAGTTGAGAAGTGTTTCATATCCAAAAAACAGACCATTGCAACATTCATGCATCACGATGGTAGAGAAGAAGTGATGCAGTGGCCGAGGAGGTATTTCATATAATTATTAGAAAGAGAGCTCTACGATTAAAATTCCACGTGCGCTCTTGTTTTGCACTTTGCAAAATGGCGATGTGTGCGCGATGTTCGGAGTAGCTCCAATCGTGGCGAACATGCGTGAGGCGCGATCTGATCACGTGTTGAGAAGTGACGACAATTCAGTCGCCAAATCAGTTGTGAATATCACCGTGGATGGACGTAGAGGAGATCATGATCGAAAACTTTATGACCAGATAGGACAGAGGAAAACATGCATTTACTGAAGAACACAAAAGAAGACGCATTTAATTGAAGAATGCGGCGCAGGTACACGAGAAACGCAGATCCTTGCTCTTGGAAACATGGCTAGAAAGAAGAGGAAGAAGATGAAGAAGAAGAGAACAGCAACACACCATAGGCAATGTTTTGAAATATAGATGTCTCCTTCTGAACTTGTAAGGAAGAATGAATATTGTTATTAACTCTTAACAACATGTAAGTTTAGCTGAGACATTGTATGTGGAACATTTAAGTGTTCGATATATGTTGATCCTACACATGAGGTGTGTTCAACTTCTCTGCGCATATTTCACCTAGTTTCTTATATTTCAAAAAATTTGAAAACACTGACGAAATTGAAGATCCAATTTTCAAGCCACTTTTGACTGGCTCTGTATCCTTGGTAAGGTATGGTATCCAGAAGGAAGCACTCGTAATGCAGGGCGTATACTCAAGCTTGGTTCCGATTGGCCATCCTAGAGCTCAGATATGCGACAAATTCTATCGTCCAAAATTGTGGATGCACTAAACATGTGGCCGCCATGAATTCACGTTCTATTGAAAATGCGCAAGAGTGAAAGTTGCATTTTATTGGAGGATATGATTGCTGATGATAAAAATTCGAATAATTCGGAAGATTGCTCCTCCTATTTTCAGTGTTATGGCATGTTTTTAAAAGGAAAACATGTAGAAAAGGAAGCTGTCGTTTTATGCGTTCGTGATATTGATGATGCCATCTATTTATTTCTCCTTCGAGGGACGTAGCTGTAACTCATAAATTCCATCCAATCCCTTTGAAGACGCATAAGCGTACGCTATTGGCAAGTACATCATGCATCATGCTCTTGTTTTAAATTGTCGCGGAAGTTCACCACCATTTCTAGAATCACTTTCAAATCGATTTATGCTCTATGATACAATATAGAGTCAACAATGTGATGAAATGTGGGTCATCACTATCAACAAAAATCTCGGCAGCTGCAATGGAGTCTGTTGACCGCCTCTTCCAGTGAATGGTTATTTTGCAATTCCACCAAACACTGAGCTTTTCAGGAGGTAGTTCTCGGTTTGGCGGTGAAATCCAGAGTTACTGGTCTCCGAACCACGTCCATTTCCCCGGGTGATTCACATGAGGAACTTATTTCTCGTGTCTGGAAACCAACTTGGCGAAGCTAGCGAAAGTTCGCCAAAAGACCAAAAACATCAGAAACGCACTCAAAGCACGTGAAGCTATCAAGCTCTCGAAATATCAAGTATACACACTTCAAATATCTATGTTTCTCCGATGAGATACTGAAAAACAGCTAATCTATTCCAGCTCCTTTGCCACCTTACGGGAATTAGGCCGTAGATTCTCTTCACCCTGCTTGGTCACTTCATTAGGTCGATCAGACTCTGACTTCTCATAAGCCAAAACTGCCGTCTTTAAATTTCCAGAACCAAACTTTTACTTTATTTTACTTTTACTTTACCGGTGTAGAAGACAGCAAACGTGTCCATAGTATGACATGTGTATGTCCTTTCATCGTTTGCGTTGCTGTATTTCCTGAGTCAGAGTCGAGAACTATTTTGATGACATAATCGCAGCGGAATGGTAAGCTCAGTATAGGCCCTACTTATTAGCCTTCACATACGTTTCTGAAAATTTCGGCAACATATACAAGTTATTGGCGAGAAATTTTTGCGACGATCTAATATCTAGAAGACGGGGAAACCATCTATCACCAGGGGCAACACAGTACAGTACATCGTAAAAGCAAAGACTCTTTCCCAGAAGCAAAGGCTAACCCTCGGTTGGTCTTTGCTTTTGGCATAAAGTCGACGTTCTGCACATGATCTGAAGGCATTCCGATGCCTGGATGAATGAAGCAAGCGCAAGAGAATTAGGACAACAGAGGACACAAGAGAAAGCGTAGAATCGCATACATCGACAGAGCACCGCCAAGCGGCGCTTTGGCCCGATAGTGTTATATTTTAGAGGAATGTGTTGCCAGATGCATAGGTAAAATAAAACTAAAAATCCTGCATTAAATTCAGAATAGCTTAATACATCCAAGCGAGGCAGAAATGTTAGATGCTGCGTTGTACATAGCCAAATAAGCGTACGTCGATCTAGTGCGTGGACTTTTCGAAAACAACGCTCCATTTGATATCTCTTCCCGCCATTCCGTCGACACTATTGCTATCGTTCTTGACACATTCGCGACCTTACGCTTTTGGCATGATGTGTCACGTGGGACAGACGCGCTTTTGCACAAGTAGGACCCGTGCTCAACCGCTTGAGCACGTGGTCCCACGTGGTAGGGATTTTTCCTCTGCTGCACAATACTCCGAAAATGCGCAAATTTGAGACAATTCATAACGCAAATATGCACGAGCTCGAAGCTAATTCAAGAAGTTCACCTGCATAAGAGGTAGTAAGTAAGTAAGTTAATCTTCATACAAGTTGTTCTTTCACTTGTTAGTTTCAACAACACATTAAAGTAAAACGAGAGAATGTCTGCTCTGTCCATCGCGTGTATAGATCGCTTGAACATTTGTTAGTATACCACTGTATATGAGTTTGCTCACTAAATATAACTGTGAAAAGGGGCATGCTCACCCGGTTGAGCACATTGTCACGAATGTGTTAAGGTCGTTTAAAATCAGTCGTTTGTTGGTTAGTCCATAAAACGCAGATTTCTTAATTGCAGATGAAGGTAATCATTTTTTTACTCCTCACCTCGTCTTGCTACGGTGTGCTCTGGCTTGGTAGGAGACAAGCTGTTGGGGTGAAAGGCAAACTCCTCTGCGATGGCAAGCCTGCCGAAGGAGTGAAAGTGAAATTATATGAGAAGGAAGTTTGTAAGAAGTGGAATCACATTTTTTTCTGATGACAAAAAGCACAAGGTTTTTTAAACTGAATACGCTGCAATCATTACAGTGTTGGACAGAAAATTAGACCAAGGCAAGACCGATGCAAAAGGCACGTTCATGTTGTCGGGAAGTGCCAGGGAAATGTCAAACATCGATCCTCAGCTGAATATCTACCACAAATGTAACTACAGATGGGTGGGATATCGTTTAACTCTTAAAAAGTCTGTCAGCAGTCAAGACGACGTCGCCTTCACATGTCCAGGGTAGAGAAAAAATTTGGAGATTTTTCTGGAGATTCACATCTGCCGGTTGTAGGAGAAGTTAAGACATCTGCTCCGAGATAAAGTATTCCAGTCGACTGTGAGCAAGACCTGGCACTATATCTCGAAAGAATTCTCCTTTATCAATGAGAAGAGCCTCAAAGAATTGAATGTTGCGCACCCAGGAAGCCTTCATTGAAACACTATTAAAAGCCTGCAGCTTTGATTACAAAAATTTCGCAGCTTTGTGAATGCTATAATAGGTATCAAGCTTAAAACCAACAGTTTTTCTAATCATTTCTCTTTTTTTTTGCTGTTTTGTTCGTAGATGCGGCTCTTGTTGTTTTGATGTGCATCCGATTTGAAAATTCTAGGGATAATTCTTTCCAGTTAGCTATTGCCGACAGCCATCAGCCCGTGGCACGGATAGTTTCGTTCCAAAAAATTCTTTCGTGACCTCAGACTTCGTAACTCTCGTGTGGGGTGGTCCATTTCTGTAGTATTACTTTTCTATTTACAACTTCTCCTAATTTTCATGTAATTCTAAGTGAAAGTGCGATCAATCATCTCACAAGTTTGGATTGCAAAAGCCTAATCTTGGAATGAATTGAGAGACGTGGTACTCATTTTTATATCCACAATTTTGTTCTACCCTTCACAGTGGGCGATGTAATCAAGCTTAGGTTTGTTGACTTATCAAAGTCGTCAACTCTTTATAAAATGTTTTGCCTACACGTTCTATTTTGACTACACCTATTCAGCCTTGCTACCAGAAGGTCCCCATAGAAATTCCATCGAAATATATTGTGGATGGAGACAGCGTGCCTGGAGATAAATACTTCGACATCGGTGTTCTGGAACTTTCCATGGAATTTCGGGGACAAACGACCGACTGCATCAACTAACTGCCTCCATTCCATGGCTTCCACACTCGCCATCACATAAACGTGTCATTAGCGAACGAATACCTTCGTACAAATGAATGCACGGGATAGACCAGTGCTTTTCTTTGCGAAACACTATCACCATCTATGACTTCCTTGGATGAGGCCAGCATGTTTATGAACCCTCACTTGCAGGGCTTTGTAACGTTGTTAAGTGCCTATCCCATCACTATTTCATGTTCTTGTTCAGAAACTTGTTTTGCTATCATAGGAGCTGGTTAGCTGACATTTCTAAACCATTTATCTTATATGTGTCTGCGACATCTTGTTTCGTTATTTTGGTGCCATTTTATGTGTGATTTGTGGTTTCATTCCTCTACTATTGCAATCTGGAGTTGGTTTAACGTTTATGCATATTAGGGTAAGTACACAGCTACACAAATACATAATAGATCAATGAAAATATGCAAGAAGAATGTTTTCCAACACCCGATAACAACTCCACTTACTGAGTTTCACCTCTAAATGGCGTTGGAAACCGTACGCATTTCGACTCGGATAACTGACAAGGAGAGGATACTTCATCAGTGCAGCAAATGGTGTGGTTATTCTCCGATTTCCTTCAATAAATGGACCAGAAAATTTCGACAAGTTATTTCGTGAGATTGCTAAAAACTAGCTCAGCTCATGGCAGCAACTCCATTTCTATCTCCTTTTGGGAAGTATTCACCTCCATTGAAAATATTTCCAGACAACAAATTTTTGGCTACACATGGTATTTTCTCACCTCAGGTCTAAACAACCGCTTTCGGGTCGCGGCAACTGAGATCAAAACTACATAAATATAATCATTACATGAATACGACGGACTTGAGACTATTCATCAGCTTGATGTGAACTACAGAGCAATTTCGTGGAGTATTTTCGCAGACAGGGCGATGGAACTTTACACGACACTCCCTACTCGCTGTCATGGATGTCTCAAGGAAAGATCCAATAATAAGCTTCCCGGTGACCAACAGTGGATGAGCTAGGGCAAATTTGATGGGCGTTGCTGTCTTTAGCCCCACTTGTCATGGTTGACCAAGGCGACACGGTGCAACGAAGCTCATCTAATTTAGGATGGAGAACTCGTCCACTTGGTTGGGAAGCGCACAAACATTCATGGAAATCTTATGAGGATGAGCACTGATATAAGTGCTTATTTCCACATGTGTGAATGTGAAGAAGCAGCCAGTCCCTACTTGTCTCCCGACTATAAATTTACTTGACAATGCCTCGTTTTCGACGGAATACTTTATTTCACTTTCTATTAGCTAACTCTGATCCCTGAATCATCTCATCATACTAGTTCAGAGGAGAGTAAATCAATTCTCTACACGATCTCAACCAGCAATGGAACCAGCTAGTCTGCTTTTACTGGCCAACCTCTAATTAGATTTATTTAACCATATCCGTCTTCCGAGGAAGATATAATTGTCTCATTTAAGTCTCTTTTGGAACGGAAGAACAAGAACAGAACGTTGCTTAGGATACTCGGCGTTATCGATCATTGAATATCGCTTCTCTAAAGCTGAGAAAACTATCAAAGCTTCCATTGCTGTCGATACGTATTCAAATTTGTCTATGTACCAGCAATTGAATATTATGCTCCCCTTTTACGAAACTTTATCGGATATTAGCATGACACTGCACATTTCCTCCATGCACGCCTTAAAAGTGGAAACGGCTGTGACTTGCGTACTTTTACTATGAAGGTCCTCCTGGTTCTCCTCTTTTGTATCGTAATCTGCGATGCACGTTCTGTGCCGCACTATATCACAGACGAGGAACGATGTAGTGCACGTCTTCCCAGTGGCTTTATTTGTGCGAATGTATTCAAAGGGTGGGAGTTTTCTCTCAGCCGTTTATAAGCCGTTTATACAGGAGAACATATTCTCGTGGTCACTACGATCTAAACGTCTGCAGTTGTAGAAGTCGCCACGCAGCCACTACGCAACTCAGTCGCAAGGCTGCTGTGTGGCGATCACGTCGCATTCCGCCAGCCATGGCGCCACGCAGCGGCCTTGTGGTTTTCGTGGCGGCTGCGTGACGATCGCAGACGTTTGGATCATGGTCACCACAAGAATACGTATGCTTGCACTGCTTATTTTCGTCTTCAGGTTCACGTTCAACGTTAAAACTAAAAAATGTGAGCCGTTTACCACCAACCTCTGCAAAAAGCCATTGAACGCCTTTGCTACATTAGAAGAGTGCAAAAAAAGGTGCATGAAGTGATTTTTCTCATAGTCTACTCCAATAAAATTCAATTCTCCCGCCATGCTGTCACACTCTACAAAACTAAGCAAGTTACACACCTTGATTAATACACCACCAGTTAGCACCATCCGTTGCCTGATTTATGCATATAGTGGAGAGAATGAACAAGTCGGAAATCCACTCACTATAGTCCCTCTAGGAAAGATAAAGGAAAACGGTGGGAGTTCCAGTGAAACTAGTCCAAATAAGGGACAGGAGAATGGTTGGGGATTACTACGAACGTTCCAGGATAAGCGTGCTGTTTTTCTGTCGGAAGCTTCGGCTTATTTTAAATCCACTCAAATTATTGTGAGAAGTAGCTATGAGAGAGATTGCTAAAGCACGTGCCGGAGCACGTAGAACTAACGAGTGTCATTGTTTTCAACCTGAGGACATATTCTAGTGATTTCCTTAAGGCAGCATTCATGGGAAATTCATTCACCAAGAATTCAGCGCGGTCCCAATGGCATGACCATGGGGAGCACAAGTGAAGTGATCAATTCTGTCAGAACTCATGAGAATTTCGGATGCTCATTGCGTTAGAACAAGATGGTCGATTTATGTGGATGAGGTCAAACAAAAAGTTGGTAACACTGTCTTCATTGTCACAAATTTGCTCGATGCTGTCGGATACTTGGTAATATATGCAGCTCTCGCGAAATACCTGGAGAAATATAGTAAAGCCGCACGGTGAATTATGAAATTATCAATTGATAGGAATAAACACCATATTTGAAAACCTTGTGGAATTGTTGAAACAGTGGGATAAATGGGTAAAATGAAGTTGGAGGGAGGGGGGTGGCCACATGGCATTGGTCGATAAAACGACCTCTCCTACATGTTCTCAGCTTGTTTGCATTTTGGGTAACTATAATACTATACGTTAGAAAAGCTAAGAGATCGGAGCGTTTTGGACGTGTCAGCTAGCAATTCAGAAAGTGTAGGACAGTCCAAGTTATTGAATTGTGTTAGCTGCCCCCCACACCATTTTGCCAAAGATCAATTATTTGGTTGAGGCACTATAAATATCTATAACTATAATATTCGATTAAAAAAACTACATACACAACAATTTGCCAGCTCCAGCCAACACACATTCTCCAGATTCACTAATGACTCTTGTACTTCATCCCTACAAGGAAGCAATGTTAATAAATCGCTGTGCTGTGAGACGCAAAAGCGAGCCACCCAAGTTTGGCTTTCTCGCAGATTCCAAAGTTTTCTCCACCAAGAAACAATTCATCGACAGGTACATGGGCTATTCTGATAGCGCCAAATGGAAGTCGTGATGTAAAACCTTGAAAATCTTGACTGTGTTTGCTTTTTTTACAATCTGGCCAGGGATAGTCTTAGATGAGTCTGAGGCTGGATTGTTAGGGGTAGGGAGGACCTAACAATCATCCTAGCGTCAGATTCTTCACGCATGCCCAAGCGCTTGCATAGAATGGTGTTATCCCTAGCGCCTTCGACCTTCTCTGTTAATACTGTTCCTATCAGGTTACCCAGCATAGGGTAAATCGTGGCAATGCATTCACATGTTCCCTCGGTGGGAACCTTGGGGATTCATTGTCACTGTTCACTTTTATTCTCTTCTTCACTCCCGCAAACTTTTTTCTCCGATTGTTATTTTTTTTCTTTCAAACAGCTACCACACTTACATTCCTCATCTGTACAACCACATGAGTTTTGCTTTTTTAATGGAAGCTCTTGCGCACTTCAACGTGCATACAATAAATAAATAAAGAAAAATAAGTTCCTCAACCTAATACAATTGAAAAAGGGTTAATATCGAAAAATAAACCATTGCAACATTGATGCATCACGATGGTAGAGAAAAGTGATACAGTGGTCAAGTAGGTATTTCATATAATTATTAGAAAGAGAGATCTACGATTCAAATTACGCGTGCGCTTTTGTTTGGCAGTTGCACCTAATTTTTTTAAAACGCCATAACTCGGCTCAAAGTCAACTATTTCATTCGAGTTAGAAAGCATTGACATTCTTGTAAGGTGTCCAGTACGATACAAAAGATTTGTCCAGAAGTCTAAAATATGACAGATTCGAATTTGAGAGAGCGGCGCATGTCCTTTCTGAGTAGGGTCTGTTCATCAGAAGTTTTAAAGCGAATATAGCGGAGTAGAGGCTTGAAAAGGTGTGAGTCTGTTGGAGAAGGAGAAACATAGGGTAGATTAGGATTTTGAAGCATGAATGATCAATTTATTGTACAGTTGACACTAATACATACTGGTACAGGTTATCCCAAAGAAGACGTAACACGTAACACGTAAGTTCGCCTGTGCTGGCCATCTTTTCCTTCATTACTTTGTGCAAGAAAGTGAAGTACTCGGTGGTTATTGTGCAATCGTTTGGAAAGAATTCGTTTTGGATAACTCGTGTTGCTGGCCAAAAAATGTCAAAGAAATTTTCAAAGATATGGCGATGGTTTGCCCAGTTTTTGGGTAGGCCGTTGGGGCTTACATTCTACAACAACCTCCTCTTATTGTCGCCCATAACCCATTTTCTATTAACAATAACAATCCATTTAAAAGCACCGTCACACCTCAGAATCGTTTTTTAGATTTTTGCATTAACAGATTAGAATGGCATGCGATTCCGTTATGTGATTCTGTTCAATACTGCCGAAAAAACTCTTACTGATCTTCTCTTACTGATCTTTTGGTTTCGAATTCACGATGAAAATTCCGCAAATTTGCTAGCTGCATATAACATTAGTTTCGTACCTTAAACACAGCAACGCTGTAGCATACAACCGAGCCAAAAGTGGTATGAGTACTCTGATGTTGAATGGCAATACATTTGGCGAGGTTTGTTTGGCAACCTCGCAGACGAGCTTGCAAACTAGCCAGGCAAACGAACATCGTAAAATGTATTGCCAAACAAGAAGTCCCGTAAAATGTATCGCCATGCTAACCAAACAAACTTGAATACGCAAACATTTTGATAACACCGGGGATCGCACCGTGGTCCTGATATTGGAAGTCCACTGCCTTACCAACTGCGCCATCCGAGTCGACACCGATGATGATTGAATCACCCACTAAGAATGAAATGAACATATTAACCCGTAAAATGTATCGCCAAACAAGAAGTCCCGTAAACTGTCTTGCCAACAGGATCTCTTGCCATTTGTATCGCCAAACACCCGTAAAATGTATTGCCAAACAAAATTTTATCTCGTAAACTGTCTTGCCAAACAAATTCTCTTGCCAAATGTATTGTCATTTAACATCAGTGTAGCAGATGTTTCAGGCTACCAGCACACATGAAAATCGTTGTTGGATATCATAATCGTAAGATGCAAAACTATGTTAAACACTGAACCACCATGAACTGCTCCGGAACATTTGCACGCACCTAATAATTAGATGTTCTCAAATTTAGGAACCTTCTAAAGGATTAACGCATCCCCGACTTTTGGGAACAGTGGCACTGCTGAAGCTCCCACGTGGCTGAATGTAAAGATCTACAAAGAGTAAGATAGTGTAAAGATTCAATATTTTGTGAGAACCTATGGCAAAATAGTACAAAATGCTCAAAACACAGAAGCTTCCAACAGTTAGAGCAGCAAATGAAAAAGAGCTCGTTACAACCGTCATGTTCACTATTTCCTACTTAATCTAAAAACCTGACTGTTGTTATGAATTCACTCGGATGTTTGTCAGGATATATCCAGCCGTTTGTCTGTTCAGTGGCACCGTTTCTCTGTTCAGTGCCAGAGTCCGCATTCCTGATCTTTTGACGTCATTTTGCTCTATCGTACGTCTGGTCTGGGTGTCCACATGCTTCAGGTCGGCGTGCAATGTGTCTAGCCACCGTTGCTTCGGTCGCCTTTGGGTCGTTTTCCCGGTACTTCGAGATCAAGGCCTACTTTGCAAATGGCGTCTTCGTTGGCGCGCAGAACGTGGCCGTACCATCCAAGGCATGTTTCACGAAGTCTGTCGGCAATCGGGTTGATGCCGAACTGTTATCGGATCCTCTCACTGCGGATGCGGTCTACACGCGTGATACCGGCCCCCCATCGGTAACATCTTTGTTTCCATCACACTTAGTCTTCTTTCTACTCCCCTGGCGGTTGATCAGCGTTCTGCACCATACAGTGCCACGGATCGAACGACTGCTCGATACACCTTTGACTTGAGGCGATTCGGGTTGCTTTCTTCGCACAGTACTCCAGTCATCGACCGCCACTTCACCCGTGCAGCGTTTACGCGAGCGACTACTTCACGGGCTAGGTTGCTATCAGCTCGTGAAAGTTGGTCGTCACATACTCAGCCTTCCCGACGTTTAGCCGAAGACGCGTAGCATGTGTAGGTGAGAAATCTCGGTGCACAGAATTGCGAATACATAAGTGGCAAAGTTCGAAGAATTGAGTCACACTGACACACAGAAAATTCTAAAATTTCAATGGTCGGAAAAAATAAACATCGAGCAACTGGATTTGGGAGGTAGTCCCTTAAGTGATGTTCATGAAATTCAGCTGCTCATTAGCTGGTACAACGGCATGAATCTCTGCTTCTACGAATTGATAATGAGAAGTGTGCAGATGCAGGGTCTGGATGTACAACACATGACAACACAGCCCCAGCCCAGCATGAGCTGTTTGTTCATATTATGTGTTGTGTTGACCCGAAATTCCAAGACTGGTGCTTGAAAATGCCTCTGAAATAAATTTCCCAGCCACTTGCTACAGAAATTGCTAATTAGTATGAAAACCTTTGCTGTATCTGTTAGCCACAAACCTGCAACATCACAAAACGTTTTTCACCAGGATGCTCATTGGCAAGCAATATTGGCAAGACCGTAAAAGAATAAGCTGACACCGACAAACAATGAGCAACTCTCCCCACTTTCTCCGTTCCTCCGGGAGCCAGTCTTGGAGTCGCGCACTATGCAAGTCATTTAGAAATCCAATTTGATCGCAGATAGTTGCAGATCGTTTCAACGGCCACTCACCCATTTCTGAATAAGAAGAGATGGAAGAGTAGTCATCACCCCTGACCCGAATTTCTTGCCATTCATCTTGCGTTACATTGAGGATAAACTGCTGAGCATTGGTGGTGATTCGGTCCGTGGCGAAGAAGTTTTTTTGTAGAGGTATAAGTTGTGATGCACCGTGAAACAATGCCACGACTTTTTTGAATTCTTGGAACCATCTATGATTTGCTTTGAAATTTTCAGTCAGATTTTCCTCCTTAATTATTTTCAAAGCCATTTGGTGAATGCCGCTGTCATGCAGCGAGATTCCCAGGCTGAATTTAGAAAGAACGAGCTCTCTCACTCTGTCCACCAGTGTCTTTAGGCGGAAATGACGATCAACACGAATCACGAATCGCATCTGGTTGTATATGTAAATAACATGGTAATGAATGAAGACAAACAGAGACACTGCATTTCACGATTGATAATTCCAAAATACTTACGTTCTTTCTCAATTGCCCCCAACTTTTCGAAATGGTAGGGGTCGTCATAAACTTGAAACGCCTGCTCATACACAAAAGGGTACGGCTCTCCGCATGACAATCTGATCGATAGGAAACAACCGCTTGCTCCACCTACACAAAGATATCTCATCATTGAGGAAATGAAAAGTGGGGAACAGTCTGAGCACCTCCATGAGTCTTGTTAAACAATCACCATAGTTTGCTGTAGGTATACCTCGTCATCAGATGCAAACAACGGATCAGAGTCCTCATCACGCTTGATTGCTAGATTGTCGTACAGGGCATCTCGCAAAATTAACGCAGGACTGTCTGACTTTCCGGTCTCCGAGATGGCGCACGTTTAGGTCACAGGAAGCAAATCACATGTCACCGGCAGTTTCGTACACGCCCCAGCACGAGCCTGTCATGGGGTCGGTGCGAGAATAAAGCCCCCTTTGAAAATCCAGCATTCTACGAAGCCCCTTTCAAAAAATGTATTGTCGAGGAAAGACCAACGAAATCAATAGAAAACACATGTAATTTTAAATACTTATTACAACAAGTACAATTTATTGCATGAAAAAATAAAAAATCCTAATAAACAAAACAATGGCAACAAAAGTAAAAAATCCTAATAAACTAAACAACTAAACTAAGAAAAAATTGAAAAAAGGAGCCGGCCCTCTCACCCTCCACTTCTGCCAACCGCCTTGTGCATGCCCGTCCACGCTCCCGTTGTCGTTGTCGTTGTTTGCCTTGGCCCGCCCAGCCTCCCGCCTTTCGTCCTCCCTTCATGTTGGGCGGCCGCTCAGCTAGGCCGGCTCTGGAAAAGAAAAAGTTAGTGGGAAAAAGAATAAGTAACAGAGACGTTTACGCCCGATGACTAGCCGTTCCTCACGTGCTGGACGACCGCGGGCGGCAGGCGGGTGGCCGCCTGGGTGGCGGCCACCATGGTCCGCACGCCCATATTTATGACGTGAGGCGGGAGGGCCTCCCCATGCACCTCCCGCCTTCCGCGGAGCTGAAAAATGATCAGCTTTTAAAGGAAAGATGTAAAGAAATGGAGTATGAACTTACCTTTATCCGAAAATACTCCGAAATCACGGTTAAAAACATCTACACCACCACCCAAAAAGGACATTGAAAGACAACGCTAATTCCAGAAACATAGCCCACCCTCGGGCGGTTCTCCTTTTGCGGATGGGCGGGCTCGTACCATCGGGCGGAGGGTGGGCGAAGATAATGTGGACGGATGGTCCGCGGGTAAGCTCGACACATCCGTTATGGGCCTGAATGCATCAGTGAGATTACCAGGGTCGATATGTTGACACCGCGTTAGAGTTGGTGACCAATACAGTTGATAGTCGTCTCCGCAAAGGGTAAATTTCTGTGGTGTCGACACGTTCACCCTGGTAATCTCAGTGGTGCATTCGGACCCTGTACATATTGTATATAGATTGTAGTAGTATTATTAGTTTAGTTTAGTTTAGTTGTTGTTGTTTTTTTATTTCTCTTTTTTTGTTTTCGTTTTTTTGTATATATAACAAATATTTCGAATTTTGACGTCTTCCAATGTTTTTCCTGGTGGATTCCAGCACTTTTATCTTCAAAGGGGGCTTTGTAAATTCTTGGTTTTTCGAAGTGGGCTTCGTTTTGATTTTGGCCAGGGAAAGACCTCGTGCCGGGAGCTGGAAATTCCATCGATCGAAAGATGCCGCAAAATGCGTTTGAAAGGAGACAGTAGGAAAACATCAAAATAGAACGAATCACACCATATACATGTCAAAACATAAAGGAAAAGGTGAAAAAAATCAGATTGAACCAGCAGATCGGCCCGCCGATATCACAGCGGTCGTAATTGCGACCAAAGTCGGGTTAGGCACCCTGTGTGAGCTACCAGACTATAAAATATAAAATGTATTCCTTTGGATAAATGCCAAGACCCCCAAAATGAACCGCAAAGAGGAATGCATTTCTATCACACGAGAACTAGCGCCCTACCTACAGATTCTCTGCTGATCTGTGATTGGTCTCCAATAGCGCCCTTGCTGACACCACAGCGGTCGCATCCACTACTCTGTGGATCGTGGACTAGTTACGGTACTTTTCTGCTGCTGGTTATGTTTTTACGCGAGAGATGAAGAATTTGTGCGAGGTTGAGGAGGCGTTTGATCGGATAGCTTGCTCGATATTGCCCTCTTTCAGGCTCTGAAGAAGGCGATTTCGCCGGAACGCGTCAGCCTAATGAAGATCTATAGCAACCTCGCATCGGCTCAACGAAACTAGGCGAAACAATTCACATCATGCCGAGGTTCACTAAAAGTCGAACGTGGCAATTGCTCAACAAAGTACTAGCCGAACACTACCGACTTGTAAAAGAGGCATTATCGCTAAGGCAAAAGATCATAACGGCCCGCCAATCGATCCACTTCCTGCAGGGCTGTCTGAAGAATCGCATCATTCCGAACTTCATAAAACTCAAGCGTCTTCATGACTTATGCGGCATTCCAAAGAAAAATCACCGTGTACAAGAGATACAATTACTCCTGCTGCGCACGTGCCTGCGAACGAAGCAAGATCAGGTGTTTGCAAAGATCAAGAAATGTGTGTACAAAGAGAAGTGTTGTGCTCGTTATTTGGAGGAACGCCTTTGGAAAGAAATAGTGAGTGGGTCTGTATCGATTTGCAACCTTATCCGGTCTAATGCCAAGGCTTCCTTGCAAAAGAAATTCGACAACCTCCTGAGTAAACCGCATGGCCACAGCGATCGACAGCAAAGTACTTTGCTTTCAACTGACAACGAAAATATTGATAATACCACAGGGCGAACCACCACAACAACAAGAGTTACCGTGTTAGGAAGCATTCCAATTTCGGATAATACGCGTTCACTGCTAAGTCTGCGTCCCAGTTTTTCACCAAGTAGGTCCACTTCAACGGGAGTAATGCGAAGGATCGTGTGTAACTTGCATGACTTCCAAGACCGTCTTCGATACAGGGCAAAATTAGAAACAGTAGGAACTACCCAACAGGCTCAGGCTTTTCCAACTATACCATTTCCACCAACCTTCTTCAAACAACAAAGATCGAACTTTAAAGTAGACGTACCTTTCCGACTTTTTGCTGATGAGGTTCTTAAAGTTCTCAATCGCTTCCGTTACATGCGAACACCGTCAAACCTCACCTACGAAATGAGAGGTGGGATCAAAGCAATTCGGGAGCTGGTCGATTCCGCGAAAATCAGGTTATCCATCAGTGACAAGGGTGGTGAATTCGTGGTCATTCCTCGTAAGCTAGATAAAGCGATAACGAAACTCCATCTCCGAGATGACTCACTGTATCGCCCATCTTCTGTCGAGGAATTCATGTCGCAACATCGCAGACTGAACCGGGAGTGGACGAGAATCGCAAAATCTGCTAGGCTGCCAAGCTCTGGGGTTTCTCGTTTGAAGATTGAACTACCTACATGTGCTGTCCTCTACCTACTGATTAAAACGCACAAGCTTTGCTCCTACGATGATGTAGCCTCGAATGACCCATCAACGTTTGAGGCAAGACCCATTGTCAGCTGCGTAGGAGGACCAACGGACCGGCTTGCGTGGTTCTTGAATCTCATATTAGTTCAATCACTACAGCACATACCAGCCCATTTAAAGGCAGCACCCACGATAATCTTCATCTTCGAGCTTATGGAATTTTCAAATCTCAGACATAGTCCCGACAATTCTGCGACAAAAATGGTGTCAGAAGTCACAGCTTACGCGAGATATTACAAGTAGAACTCCAGTACAACAGTGCAAACCAGCCTGCTGGTACGAGTTCTCCTGTGTCGCAAGCGTAGCATTGGAGCGACACTTGACATCGATCAGCTGTTTTTGCCTGCCGTCACTCAGTTTTTTCTATGAAAAATTCTTTTCTGCGCTCTATTCACCTCAGTTCTTCTGTTATTTCGGTCATAATTGCCTGGAAAACTTTCTATTTTCACTTCTCAAGAGTTGTTTACCCCTCCGGCTCGTATCGTTTAATTGTTATATCTAATTGTGAATTAGCGATATTTGTTCTTGTCCTTTGCCTTACACTTTCTGTTTTTGCTCCACGGATACATTTGTGTAACTGTCATCCTCTCCTTTTGCTATTTCCATTTTCTTTTGCTTGAAAACACTACAAATCCGGGTAAGTACCCAAGTTCGTCTAAAAAGAACGTGACGACTGAGGCAGCATCATCGACTTTTGGTCAGGTCCGTTCCGCGCAACTCGACCATTCCGATCTAACTCAGCGAAATAAGGACATTCAGAAATCGGCTTTTCAGAAGTTTTAACAAAATTGACCGATACTCTCGTGCTCACCATAGTCAAAAACTTGAGACTGCGCTAAAATCTCGATGACAAAAATTTTCGTGGGGGCTGCCTTTAACAAACACCCAAATGTTTCTAGACCATCTAAACAATTCACGTTTTAGCAATGACTGTGTTATGGAATCGTTTGATGTGACAAGTCTACACACAAACGTTTCGAACGATTCCGCAATGCAAGCCATCCTCGAACTCCTAACACAACATCAGGGAGTCCTGGAAATATTTGGCTTCTCCATCGAGCAGATCATGAACCTGCTGAAGGAATGCCTCAGTTGTTCCGTGTTTAGATAGTATGGCGAATATTACGCTCAAGTTAGAGGGTTGGCGATGGGAAAACGACTGGCACCTGTTCTCGCCATTGCATTCATGTCCAAAATTGAAAATCCAGTCTTGCAATCCCGACCATTGCTCTATTGTCACTACACAGACGACTATTTCGTCGTTTGCTCGACCCAGAAGGAAATGGACAAGTGCTTCTAACTGCTGAACGCACAGTCAAAGCATATAAAACTCACACGCAAAAAAGGTATCGTAAACCCAGTAACAAAAACATTATCGTTCACTATTTCTCAGCACATCCAAAGCAGACAAAAACAGCACTGCTATGGAACATGTTCAGGATCGCAACTGGTGTTTGTACGGGAGTTGAAGAGGTAAAGGAATTGCTTGAGCTGGCAAGAAGAATAGCCATTTCTAATGGTTACGAGTCCGCACGTCCCCACAAGCGCCACAACAAACCGCAATCCCAAACGGGCAACCAGGTTTTTCTAAATAAAACACCATTCTTCTTTCCATTCATCTCCGATGAGGTGAGCGCTGCAATCAGGCAGTGTCTGAGGAAGACGAACCTGAGTAGTCTGGTTGAGGTTGTGGACTCGCCCCCGCAGAACCTCAAACGAGCACTCATCGGAATCGACTTTACGACCGTGTTTGCATGATGCCGGAGTGTGTAGTTTGTCCAGAGGGGAGACAGGGGATTGTATGAACGCCGGAGTAGTTTACCTGATAACCTGCAAGGAGTGCGGCGACGAGTACATCGGCGAAACAGCACGCTCACTTTGTACTCGCGTGAGAGAACATTTAGATGCAAGAGCGAAATCTCGCCCCATTAACGCACTGGGAAGCCATCGCCTAAATTGCCACAATGGAGACGATTTTGCGATAAAAGTCACGATCCTGGCTCATGAAACTCAAATATCTGCGTGCAAAACTCTCGAAGCACTTTGGATAAATGCCAAGACCCCCAAAATGAACCGCAAGGACAAATGCATTTCTATCACACGGGAACAAGCACCCTATCTACAGATTCTCTGCTGACTACTTTGTGGATCGTGGACTAGTTACGGTACTTTTCTGCTGCTGGGTATGTTTTTATGCGAGAGATGAAGAATTTGTGCGAGGTTGAGGGGGTGTATGCCAGGAAGAACGATAGCTGGCAATAGTTGGCTGCAGTGAACCCGTGTGTCAATATCCCATGCAATTGTAGCCCCGCCCCTAGTTAGGTGACAGGAATTTATACACATTACAGTTACATGAGGGTCCATTATCTTCCTCCCCTGAAGAAGGTTATAACCTAAGCAAACAAAATCCAGCAGGATGAGAATAGAGAAAGCTCAATCTCCATTGAAATGTGACAGGTATTCACTACGAGTCATTATATTTTAGCCCTAAATCCTGAAATTCCACTTTCGGACTAACCCTGAACCAAATAAAACCTTGATGCCTTTGAACAAAGTGGACTACTATGCGCCCGATGCGAGTTGGGCGTGGCAACCTTTGCCTGGGATGCGCGGTGCAGCTGCCGGCTGTCACCACCTATCGTTCTTCCTGACCGCCACCCAGGTTGAGGAGGCGTTTGATCGGATAGCTTGCTCGATATTGCCCTCTTTCAGGCTCTGAAGAAGGGGTTTTCACCGGAACGCGTCAGCCTAATAAAAATCTATAGCAACCTCGTATCGGCTCAACGAAACTAGGCCAAATAAAATATATAGTGCTATAGTATACAATAGGACTCGACCTACGGAAATGCAGCATTTATCTCGAAGCAGAGGGGATAAGTGCGTTAATTCTATTTTTTTAAAATAGTTCATGTCGATTTGTTAAAGCTATAGTAAGCCGGGTGTTAAAGTGTACCCATACTGATGTCCAGGTAGATCATGACCATCGGGTCTGAAACCTGCGACCTGAGCATGTGTTTGTCCTCTGATCTCTGATCGAGACCAACGATCCAGTGAGTTTTGTGTCGTTGTTGTTCCCACGATTGCAAGACCCTTGCAGGAGTTTCCACCAAAAGAAAAAGCCGGATGGTGGTCACCTCACACAGTAAGGTACGGTTACCCAACTCGCTCTTGTACTATGTGATTAAAAAGAAGGATTCGAAAATTTTCTGTAGACTAGTTAGACGTTTGTCCGAATAAATCCATGTCGATTTCATCCTTTCAGACTCTGATGAAGGCGAACTCGCCGAAACGTTAGCCGTTAATAAAGAAATAACAACCTCGTGTACAGCTCCACAACGCTAACCTCAATCACCTTCCATAGTTTTTCGTGCACAATGTGTACTCCGTCGTGCTTGTGCTTGTGCCATCCTCCATGTTGCTTCTGTGGCAGCGTTGCTAAACGTTGCTGTTGGCGCTTTGTGTTATTTCCAAGGTGCAGCAAGATGAGAAACTGCAGGTCATCCAGACCAGAGTTCGGCACAGCGCAAGTCCGTGCAGAAAAACTTACGAAATCTCCTTTGATCCTTTGACTTAGCGAAAAAACGAAGCCACCACTGTAGACAAACAAGTTGAAACACGTTTGTGCGAAGAACAGTGGCTTCGTGTTTTCAATGCGCATCGACATGTTTGCACCAGTTATGAAGTGTTAACAAGCGCATTGACCGTGGTGCGCGTTAACATGCCAGCACCGTGTCATAATTTTTTAATAATTTCCAGTTAGGACTTGGAAAGGGGTGGAGCTTCCAAAGACTTTTGCCGATATATGATAAAACAAACTTCCTGCATCTAATAGTGGAAGTAAAATTGGAGTAAACGATTCTGGAGAAAGTTATTTAAAGAAGTTGCGTCGAAGTGGTGCTAGAGACCGCTTTCTAACTATGTATTAGTCGGTGGAACGAGCAACCTTTCGCGAAGCTAACCGTGCTAATATTATACAATTGGAAATAATTGATTCAAAGGAGAGCTATTTGGGAGAAATTCTGTGGGCCGGTGTCGAACCATGTGTTTGAAGGTAAATTTAGGGTTCTGAAAATTCTGGAGCAATATCTCCTCTCAAAATCAATCAATCTTGATTTTGTTTTGCATGCAGACTACGAACGGATTTCGTGGGCAGAATTTGAAAAGGATTAGTTCAGTACCATCGATATTGTGGGTACTGCTAGGTACTAGGTTGTCGAGAAATGATGGAGATACTTCAGATTTTCATCTCTGCGAATTATGGCTCTTCCATTAGGGAGCTTCGGAACAAGGATCGGACTGCGCATTAGTGCTGAAAAAGGCGGGGATGCATCCTTTCGCCAGTCCAGCTCAACATCGCGTTCGATTTCATAATGAGGAAGGCAATAAAGCCAGGCAAAGTTGGAATGAGTTCGGACAACCATGGTCGTTTGATGGATCTGGACTATGCGGACGACATCGCTCTCTTGGCCGAATCCGATAGCAGACTTCAAGAAGCTACCTCAAGTCTTAACCAGGAGGCCACGAAGATCGGACTGCGCATTAGTGCTGAAAAATCAAAAGTCATGAAGATAGGAATAGAGCACACACCGATCAACATCAATGTGGGGACCACTCAAACGGAGAACGTTACTAACGATAAGTTCACCTATCTGGGGAGCACAGTGTCGTACGTCGGAGACGCTGACATCGACATTCTCACAGCTATTGCGAAAGCAGCGGCCGTGTTTCGAAGACTACAATCGCTATGGGCCACAACCTTCATCTCAGATAACATCAAATTACGTTTGTACGTCTCAATTGTGGTTCCGATGGCCATCTATGCCAGTGAGACATGGAAGACGTCTGCCAGTGCCATCAAGAAGATAAATGGGTTCCATCTAGGTTGCTTGAGACGAGTAATGAAAATACGCTACGTTGACCACGTAACCAATCAGAAAGTGCTACGGCGCAGCAGTACGACCGGCCTGCACTATCATCGCACAACGTCGACTCAGGCTTGCTGATCACATTTTACGGATGCCGCAGAAGAGAATCCCTCATGGTGCTATGTCATGGATTCCCCCAATGGCAAACGACCCAGAGGCCGAGAAGGCGAAATGTTAGCGCAAGACAGGCAGCGGTGGAGAGAGTTCGTCGCCCGATGCCGCCCGTGCCCGACAGCACAGGAAGAACTAAGTAACTAAGTAATTAGGGACTTTCAGGACCAACTACATCGATGGTAAGCAATGTATACCAATCACTTGGGCCACCTCTCAGGCACAGACTTGACTCCACGAGTTCAGAAACCGAGAAACTACAGGTTAAAGGACCCAAGGAGTGCCTGAGTGACCGAACAAGGTGATAATTAGAAACTGCAAGATTGGGCAAGGGTGGAGAGTCTAGCAAAATGGCTTATGTCTGCTCCTCCTACTACGTTCGAATCAAAAAAGATATACGAACGTAATTTTTTTCGACCAAAACGTCCATTTCGACACGTCGGTGTCTCTTATCTTCATATTTGCGGGTCATTGCTCAGAATTGACTATTATAAAAGTTGATGTTGATTATCACGAGCAGCTCCGGTGGAGCATGCGCTACTCTTTAAGGCAGAACTAGCCAAAATCCTCGACTTGGAGCCGATGTGCGGCTGGTGAAGTACAGACTCAGCACATAATAAATGTGAAGCGAACAGAGTGCCCCAATGTAGATTATACACGTACCGCCACGAAACTCTGTGAATTGTACGCATTTCGTGCTACAGAACATGCGCCGCAATTGCTTTAGCTGGCGCGTTGAGCCGGTGAAAACTTGGACTGGCGCGAACACGGCCAGGAGCGTTCGCGACAACAGTTGCAGTTCCTTTGCAGCTATGCCATCATTGTTTGTGTTTGCTTCACATTTATAATGTGCTGAGTCTGTATTTCACCACCCGCACATCAGCTTGAAGTCGAGGATTTCGACTGGTGCTGCCTTTCAGCTTAGGAGGTCGCCGAGTTGATAAATGTCTCTGAGGAGACATAACTTCCGGAACGAAATATAAGAACCCATGGTTCATGGTTGTATCGCTGACGAGCACCGGGCGAAACGCCATTATGGTATAATATTACCTCTTGCTAGCGATGGTGGTCAACAGGAGCTTATAAAATAAAACACTTGGACTAGTTGCCCGTCCATTCTCGCTCGTGCTTGAACAACGGCTTAAAGGCAGCACCCGCGAAAATCCTTGCATTATAGATTTCCCCGAATTTCGGGGTTTTTCGGGACGGCAAACTCATAGGCAGGGATGAAACTGCGTGAAAAACGCAAGAAACACAAGAAATGAAGGCGCTTACCCCACTTGTCGAAGGCGCGGACGAGTGCTCCGCTGTAGGGTGTGCGTGCGTCCCGCCACGAAGCCCTGTGAATGGTACGAATTGCACGCATCCACTGCGGCAGACCACCCACTGCGATAGCGTTAACCGGCGCGTCGTGCCGTTGAAAACCCGGCGTGGCCGCGACAGCGATCCTTGTTTCTTTGCAGGTAGGTCATCATTCCTTGTGTTCTTTTCACATTTGTGATGTGCCCACTCTCTATTTTACGAATTGCACCTCAGCTCCGAGTCGAGGATTTCGGCTGGTGCTGCCTTTAACGTTATGCCCTGGCATCCCCATGACGTAATTGCTCAGAGGCCAAGCTATCATAGATTCACACATCACGAACATGAATTGCGTGAGAGGCATTCAAGGAAGAATCTTCAGTTGAGTGTCTCCAGCGTTTCCCTAGAACTTAGTAATTTTTCTGCTGTAATTCTGACCAAAATATAATGCTATTCCGGGACTGCAGGGATGTGAAGATGAATGTGTAGTATTTGCGAAAACCAAAAGTCTTCACCAACTGCTGCGTCCACGTAGAGCTGTATAGTGTGAAATTGCACAATTGTCCCCAAGATTTAGTACAGTAACCAAAAAAAAACACGACCGAATCTCCCCGCATGTTCAAATTTCTAATCACATCTGGGTCTGCATCTGGAATACATCCACAAGTGTTTTTCACATCCTAAATATGTTGTACCTTTTTTGAAATGTGGGAACTTGAAGATACACCATGATAAGAACAGTAGTCAATGTCCCAACCAGTCCCCTGAATTTCAATTCAGGGGACTCGTTGCTGTCAAACACCGCGAGTTGCGGTACAGTTCTGTCTCAATTCTGTCCCCCGTTTTCCCAAAACTTCAATTCGGGACAAATGGAGGACAGAATCGGGACAGAACCGAACCGCGACACGCGGTGCGTGACAGACCGCATATTCTGACCAGGTCCACCAAGTGTGTATGCACTGTGCGATACGTTGAGTATTCAAAGGATTTATTACTTCGCCGTAATTACCAGTTTCTAACAGCAATCATTGACTCACATAGAACAGAGCTGCGTAGAAAAGCACTAGTATAGTTGTAAGAAGCTTACCTTGATGATATCAAGGTGTAGCTAAACTTTATATAAGCCTTTGATTATGGTTGCAAATTAGCCATGCACACTCAGCTGAAACGGCGGAAAAATTCCTCCATGGGGAATGGAGCAAGATCGCCTCAGCACCAACTGAGTCTACCTTCTGAATCGAAGCTGACACAGATCTTCGGCAATAGCAACCGAAACTCTTCAGAAAAAAACAATCTATCAGCGTGCAACAGAAAGAGACTTCCTTGCCCAGTGTAGAAGATTGAACGACACCTGGAGTAGTGTTGGAAAGTCTGCAGGATTGGACGAAAGATTTGTCAGCAGGCTTAAGCTGGACAATCCAAGTTGTCCAGTCTTCTACAATCTGGTGAAGACCCATAAAATTTCCCGACAAGAGATGCGTTCTATGTCAGCCGAGGTGTACAAAATAAGACCTATAATAAGCTGCGTAGGCGGGCCCACCGATAGAATCTCCTGGTTTCTTAATAAAATTGTAAGCCAGTTGCCGTCGCATTTATCAAATACCGTCGCATTTATCAAATACGGATCACTTTCTTCAGCACCTGCAGAACACAACTTTTGAGCAAAACTGTGTATTAGAGTCGTTCGATGTCACATCGCTGTATACTAACGTACAGAACGACGAGGCTCTACAGGCGCTGTCAGAATTACTGGATAAACACGCACGGTATATAAACACCTTTGGGCTGAGCAAAGCGCGCATACTGGTCCTTATTCGTGAATGTCTGAAATGTAACATATTCAAGTGGTCTGGGAAATACTTTTCTCAGATTCGAGGACTTGCCATGGGACAA
Source organism: Ancylostoma ceylanicum (assembly GCA_000688135.1). NCBI lineage: Eukaryota > Metazoa > Nematoda > Chromadorea > Rhabditida > Ancylostomatidae > Ancylostoma > Ancylostoma ceylanicum. The sequence goes on along the minus strand of JARK01001337.1, from coordinate 926,837 downwards.
AGACTGGCGCCCGTTCTCGCAATATGTTTCATGTCTAGAATAGAGGAACCGGTACTCGCTCGCTTACCCATAATGTACTGCCGATACATTGATGACTGTTGTGTAGTAACATCTACACAGTCTGAAATGGACGAATGCTTCAGAGTTCTTAACGAACAATCGCAGTACATTCGGCTTACACGAGAAACACCGCGTGATGGATGGCTTTCCTATTTGAACACCCAGATAAAGTTGTCGAATGGTATCATGCATGTGAAATGGTACCGGAAAGAAAGCTCCAAAAATGCGAACTCTGCACACCCTAATGCTGTTAAACGAGCCATTGTGCGAAATATGTTCCGAACAGCAACAAAAGTGTGTACGAGCGAAGACGAACGTTGCGAGTCAAGAAAACTAGCCTTGGAGATCGCGAATAGCAACGGCTACTCCATGCCACAATACCAGCCCAGACCTGCTCATGCTGTTCAGAGTGGTACACCTCGGATGAACAAACTCCCACTTTGCTTACCATTCTTCTCGGATGAAGTGAGCGCGGCTTTCCACCAATGCATAGTTCGAGCCCAACTGCAGAATGATGTTTTGCTAGTGAACATTCCGAACGATAACATCAAAAAGCAGTTGGTTCGTAATAGGCTCTACGATAGATGTTGCATATCAGAGCAATGCGTTGTATGCCCGCACGGAAACACAGGTGATTGTGCAAAAGTGGGAGTCGTGTATCAAATAGAATGCTTGATATGTCATGACCTCTACATCGGGGAAACGGGTAGGACACTGAGTATACGGATTAAGGAACACATGGCCACAAAGAGAAGAGGAAATCTAACATCTCCACTAGGGCGTCACAAGGTAGAGTTGCATAACGGAAATGACTTCGATGTCAGGTGCGAAATACTGGCGCTTGAAAGTGAGATTTCTGCGAGAAAAGCCCTAGAAGCAGCCTGGATTTTTACCAAAAATCCTGGCATGAACAACCGGAATGAATGTCTCTCATTAGCAAGTGACCTTCTTCCTTTTTTATCGCTATGTGAGCTATCTACTGTAGATCAAGTAAGACCAGGACACTGAGTAGCACTCATTCGTCCGCTGCTAGCGATCTCGAGCTGTGCGGGAACCCGCAAGAAGGTGGAAAACATTGGTGGGTCAGATCTCGAACATGGTTGTTCTCATCGTATCTTGCCTGAGCGGAAGTCGAGGACTGGCGAAGTACGATGAGACGTTTGGTCGTGTAGTGTACAGAAAGAACGCTGGAACCACTTTCAGACCTCTGAGGAAGACGGTTCTTGTCGAAACGTAAGGTCACAATAAAAATTCCACCTTAACAACCTGGTGTGGCAAAGTAAACTTCTATGACTCTTCAGAAACTCAACCAAAAAAATCGGCTGAGAGTTCAGCAAAAGTTGAGGTTTGATAGAATATAATGCTTGTGAGAAACAGGTATTGTATTTGTGCGCAATCGGTAGAAAGTTTTCGAGCTCGCAATGCCTGCGGTGAGTGCGCCGCGCGTCCTGCTCTTTCCATGTATTTGTCTTTTTATTGGTTTTGGGCACCATACAAAGCTGCTTATCTCAGGTAGCCGTTAAAAACGCTTATCTGATCTTAATTCTGACGAACAGCTGGGCAAACTCGCCGGACTGCCGCTAAAAGCGGGACGCGCCGCGCACGCGCCGCAGGCTCTGCGCGCTTGAAAAGTTCCCACCGATTGCGCACAAAAACTATAATAAGTCTGATGCTGCAGTGAACTCCAAAAGTCCGTAGACAAGGGGCGGGACCGCGCGCGGCCTTCTTGAGCAGAGACATAGGGGCGCTGCACGCTGGCTTTGGTTATCTGCTTCTGCCAGCTGCAGAGAACTCGAGTGCCACGTAGCAGCAGACAACCCGAGCCAGCATGCAGAGCCCCCCCCCCCTCATGTCTCTGCCCAGGAAGGCTGCGCGCGTCAGGGCCCCTTGCCCACGGACTTTTGGAGTTTACTGTACATACCCTACCTTCCTGGGATCGGAAGTGAAAAAAATTTGAGCCATCAATGGTTGAGAGCCAATTTTTGGCTCACATGTTTTCGAGTACCGGCCGCTAGCTCAAAATAATCCACAAAAGGGGCAGAAGAGTCTATGGTGTTTTAATCGACGAGTTCAGACTATATCAAAATTCCATTGCTGGAAAAAGTGTAGAATAAAATCTTTCATGTTCACCTCCTTGTAGCATGTACTCACATACATGTTCTGTGTTGATGATTATTATTCCTAATGATATCAACCTTGTTAACTTCATATTTCTCCTATTTCCTAAAAATAGTCTATGCGGTCATGGAAAGATATTATTCTTGTCAACCGCCAGGTCGTGACTTTGGTAGCACTTGCATAGATACCCCTGGCAGTTATCACTTTGAAGTATGTATCTATTGTACAGATATGAGCATCTACATAGGGCAACTCCGCCCACACCTTTTGCATAAAATGCCCTGGATGCTCAGATCTGGGATCGTCTTGCTCTACTGCCGCCAATGGCTGTAGTCCGAGTCAGGGAATCCTCCGAGGTGTGAACTGACGAGGACATTAACTGTATTCAATAAACAGTTATAAGCAGTCGCATCAACCTGAATCCCATTGGTTCCCACCAAATTCTCTGATGAGAGAGCAAAGTGACAAAGGACGCAAGTCCTTCCACTGAAATCTCTGTAGACCACTCAAAAGAAGAACCCGAAGAGAATAAAATGCTTCTCGGTTGAGAGTAGCACGTGCCACTCGGAACAAAGCTCTTCGAGGTTCCCAAGCATTTATCAAAAGGGCATCAGGAGCGCGTTAGAGCGTCATTGTCTTTCATTGTCGTTCTTGGGACGGAATTTGAGCTGAATTAAATTAGCAGCGGATGTGTGGTCATTTCGAGGAGAGTTTCTCTACAAACCGCGAGAATGTAAAAAATGATGGCCAAAATTGCTATCTACAAAAAAAAAGAAAACTATGATTACTGGAATTGCTATCAACGCATGAATGTATTTATTTATCTACATTTCGAATTTTGACGCTTGATTATGCGATTGCTTCGCCCAAAATAAATGCTAGAAGTTGTAACCTTATTCTAAACGTTATAACCTTCAGATACGATCAGTAGTAATGAAATTTACACCGTAACCCACTGTTTAATTTACTTATTTTATGACTTCCTGTACCGTGGGATCTCACCAAGAGTTTTGGGCTTGTAACAGACCCTTGGGTCAAGGAAATCGCTTCTGTTTACCAGAACTTCAGTATGAACTTTATTGGAATTGAACCACCAATGTCTTCAGCCTTGACCATCTCTGGTCATAAGTGCCAAATAATGTTGCACTCATGAGCCGCCGTGTTCCCGTAGGCTTCAAATGTTTCGCTGGTGTTCTTTTCTTCCCTGCCCGCTATGGATTTTGGGTATTTCAATTGAGTTAGCATGATTCGACCAGGTAGGGTCGGTAATCCCTCTGCCAAGATCACAGTGAATCGATATAACTCCAGTGTCCACCGATCTCAACTTCTTCGATCCTTATGCATCGTTGAGATTATCTTGGGTAAATGTTAACACCTCTCAAGTTTCTCTATCGTCATTTCGCGCGTCAATACGTCCACCCTGGGTTGACTCAGTGATGCATCCTGGCTTTAGAGGATATTTAAGATTGCTGAGACCCATAAGTCATCAGATTATTTCCCGAATATTTTACGAGCATGAGGTCTAATTATTATTTTTGGCTGACCACATCATAGTCAGATTCTGCAAAATGTTGGCCAGTAACATATTTTGTTTTAGTGTGAGTACGTACCTCTAGCGGTTTCCGGTATGGTGGTATGTCATCACCGAGGCAATCAGTCATCCATGTTTCTTGGCGCAAAACATTCGATTAAATGTCCTTTTTTTAAACGTCACACCGCCCTGCATCAAACGCCTTGATTGGCAAGTCGTAGTTTCATTAACTCCCATTTTGACTGGGATTACGGGATTGAATTGGCATTTCATTGCATCTTTCTTGTCGTTTGGTGCTGAACACTACCAACTCAATTGCGTTGGTTGCCTACACCAATTGCATCAGAGAAATCCATTCGGTTGAACTTCGAAAAAAGCTATTGACCTACCCGGCTGCGTGGCAAGACGTACGCTGCGGAGCTGTGATTGGTCGATTCATGTGCGCGTCGCGGCTGCAGCGTTCAAACGTACGACCAGCGCTAGGAAGAAATAGACAAGTTTTCTGGGTCAAGGTAGGACTGATCAAGGTAGGAAGAAATAGACAAGTTTTCTGGTCAAGGTAGGAAGAAATAGACAAGTTTTCTGGGTCAAGGTAGGACTGATTAATGGCATCGGAGCTGAAAACGTGTAAAGAAGTGTCCACCGGTGTCATTCGATGCGTCGAATTTAAAGAACCTAGATTTAGGGAGCATGCGGTTGCGTCGCGGCGTACATCTTGACCCCCTCCCGACCTACCCTGAAGTGGTTTTCTGGGCCAGAATTCATGCATATACCCGTAACCGAGAAACCAGCCTCCGCATGCATCATTGGAATAACCAAGATAATCGTGCTAACACCCCATAAATTGGCCTTTCGCAGCACGTGCGTCGAGAAGTTTACCCTGGGTAACCACAGTGATACATCTAGGCCCAGGGTGAAGCTTATTTTTCTGCGTGGTTTTGAAAATGTAATTAATTTCGGAATAAACCCTTCAGAAAGGCAAATTTAGTGACAGTACTTTCACGAATTAAAATTTTATTATAACACTGCAGTAGGCTAACTAAATTTGGGTGGAGTACTCTCGAGGCCACTTTATTCTCTCTGGTACCCTCCCTCCCCATGTTATTCTCGTGCGGTGTTAAAGCACAGGCATCAAAGTTGGTAACCCGAAATTTCGATTATGGCATTTTTCTCGCTGGAGTTAGGCTGGATTGAAGTGTGACTTCTTCTGATGTAAATGGAAACATCAAACATTCGTGGACACCAATTGGAAGAATTTCATGGCAAGTTCTAAACGTTCTGTGAAAACCACGCCATTCTACCATACTGCGAAGGGGGCCTTGATTTTGATTGTCGAACTCATTGCAAAGGCTGAGAGCTCACTGAGAAATTCTTAGCTGCGTGTTATGCAGCACTAATCTTTCTGTAAGCGGGCTTCACTTATCAGATCACAAGAATGTCCACCGCGCGAGAACCGATTTTCCAATGTCAGCGTCCTCCACAACTGCCCGACTCCCTTCTTTACCTCGTAGTTCACCGAATTCTAAAGCAACAGAGCTGAATTCCTGCTGTAAAAACGGCAGTGGTCCATCAACCAGTGTGGTTCATACTTCGACTTATATCTGTTGTTATTAGATTTTTTATGAAAATTTTTTTGTCGGAAATTCGAAAACAGTGGAAACTTATGTATGTAACAACCTAATATTATTCTGAGTTATTTTGACCCACAGGCTCCAGAATCTCTTTTTTCTTGTTCTCTACGTGTGTAAGAACGACATGTGAGGTCAACGAGCCAGAAATGACAAATTTTGGTCTCTAGATGTGACGTTGTGAAGCACTATGAAAGTGCATAGTAAGTCCAATTGAATCCCCTGGGAACAGCTGCTTTCGACAACAGTTGAATAGGCGAATTTGCACGATGCTTGCTTCTTAGACGTGAAATCGCAATGTTGCAAAGTGCAAAGTTGCAAAGTTTTGTTGTTGGCTCACTTTTCGTGTTATCCGTGACGGGCCAGTATTTTTATACATAGTTGATTAACTTTTCTTAAATATTGGCCCAGTGATGCATAGGTCATGGTTCGAGCTCTGGATATTCCTATAATCTCATCTGAACTGCTATTCTGCCACTTTTTCTAAGCAAAGACGACTGGTCTCTGCTTCACAGTGAGAAGCTCCAGATCTTTGACGCATAAAGTTATCAAACATCTGTTTTCAACAGCTGTTTATGCAATTCTCCGCCGTCTATTTGTTCTCTATGGGAATAAAGTAGGCGTTCTGGATGAGACGGTGCCTTTTGAGAGGCCTTGGACCTCCATTTGGCTCTTTATCCCATCGTCTTACGGCTGTCTTCCCAAAGAAAATGGCCTTTTCCTGGGAAGAACAATTAATCGGATGTCTTTCAGCAAAGCCGTTGACTAGTTCGTAGCTTTCGTGCTAGTCTTCAATCAGGAAGCTGCAGCTCGTCTGATCGTCGTAATTTTCTACGGCCTGATACAATAAAGAGTAGCGTAGTCGCTGATTCCTAACAGAGTTAGCATCTGATTGCCTTCCCTAGGGCGGTTGGGCCGCGAATCTGCGCGATTGTTTTCGGGACGCGGCTTATGATTTCTGCCGCGTCTTCCCATCACAATATTCATCACTTCCTTCTTAAATTGAAATTTCTATTTTTGCCCCTGCAGACGAGGAACATTCACAGTTGAAGGCGACTTGATTGGTTTTCCGCAGTGTCTCATATTTTCCGGGCGAAACAGTTGTTTGCCTCGGCGAGAAGAATTGCCTTAGAATCACATCTGCTGGGGAAAAAAGAAAATGGCTAGTTTTTCTCACGCTGTTCCCCTCTTCTTTCCTCAAATGACATTTTCAGTCGCACAGCCGACTGCCTTCGGCAAATCTCTCGAGGGAACACACCCTTCAGTCCAAAAGCGGCGTTTGTTCCGCTGTCGAGGTTTAGGCTGGGCCCTTCGCCACAAAGTAATTCCTGCCTTCCTCTTTTATCTTCCATTTCTTCTCTTGGCCACATTTATTTCTCTGCTCATGTAGATTAGAAGAGCTCTGGTCTCCCTGAAGCTGTCACAAAGTGCACAAAATTTCCTCCCTATTTTTATTACACAGACTAAACGTTCATTTTTCACCTCCATTACCCTTTTTCGATCATCCATCTATATACCCTTCTTATCTCTTGCGTTTCATTCTGTTATCACAGCCTTTACCTGTTCGTCTCAAGTTAAATCAAAATTTAGTGTCCGATAACAGAAGCCATGCGTACCGGCTTCCAGTAACAGACGTAGAAAGCGGATAGGCCAAGAGAGCGAGGAGAGGGAAGAAAAAACTGGGATCTCCGCCGCTTTCGAGATCCGGATGGAGAATAAACTTGCAAAAGTATCAATTTTCACGTATAGTAAAAATAACCAAGCAAAGATACAGTAAAACAAAATATTTATTTCTTTCATGCTTCTTTTTATGAAGTAATTCCGAAAATTTTGCTTATTCATTCATTCATTCATTCATTCATTCATTCATTCATTCATTCATTCATTCATTCATTCATTCATTCATTCATTCATTCATTCATTCATTCGTTCATTCGTTCATTCATTCATTCATTCGTTCATTCATCCATTCATTCATTCATTCATTCATTCATTCATTCATTCATTCATTCGCTCACTCGTTCATACATTTATTTTTCTCGTTTTTATATTGGACGTTCATTGTTGTTTTTTTTTTTTTGAATTTTCTGAGTTTTTTTTTTGCTCTGATCTTTACTAAACAGGGAGTTTTGGTTTCTAATCCACTTTTTCTGAATTAAAATTTGTGGGTACGGTCTAGTTTGCTCGCCAATAAAATTTTGCATACTGGCTTTGAAGTTGCAAAAATTTGCATACTGACTGCAAAGACATCAATAACGAGCTACGGGGATTCCCCGGGAAATGAGTGATATCTTGGACCTCGCTCGGCCTGCGCTACCCACGCAGTCATTCATTTCCTTTCGCGGCTCAGCTTACTCTTCGGACTAAGGACAATTCTTGCAACGCAAACGAAACACAGCTGCTTGCAGCCGTTCTTTCTGTTTTTGTATATCGTGCTGAACATCATTTGCAAGCGTCTCTTTCATGCATATTAACGTGTCTGAAAGTGTTAGTAGAGTTATACTTTATTCCAGAAAGCATCGTCGTCTTCCCTGCCTGCATCTCTGCCTCTGTCTGGAACTTCTATCAAGACTGCTTCTTCATTATTACTACTGCCACAAGTCCAAGAATCAGCTTATGCACCGATAGTCAGAAAATGAATGTGATGAACAGTCCTGGGAGGAGTGTTACCAGTACGTTTTGTCGTTATAGTTATTTCCTCACCATAGTTGATCTGCCATAGTATATAAAATAATTATTTTTTTTCATGATGACCGAATATGTCGAAGATTTCCAGTGTTTGAAAACATTGACATTTCTACTAATTTTCCCTTAAAAATGATATGTACGGTGGGAGGGAGGGTGATACCTCAATGATTATCATAAGGTGGTTGGTTACTCGGATGATCCTTCACCTTCTGCCCATTTCGAGGTAACCTACTTCCTCTGCAGCAAGAAAAAAATATACCTCTCCACAAGTTGCTCGTTGTCTTCCATTACCGACATTTTGAAAAGTTACTTTGTGCTCCAGTGAAATACTAAATTTTAAAAAAAATGAGAGAAAACACTGGATTGTCGCAGCTCTGAGGAAGGAAAAAGATTTCCCTTAAGGCAGCACCCACGGAAACTTTGGCCTCTTAAGTTTTCACTTTCTCCGAAACTTCAGTACATCCCAAACAGTTCACCCACAAGAAAAGCTGCGGAAATGGCCTGCGTTCAGCTCGGTAACCAGTACTTCTACGTGACGGCGAACACTTTCGACGAGTTTGCCGCCAGTTAAATAGAGGGCGTTCCTTGAAACAACGTCGAATCAGCTGTTTCACTGCTTTCCCAGATCCCAAATTCACTGGTTTTTTTTGTTTCATTGCGAGTCATTCTCGTGATTTTTCAAATATTTTTTGTTGTTTTCATGCACTTCTGCCATTTTCCGCGCGCATTCGACGGTAGTCATACCTGCCTAGGTTAATTTTAGGGCTAGTTTTGTCAAAATTTAAATTTTAAGCCATTTCTCTTCCATTAGAGCAATCCATGAAGTTTTCTTTTTCCAATGTTGGGCATGTTGGTCGCCACACATTTCCCAATGGGTATTTCCTCTGTTGAATTCTAAAGAAGGCTGTATGTAAGGGGGGATTGAACATAGCATGCCCTATTGACGTCCACAGAGCGCGAATTTATTAGTGGGTCACCTTATTGTCCGAGGTAAACGCTCGTAGTAAACTTTACCTCTCACTAGTAGACACGTAAACTTTACCCTCAACTTTACCTCGTGCTTTGATGGTAAACATTTTGATGAATGCCAAAAATGGGGTAAACTTTGGGCGTAATCGTGTTTACTAGGGGTAAGCTCAATGATGAATTCCACCCCTGAAATACATGGTCCTTGAACCCCCTGATCTCAACACAAGGACTAGTTTGGTCGAGGTTTTTCAGAGATCGGAGTGTCTGCTGCGAGAAATAAAAGCGAAAACTGTAAAAGCCGATAAGACACTACATCTGCTTACTCATAATCATATATTCACCTGCAACACTCTACTCGGACCGTTTCTACGAAATTCAGCAGATGTGGCTCTCAGATGGCAAAAATGTTTACCCTGGGTAACCTCAATGATGCATGTGGGCAGTGGGTAGTATTTTCTCTCCGAACTAACGACACTGCTCCTAAATTCAGGACAGTCTTCTTTACCCAAAATACATAATGGCTGACTGGGGAGCCATTCCAGTGTCCTCCATGCTCTGAGCTTTTTTAGAATGCACGACATACATGACATAACACAAGCTGGTTCCACGAAGGAAAGTGCAAGCCGCCATTTCAGCTAGAAACGAGCACATATTTCGAAAGGGTCCCATTCTGTCCAGGCGACAAGAGGCACTCAAAAAACGTTCAACAGGCGGAGAAATCGCGGAACTACGAATTGTTCGGTGATGATAGATACACGTACTCTCAAGGGAATGCTTGTCGCTCGTTCCGAGTGTTTTCGGCCGGGCTGAACAGGGTTCGGCGCGCACGGCTGGTGAACGCTACTACTTTTGGCTTTGTATGGAGAGGGAGAATCCCTTAGGAATCGCTTCCATAGAACTATAATACTTTACTTTAATATTTAACAAAGAGGGAGAATCCCTTAGGAATCGCTTTCATAGAACTATAATACTTTACTTTAATAACTATAATACTTGTACTTTACCCCTTTTCGGGGTTACCCGGGCCTTGACCGTGGAAATGCGGGTCCAAGGTTTTTTTGCTGTTTTTTTTTTGCTTCAAGGTATTAAACAATTGAAGACAACGAGCATAAGTAAAGGAGAAATGTAAATGAGGGCATCATTATTGGAACAAACAGCCAAACCTCGTCCAAATTTTGAAACAGCCCCTCCTGAGAAAAGTTCTGAGACAGTGGGTTTCTGTACATCGTACTGACCGCCTGATAATCGTGGACAGACCATAAAACCGTGCTCCATCGCCAATTCCCTGGCACAAATACAAATAAGAGTGAAAAACATTCTCTTCCCCAGTGATCTCCATTCCATTTCTGTCACATTCCATGTGGAACAAATGTCACTCTATTGTCGTTATCCAGGAACAATGATAGCATCGTGACGTGACCAACACCATTCTGAAGAATGCCCTTGTTTACGAGGGGCACTACCAGCCATGTTTACGAATAGCACTGCCAGCCACACTGTTTGACCAACTTTGAGTCCGAATTTGCAGAAAGTGATACTCTACACCGCAAAATGTCTGGAACAAGCAGATCGGTACCCGCATTCACGGAAAATCTCGGGAAAATTTAGCATACGGACGACTTGTGCAAATAAAAAATTTTGGAGTCGTAGTAATTGCGATGGAGCCGATAGTCTTCGAGAAAGTTACGCACTCAAACAACTGCTGGTTTCCTAGGTTAACCGACTCCTAACCAGAGGCCACATGCATCATTGAGGTTACCCAGGGTGAATGAACTTACGCCACACCGGTTGTTGAAGAGCACGTTTATTTGGCCGACGTTTCGACATTACGTCGTTTTCAGAGGCCTGGAAGGCCTTAGCAAGCTTTGTGGCATAGCATTGAAGATCATCAATATCTACCACCAATGCCCAGGTTTTACGAAAAGGGAACATGGAAGTTATTACGCCACACCAATAGCTATAAGTTTAAGAAATAGCATGTTTTTGAAATTACATCTTATTCGAAATTTCATCTCTATTTCATGTTGCGATTATCTTTTTGAAGAGAGTAAACCTGTTTACGCCACGCAATTTTACCCTTCTTTAACATATACATCACTACGTTTACCCTAGGTAATCTCAGTGGGACACTCAGGCCGGAGACATATCCACAACCCGGTCATCCCTTGAACTACATCCTTATGGTTTACACTTATTTGCAAAAGACTGCTTGAGGAAGGAATTGAACTAGCGACAACATACGCATTAGACGGCACTCATCATACTGCGACATCGTGATCATGTAACCCGCAGGAATTTTTGCGGACTGCTTGCGTAAGACACCAAGTAATTCACGGGATCTGTATCGAGAAAAGGCACCGCCCTCTCCGAAACCATGTTCATGAATCCGTGTATTGATGCCTTGGGAAAGAGGGGAGGGGGAGGGGGTGTGCTAGCCACTGCTATTAGATTGGTGTATTCAAACAGGTTGATTTGCTCTCCGGTTAGAACACGCCCCCCGGTAACGCACAGTCGCACATGGCCAAAATGCTAGGTACATAGAACGCACCGAAGGGCAGGAAGAGTTTGAATACACCAATCGCTCGGCAGCGGACCCGCATCTTGGCCGCTCACAACGCATAACACCTCGTCAGTCGTACACATTGGTATTCAGATAATTCCAAACAAATATTTGATAACGTCAAAATGAGCGGAAACTCGATTATTTGAATATTCAAAAGGGAAAATTTGAATAGTTTGAATATCAATGCATAGTCATTGCGGTAGCAGACGAAGAGAGATGTAAGGAGGTCGTAGAAGAAGAAGAATCTGAGGTCAGCATCTAGAAAAAAGTGTACTCCGCAACAAGAATCTTGAAATTGAATTGTTTGAAATGAATTCGAAGATTAAGTAAAGAGTATTTCTAGAAGATAAATAGGGAAGGAACTATGTAGTTGTTAATGAATAGTTGTTTATTTTAAAAGCTTCATGATTTACTAAATTTGACATCACCGTCTGTTTTGTTCACTGTCTGTTTTCCAACGAGTTTGCGGATATGCAATATGTCTTCCGCTTCACTTCCCCCATGTCAATGTTTTCTGCACTTTAGCTTCCTGATTGGGCTTCTGGCCGCTACAAACAGATTTTCACTCCATAAAAGAGAGTATTTGCAGGTGTTGCTCTGAGGCAATCCAAGGAGAATATTGAAATCGTCCCACAAGAGACATGTGTACAGCATAAAGGTAACCATCTGGTGATCATTACTACTTGGACTTTGTACATAGCTCACTTTGTCCACTTTTACAGGTCCCGAAACAATGCTCCAGGAGCGACAATCTCGCGATTCCGCACAGTTGAGTGCCGTTCCAGACGCACGACGGAGCAGTGAGCTGCATAGGATCCTTCCACAGCGAGAGCAGAAGCGGCTTTCTGTGATCTGATGTCAGCTTAATGCATCTGTGTATCTATATCCGAATAAAGTCACCGCTTTCTATACAAAGAAGTCTGAGCGAAGACCTCTTGGGGATGCGATGGGTTTTGTTCTCCGTTCAGAGACCACACAAGTGACCTTCTCAGTAGAGAAAAACATGCTACTTTGAGAAAGACATCATTCCTCATGACAGCATTCTCGAAAGCTCTGGATGTTGGGTCTTAAAGGCAGCACCCAAGGAAAAATTCGACCTCGAGATTTCGGCACGTTTAAAAGTGATCGCGTGTGCTGATCATTGTAACGAAGCTGAAAATAGTTAAAACTTCAAAATACGTGTTCTTTGGGACCTCTTAATTCTTCATTTTCGAGCAGGTTGGCCGAGTTGCGCGACCTCTTCGTTGTAGACCGACCGTTCAAAAAAAAAGTCGATACCGCCGCCTTTTTGGCCAGCTGTTTTATCGCGAAATCGGCTTTTGGAACTATTTTACAGCATTCCTGAAGTTACTGGAAGAAACCAAATTTTTTGAAAAAAGGCTTGACCAATTGAGGTGTCGCAGGAACACCAGTGAATTCTGAAACGATCGCAAAACCATGGATAATCGAAAATTGGCGCTGGTGGGGAGCAGCCACACAATTAACTAAACAAATATTAGATTTCTTGCGGAATAACGGGGTAGGGAGGTTCGTTGTGCTGAGAATGCAAAAAGAGTTGCTGAGGACCAGCAAATAGCTTAATAATAGCAAGAACAGATGTTGCTACCCACCAAATCAGCTGATGACAACGGTCCACTGCAGCCACAACTTTATCGAACGACCACGAACAGATCCAGCTGATCCACCTTATATAGTTGTATTTCGAGAACGGTTGAGTTTTCCGAGATGTTATCTTCATAAAATTGTGCGGAGACCCGATTAGCTTCCAAAACTACCAAAATCTCAGGCGCGAAAATTTCCGTGGGTGCTGTCTTTAAGATAAGTGTGTCTGGCAATGGAGGGATGCTGAGACATCATCAGGTATGAACTGTCCTTCCGGCGAGGAAGATGAGGTTGCGTAATGTCACGACGTGATGCTTGCATGACGTCAACGTCTTGGATGGGAGTCAAGTCGGTATGAGGTTAACACCAAGTTGATGAGGTTTAGATCGGTTTTCCGATGGCAACATCGGTTATCCCATGTCACGGGATGGGATGCCATGTACTACTAAAAATCAATGTAACATTGTCGGTTAGCAGACCCTACATTTGTAGACGTTATACACATCACATCATCACATAAATATTTAAGAACTATTTATCACATACATATGTAAGAACACAAAACCAATTTACACTGCGTATGAGCAGGCAAAACAAGATGCGGTGACAATCAACAGCAATGGAAACTGTCACTCCCAATGCGTACAATATGTATCCAGAAAATTTACCTGCTCAAAATCTCACATCATTGGCAACTGCAGACGTGGTGGTTAAGCAAGGGAGACGGTAGACGAGGTCTTCTCCAGAAAAAGTACCCAGTAGGAAAAATGCAAAAATAAAGTTGTCATGATTTAACCACAAAGTAAGTAATAAAAATATTCCACGATAGAAACCTATGTCGAAAAACGGAAATGAAACCATAAGAAACGTTTTATTTTCACTTATTTTATGAAGTGGTTCTCTCCACTTTCCTAGGCATTAATGGGAGTGATGCAAAATCATCCAACCAGACCTATGCTTTATTTTTATCTAATTGTAAGAAATCCACCTGCTCGATCACACTTTTTGAATCCAATCCAAGAAATAATTCTGATGAGTTGTTGCTAGAAAATTTCCAGTTCCAGAATTTAGTTCAGAGAAGATATACCTTCCTACATAATCTTTTAGAGGTAGGGTTGCACAAAATCGAGACACTGCGTTAATGAATAAATTGTAATTAGCACATGGTTAGCGATGTTAAGAAGTGGAATGGACGTTTAATTCCCTGATGAGGTGTGGACGTAAAAGTATTAGGTAGTTGCGGAAGTTTTGCACCAAATTTTACATTTTTTTTCAAGCGGTGACAACAATCATTGTTGTTCATGGATGGAACCTGGTCTGCCGATGCTCATTGCTGAGAATTTGTAGAACATTCTACTACATTTTATTGCCAAAAAATTTCAATTTGGGACCAAGAAATTCTGGTTCAAATAAATGTTGGTGCAAGATTTCCGGACCAACCTAATATATGTAGCAATTACAAGGTACAACAATTCAATTTTAAAAAATCTTTACTATCGAGTGTTTCTCAGCAAACGTTTGCTAAAAACAAGATGCATGGTCGCTTTGACCTCATGAGGGTCAAGGCTCACTAAATTCACTCAAACCCGTACTTAAATACACAGTACATAGACAAGGCAGGGAAGCTTTAAGGATCTGGGATGAGCTCCAGACTCGAAAAGATTTTTTTAAATTTTTTTGAGAAACATGTGAAGAAATATGTGAAGGTTTATGTGTAGGTTTCATATGTCTAGAAATAGTGTCACATGATGCATGCTTGCTTCTTGTGCTATTCATGCAATCCTTTTGATTTGAGCAAATTACATGCAGGCTTACTGCAAGTCACACTTGACCTTGTTGTGATTTGCATGCACCATTATTTCTAGTTAAAATGAAACCTTCAGGTAACTCCGAAAAATCTTTTCGAGTATGTGAGACCCTTCGCTCTCCCACATTGCACCTTCAACGAAATGCAAATGTCGGAAGTCAACCGAAAGTCGCCGCGTCGTTCTCAGCTCGACGTGTGCGCCTCATTGAATTCGCGTCGACGTCAAAATCGATGTACTAGTCGAGGCTTTGTTTGCTGTGGTGGCAGGAAGTGTTCACGCTTCAGCCAGTGCTACGAACACGTGGATCAGCGCGAAGAAGTCGCCGCAGCTCTTCACCACCGTCAAAGCCCACAGCTGCAGCGGAATCTGCATGGCGAAGCAGAACACCAGCAGGCAGTTGGTGGGCGTCCACGTGAATGGACCCGGAGAGGAGAGCGCCCACACGGAGAACGCCAGGAAGATCACGTTCACAATCAACGAGACGTAGCAGAAGAGGTAGTGCGCACGGACGAGCACCTGTAAAGCAGTTCGTTGAGGTGTGAGCTGAATTGGCTGAGAAACTAATAAGGAGAAAAATCTTTGAAAAGTTTCCTCCTGTTGGAATTCTTACATAAAGACTGAAATTGAATTCTCGAAACCTATATTTCTTCAAATATTTTCTTTCTTTTCCTATCTGGATATCCTCTGCTTTTATTCAGAACTAACACAATTATTCAAAACATCCGACATACATATGTACGTATATGAGCAATCTGGATCAAGTCCATCTTGTGTTATCATAGATTTTAATTAAATTAATGACGAAAACAGACGTAAAATAGACCAACCTTACTAAATGTCACCAATCCTCGAGCCAAGGCAATCAGGAAACACAAGAGAACCTGGAAAAAACAATAATCCGTAGATCTTGTGAATATCTGGAGCAGAATACAGAATGATCTCATGATTATGTAAGCAGAAAATCCAAAAATCCATTCCAATACTATGCTGAACATTGGCAACGCAAGGAAGCCCGAACGAAGGGACTGGGTGAACGAAACAATGAGGCTGTGTCTTGCTAAGGTGGATTGTAAGGAATCGTTAAACCATGATATGGTATCTTTCTGAACTGGATATTTTTCCCGGCAACCACTGAGGAAAGTGATGGTGATCCCAAAATCTGAGTGGATATGAAAATTCCAGAAAATTCACATTTCTCCGATATGGGTTATCGTCAAGGATTAGTAATTAGTATTTTCGGTATGGATTAGTAAATGTTACATAAATGGATGCACCATTCACCAGAACGCCAGCACAAGTTTCGCGTTACAAGTTTCGAGTGTTACAAACTACAATGAGTAAGTAAAGACCAAACTCACAGCGTCATACACGCAAATACAGTAGTAGAAGAAATGATGTCCAAAACTCTCGTTGAAAGAGTTGGGAAGCGGCTCCCACAACGTGAATCCTCCTCGTGACATTCCACCGATGACGATGAGGAGCGTCGCGATGACATAGAACGCCTGAAAATCCGTATGCTTCTTTTTTTCTTTGTCAAAAGGCCACCAAATACGGAAAAACAGCAAAAGTCGCTACGATCAGGCACTACGGTACGCGGAATAGTTGTTCTAGTGCGCGGCGCGTCGCGTCGCGTTAGATTTTTGTTGCTATCTGAAATTTCCATTCAAAACGGCGGAAATTTAAGTGAAACTTAAAGATCGATATCCTCTAAATCGATATCCTCTAACTAAATCCTATGGGGCCAGAAACGCGCTTCCGAATGGCATGTATACTCATCAGAAATAAAAGAGCTGGCACAGATAAAAGAAAAAACACCTCGAGTTTATTTCACTAAATAATTTTTACGGAATTTTTTTGCAGGGATGGGAGAGTTACGCACT
>JARK01001337.1:892084-909352 GCA_000688135.1 Ancylostoma ceylanicum | reverse complement strand
TCGGCCACTCTCCAAAAGAAAAAGCCTGAGCCTCACCTCAAAAGCTACAACAGCAGCACATCCTCCTCTAACCAGACACGAAGACAAGCAGCACAACGGCTCCAGCTCCAAGTGACGAGCCTGGACCCTGCAAAAGATATTTTTAGAGCATCTCAAGAAAGAAGAAGCGCAGCAACATTTCAATTAAAACCTACTTTGTCTGGATCGGTGCCACTTTATTGGCGCGCATTTTCGCCTGCATGGCTTTACCCTTCGCCAACACACCACCGATCCTTCCGGACACAGTAGTGAGGATGTTCGTCAGCGCTGAGACGGCTCCAGAAGGTGGCGGTGCCGAAGCTGAAACTCACCAGTACAGGAAGTAAAATAGCGCTGGAGGTGTTTTCTGTCAACCTACGTAGCATATTTGCACTTTATTCCGCTGAATAAGTTATTTTAAAGTTATTTCAGAGAATTTGCACGTTAGAGCGTGATGGAGTGCGGCGGCGATGAAGTCGTTCATCGTCGGTTGGATGGTGGGATGAAGCGAAGCGTGAAAAGCCTACTTCTGGTAAGGAGCGGCGCACTGGGAGATGTTGACTTTCGCTTGAGCGGCGTGGAGTTACTGGGAACTTGGAGGATTTCAGGAAAAGAACATTTCTCCTAGAGTCTCGGATACGTACAGTCCTTCTCAAAAAGATAGACGGATTCCGTGACTGCAGAATTGCGGCGGGGCGTGGACGAGAGATGCGGACAGAGCATGCTCTAAGTGAGAGGGTCGAGTAGGTCCCGCCGCGATTCTACAGTCGCGACGCTAAGAAACCGCACGCGCAATCCGTCTATCTTTTTGAGAAGGACTATACATTCATTCAGTTCAAAATGCGGAAAAAAATTTGGAATTTCTACAGTCTCTCTCGAAAAAAAACAGCCGATTTGTTCGTGCGATTCCACAGCGTCCGATAGCAGAATCGCGGCGGGACCTACTCGACTCACATACCCTCACCGCATCAATTATCATTCAGGTCCCACCGCGTTTCTGCAGGCATGGAATTCTATCTTTTCGAGAAGGACTCTACCTATCAAAAGAACCGTTGGCATCCACCACTTGATCTACCTAGGATAAACTACGAGGTTGAAATTCGGGGGCGTTAACACGTTTACCCTGGGTAGTCTCAACGATACCGAAGCAGGACCGAGATGCATAAAGGTGTATCATTGGAAAGATGGGTAATATCTTAGCCATTACTATGATTACCCACGGGTAACGTTTGTGTATAGAAAGCGCCTCGTATGGGGTGAACATGTCGACAGACGCAGCATGAAGGGTAAACTTGGGGCCGTTAACGCTTCTACCCTGGGTAGCCTCATTGATTCACGCCGGAACAGCGCTTGGATGCATCACTGAAAGGATGGGTAATCTCATGCTCATATATGTGACTACCTTGGGTATGGACGGCGCATCATACGAGGTAATCATACTGACTGGTGTAAAAAAGGGTAAATTTTGGTACGTTATCACGTTGGCTCTGGGTAATCTCAATGATGCATCCAGATCCAGATCTTCCTGTCGCGATTTCATAGTAGCCTGAGAGATGATCAATGCGGTAAACGGTATTTACAACCTATGTGGACGTCTGATTTAGTAAACCTTGAAGAATCCTTGAGCTCCTCCTAATTCCAAATAAAATATAGTAGTATTCAACAAGTACTTTTCTTTCCATTCTTCTCCTCGTGCGGCTCCTTGACCTTCGGCACTTTGAGGGTTTTCTGCGGCCTCTGAGGTTTCGGCGGTTTTCCTGTGACTTTTGCTGGTGGTGGCTGAAAAATACAAAATTAATGGATTTCTAAATCCTGGAACGGAGAATCTCGTTTTGAAATAGTGAGAAAAAACTATTTTGTGGAGCAAATATTATAAATATGTGAGGCTACAAGAAATAGCCTGAATATATGGTAAATACGGAATGTATCACGAGAGAGCAGAAACCAAGAGCACGCCCCAGACGGACGGAAGTGCCGTTAGGATTTCTCGACGTCTGCTGCAAAATGAGACAAGTCCGAGCAGCACCCACTCACTCTTTGTTCTTCTTTGTTGCCATGAGTCCCCTCCATAGGTCTCTGCTCCAATTACTCGTTAACTGCTTGACGCCGGTCCGTCGTATAGATGAAATCTCTCACTGCTGCTTTTGGTGATGCGGGGAAGTGCGGAAGAATCGGGGGGCTAGGACCGAGGTAAAAGGCAGGAACTGGATTTATGTTGTTTAGTAACACCGACGTGGGCCTTTCAGCTGAGAGTGTGGGCGGAGCTGAGCAAGAATTGGGAACTTGAATGGGAAGGAAAGAAGGTAAGATCTTAAAGATCTGTTTGGCCTTGATAGGTCACTGGGAAATGTGTTCACTACTTTAGGAGGATACAAGTCCTTCTCAACAACTAACTATCTTCTGTATCTTGATACTATCAGCTTTTGTTGGTTTTACTCTTATTTTACTCTGAACTAACATGAATTCTCATTTACTTAATTTTTTCTTAATCCCGTCTTCCAGTCATACACCTTGTTTTTTTATGGTTAAACTTAGTAGTAATGGATGTTTAGAGTGAAAACTCTGTCCCTCCTCCATGCATGTTCCCGCTAGGGAGTGGGAAAACTCCCGAGGACATAAGGTGTAGTCCCAGTGGAGGGAGGTCGCACGTCTCATGGCGAATCGCCTACCAATCCCACAAAATATGCCTTTGAAACGAAGGGATCCCAAGAAGGAAAGAGAATGAGGTCTCCTGCAATTCACGCATCCCAGTTGATTACCCGAATTTTTTTTTTGGCCTTTTCCCAGCCGATGCTAAGATAACAATATATTACTTTTAAGTCTACTACTGTTCTACCACGCGTTACCATTTGGATAACACTCAGGTCAATTTTCTTGTATTCTCAGCGTTGAAGAGGATGTTATTTTACAGCTATTCTTCAGCCAAGGAAACACAGTACTGCTCCTAATCTTTGCAAAAAAGACGCGCCCGACGCGTTTTTGCGTCGCGAAGCGTCGCACGCGCATGACTCGCTCCAGAATGGAGCTTTTGCGATTCTGAAGATAGATCCTTACTCAGCTCGTTGCGGCGAAGCTAAGCATATACCGCATAACCGCATTTGGTCCTCAAAAAATTTTCAGCTGCCCTAAGGAGTTACTGTACTGAGACATTCGGAAAATGAAATAGCTGCTGTTTTCTCAGTGTCTCAGCAACTTCTTCAGATAGCTGAAAAGTTTGCAAGAACCAAATACGGTGATGCGGGGTATCAGTACCTCCGCCGCAACGTGCTGAGTAAGAATCTTACTTCAGAATAGCAAAAGCTCCATTCTGTGGCGAGTTATACGCGTGCGACGCTTTGCGACGCAAAAACGCGTCGGGTGCGTCCTTTTTGCAAAGATTAGGGGCAGTATTGTAGCTCTCCCAAGGATGTACTGCGATCGAGCTTCAAAGGGTTAGTTTCAAAGGGGCATTCTCATCACCAAAACGAAGATGTGGGTTCCGACCCGTATATGTTTAGAGAGAAAATTCTTACCTGTTGCTCAATCACATTTTAGGGTAATGAAAGAATGACTACAAAGAATGAAGTGAAGAACCAGCAGCTGAATATCCTACGATCTTTAAACTAACCGGTTCGGGGGCCTAAACTAGACCGGAAATGTAGCTTGTCTTGGTGTCCTCAGGTCATGGACACTTTCATCAATAGTTCCCAAGGAAGCTTCGCGTCCAATTCTATGCTGATCAAAATAAAGATGAAATTGACGATTTTAGATGTATGTATGTGACGTAGTAAAAGAAGAAGTAAGGTCTCGAGCTAACTTCCTTTTACATGTCTTGTGCCAGTGACACAGCTATTCAAAAATATATGTATGTTAACATCTCCTTCGTGGATGAGTGGACGACAGGCTTGCCAATATGGTTGAAAGCTTTTATAGGGAGATGAAGCTCTCTCTTCACTCCCCACTGCCCACAGCCAAGTGCTCCATGAGGAGACTTATCACCGCTCCTATTATTCGGCAGGTGACACAACTTGCATATGGGCTCAGATCTTTTCTGGATAAGTGAGAAGAAGTTCTAGCCTATACAAAGGATCGAATCTGACAAGAACTGAACAAAAGGAAGAGGTGAGAAGTTACGTAGTACGAAGCATTCAAGAAAGGTTTCTAAAAGTGGCATTCATCCTCAATCTCACAACATCAAGGGTGAGTGCCACTTTTGGAGAACTAGGTGGACCATATGGAAAACGAAAAGCAGTAAGTAGTGAAAACGTATAAAAACATAGATTTGAATGAGCACTTTACTTCCGAAAAGTTGACTGAATGGAGAAGAACTCTATGACACTCCTTGTCATCTCTTTTGAATTTTCCAAAATTTTGAATCTTGTTCAAAATCGGATATTCGCTCTCGGTTTTCTAATGAGAGCAATTAAGGCTTGTGAGACGCGCGCATTTAATGCGGAGGATTTTCCATGAGGATCGGTCAACGCGGCATGTAGTACACATTCAGTGAAAAGAAACCGCTGCTGACGCGAGGCCGAAAGCACGTGCGTTCCAGCTGCATCAGAGATGCAATACGACTAGCCGTATTTTTCATCACGTAGACGCCCGCGCGTCGAACGCACGCATCTGGTATGAACTAACCTGTATGCGTGATAATCAGAGTTCGGCACGAGCTTAGCTCGAGCGAAAAAAGTTACGAAGTCCCCTTTGATATGTGGAAAATCTAAGAACCCCCCTTTGAAGAAGAGTAAGGTAGCGATCGATCTTCAGCAGGATGATGAAGCTAACGTGTTAGTGGTGGGAAAGCACGTCTAAACACGTTAAGAAACGCACACGAAATTTTTTTCCGAGAATATTGTGGAAAATCATGAAAAACAAAGAAGCTCTAACAGAATCTTTTCACCGGAACGAAGGAGGAAGTGGTGCTGTATCCAACCATGTGAATAAAATTGGAAATAATTGATTTTGGGAAAAGATATTAAAGGAAGTTGAACCGAACTGGTGCAGATGAACATTGTTAAGGGTTGTATTTTCGCTGTAACTAAATGAACTAGGCCATTTTGCTATTCATTCGAACAACCAGCTTGTCCTCTAGCTAACCGCTCTGGTACAATTGGAAATAATTGATTTTGAAGAAAGTTATTTGATGGAAATTCTCTGGACCGGTGTTGAACCCTAAATTTTAGGGTAAATTTAGGGTTCAGAGGATTCTTGAGCAATATCTCCTCTCAAAATCAATTAAATCCAATTTACTCTGGCATTTGGCAGAACAGTAGCATCTTCAATCTTATTACAAAGTTTGAGCAGGATCCGTTCAGTACCGGCGGAGCTGTGGGTACTGCTAGGTACTTTTTCAGCTGCAACTCCTACCAAAATCAATTGATTCCAATTATTTTTCGGATTTGTGTAGAACTTAGTTAATTGTAGCTATATGCCTGTTTACCAAAAGATCCGTGCAGAACCTGTTCTGCTACAAGCGCTGACAGCAGTGCTGTTGGCGGAATTTCCGCATAATAACCTCACAAACTTTCGTCAAAATCAATTAAATCCAATTTCCTCTTGCAGTTGGCAGAACAGTAGTACCTTCAATCTTACTACAAAGTTTGAGCAGGATCCGTCCAGTACCGGCGGAGCTGTGGGTACTGCAGGGTACTTTTTCAGCTGCAACTTCTACCAGAATCAATTGATTCCAATTATTTTTCGGTGTAGAACTTATCGTTAGTTATATCTAACGAGTGGATGATTATTAGACCGTTCGCAGAGGAGTGAATGGTTATCTGACCAAAGTGCAGGTATCAGGTACGAAGTCAGCTTTGCTCACCTCACCTTCTACGAAGTCCCGCTTGCCTTGATTCAAGCTCCTGCCGAAGTCTGGTGATAATGCACTGCTCCAAACTTAGCCGAATACAACAAATCGATCGGACCCCACCGTTCAGCTTATACAGATTATCGATGAAGCGGGAATTTTTATTGCGGAAATTTTTTATTTTTGTGTTTTTTGCTTTAGGCAAAAAAAAAATGCAAAAAGGCACAAGGCGGAAAGGAGACCGAAACCGCGCGTTGAAGCATGTGTAGGTTCATGCTCGAGCACAACAACAAAAAGCGGCAACAATGCTCGTTCCACAGAATGAGCTGTGGCTAACAACATAGAAGCCAAAAATCAGGATTAAACTGGCTGGAAAATGGGCACCAATCCAGTACTACTAGTTCCGGAAGTAATCCAAGGGATTTTTGCGATACTCCAATGCGTATACCATGGACTTAGAATCAAGGAAAACCACATAGTGTATAGGCAAACATCCCTCACCCAAGAAACTCCCAGTATACGCAGGTCTGGGTAAGAAGACCGACTAGATTTGAACTGATGGTTGGCAATTCAAGAGCTGCTCCGGAAAGTCAAATATTTGAAAAAAAAACAAAGAAAAACCTCCGCAGCATTTCCTATGTATATTTCCTCCAGTGCTATCGCTTTTAGCCGCTTCTTTGAACATTCAAGTTTTCATCTTGTTCAAAATCGAATACAATTCATATTCTCAAATTCACTGCTTATTCTATTACTTCCACCTTCAAAATTTAATCTAGCGCAGACCTTACTCTTATAGCTGAACTCGAATCTAAAGCAAACCTTTCCGCGCAAATTTTTACTCCCAAGCCATTCTTACTCCCTCAATGGACAGATCAGTACAATGAGTTTCAATACGAGTCAACGCTGTAGACAAGAAAATATGAGAGCACCTCTAATTTTCAGGAGCTGCACTCCGCAGTTCACTGAAAACCGCGCTCATGTCGATAAATTACAGAAGTATACATTCTAGCAATTGCTGCTTCGTTTCTACTCACAAGCGATTCCGAGAATAACGTGGTATCAATATGTACGTAGCTCCTACTAGCGCGACATCAAGTACAAACTCCTCTCCTCCATCTTTGCCGAAATATACGCAAATTTACGAGAATTGATGAGATTTGTTCACCTCCACTGAAATCTGTCCGTATTCCTCTCTCAGCCTGCATACAATTGCTATACCAAACCATTTTTGCCACTATTGTTCTGTGTGCATACGTATGTGCATAAGGTATGGGCAGACAGTCCTGAGCTGTGAAGTTCTTACATTAGTACATACATATACGCTGGACTGGGTAAGAAGACCGATTAAAGGCAGCGCCCACGAAAATTTTCATTTTCCCAGTAATTCTACGCAAGTTGAATCGTTAAAGGAATGTGCATTCTCATGTACAGTGGGCGTCGTTGGCGCCGACCTCCTTGCGGGCTTGAAAAGCACGCGGCGCGACCGCGCCGCACGAGCAGGATTCTCCTCCAGGGCAACAAACTATGCTTTTTTTTTAAATGAATGGACCCCTTTGAGCATAGTCAGAAGTGTGTACAACGCTCTTAGGAATAAACTATTCACCTGGCGTAAAAATGGATTAGGAAACGCCGTAGACCTACCACTCGTTCATGAAAGGACGGCGAGAGTGGGAGTCAAGCTAGTATAACATCATAGAGGCATACGTTTTTGAATAGGTCACTGGCACCTTACTTATAAGAGGAGTCAGAGTCGCAACCCCACAAAATTCTTCTGTTCCCTCGTCATATACCACTCACACTGTCAATTACATAATCATTAGTGCAATAGTAAGCTTTTTTGAAGTCTATTTGAGAACTACTGAGGAAAGGGTCAATGACCTAGAGACGCCAAGGGAGCTATACTTTCTAGTTCAAGCCCCGAAAACGGTTACTGAGAAACCTAAGGAACATTTGACTGTTGCAGTCTTCACATCCCTCTTCCTAACCAATCACTTCCTGATCTTAAGATGGACTAACCAAAGAAGGATATTTATGTGGTCAGCCCTCTTGCAACCACATGTATGCTGTCAAACGCACTATGCGGCGCTGATCTTAAATCCGGTCTGCTCAGCTGCTGCGGAGCTCTCCTTGAAGATTTATCACTCAGGAATGCGGCATGCCCAAATCGGCAAGATTTGGCTTCCGAAATATACTCTGCCGAAGTTTTGAAGGTACAGAATATGATAACGTAAGGGCACACAGTAAGCTGCAAACGGTCGTAGACGAGGGCTGGGAACGCGGCGCGGGCACTCTGGTTGTCTGCTGCATCGAGGCAGCGGCCTACTGGGCAGAGATACGGAGGAAACCACGCCGCAGTCCCGGCCCTTGTCGGCGACCGTCTGGACTGCACTGCATGGTTGAAATACCTGTTTTGTTATGCTTGTGGCAAAATGAGAGGAATTATATCTCAACACAGGAATAAGGACAGGCTTGGCCTCATTGTTCTCGCACTTTTCAAAGGGGGATTTCCCAACGTACAACACTATGAGGTGTGCCCACCCCCGCCCACTATCTGCGGAGCTTAGACGAATTGAAAAGGCCGGGCCAGCAGTCCGTGTCCAGGAACATAATAATCGACCTCTACTTCCGCATTATATTTCCCTATTATGTCCTTCGACACATTCATATTGGAGCAAACGCAAGCAAACACGCAATAGAGGAAAAAAAGAACGCGAACACGCCTTGATTTGTCGTTGGAAACAACTCACTGAAGGGCATAGTTAGTTAGTATAGTAGCATAGTAGTTCATAGTATTATACATTACTCGGCATTGCTCAGCATAAATTGTGCCCAACAATGGCTGAAATAAGCCTCAACTGACGTCTACACACCGAAAGCGTTGAAGAACCAGCGTTGAATCGACCGAGCGACCGTAGTCCCAGCTATTAGGTGGTTCATAAGGATTGGAGTGCACTGTGGTTTATGGCAATCTGTTCGATGAGTAAGGCGGGAAGGGTTTATAGTTATTGTGCTGTTACGCTCGGTACTTATTTATATATAGAAAACTGCCCTCAGAAGGAAGTAAATTTTGAATGAACCACAAGCAAACCGCCTATTTTCAAAAGTAATGGTTTGGGCTTTGGATAAATTTATGCCGTATTTGGTTGTTCGAGCCCAAATGTCGGATAAATCCCAGCGAATCCATTAGCCATGGTCTAACCCGTCCTCAAAGCAGAGAGATAAAAAAGTCGATAAATCAATAGATCTACACTTCTGTGCAAAAATGTTATTATACCATAGTCGCGTTCATACTACTAGAATATCTCAGTATGTAGGTCTTTGCCGGATCCTGAGCAATAATCGAGCAAAATTCTCAAATTGATATGCGCGTGCTACGTAAGTGACGGTCGTGGACGTACATAACACCGTGGAGAATTATTGCGGACCAGTTTGAACAAAGTTTGGAACAAATGTGACGGAAATCGATAACTCAGTCAATAGGTCCGGAAAAACGAAGTCTATAACCTCTGCCGGCTTTTGTTTTGTAGACGGGTAAAATCTTATCCGGATTGGTTCAGCGCCGTGATTTCAGTGCATTAAACATGCACGTTGTATTCATACATGAAGTGGCGGTCAGCCATCCTTGCATCACAGAATCCCACTGCTCTGCCGCGCCGCACCACCTAAGCAGCACCATACATACCATCCGTTGTCTTCGTTGCCTTCGATAAATTTTATCGCTTGTTTCCTCTTATATTGTTCTCTCTTAGGTCCTGGAACAACTAAGGAGGTAAACAGATGATCAGACTCGTTGAAGAAGCCGAATCGATCATCGGTCAACTGTTTGACCCACCAAGCTACGTACTCCAGCGCCAGCAGAGCCGCTGTCTCGGACAACGCACTCTCGAAACGACACGACTCTAGGTATGTACATACAGTCCTTCCGAAACGACGGGGCCGATGAGGCGGTCGGTAGATCAAGAGGCGGCACGGTGGACTTGGCAGCACACACCAATTTGATAGGCATTTGCCATTGCATTTGGTGCCACTTTTCGAATATGTACAATCCTTTCGATCACTTTACTATCTTTACTACCATAACTTTTCCAATCATTTGAGTTCTTCATTAGTTTTATTCCAAACAGCCAAGTCGACCCGCGCCGTAGCCGCGTTGCCTCAAGATTTCCCGCCGGCCTCATCGGACCCGTCGTTTTGTAAGGACTGTACAGTCCTTCTCCAAAAGATAGACTGATTGCGCGACTGCACCATCGCGGCGGGACCTGAACGAAGGATGCGGAGAGAGCATGCTCTAAGTGATCGAGTAGGTCCCGCCGCCATTTTGCAGCCGCAACGCTAAGAAACCGCACGCGCAATCCGTCTTTTTGAGAAGGACTGTACCTCTCAGAAGGTTCTAAGCTTCTGCGACAGAAAAAGAAAAGTTCGTGGTAGCTGACGCACAAAAATCAGCAGATCGTGAAAGGTCCCAAGAACTCTGTTTTTATTTTATTTAATTTTTTTCATACAGCGTTTTTTTAGTTACAGTGCCGGCCAAAATTATACAGCCTTTTCAACTTTCCTCCATAACCTCTGTTAACGCAAAGCTCGGCTTAACGTAAAGCCTTGGAGTTCAAATTTTTATGTTCAACGAATTTTGAGTCTCTACAACTACCATAAAAATTTGAACTTCAAAGCTTCACGATCAAGATTTACGTTAACGAAAGTTATGGAGGAAAGTTGAAAGGCTATATAATTTTGGCCGGCACTACACTCAAAAGAGAGTTCATTTTCCTTGGATCTTTATTTTTAGAGCCTTCTTGCATACTAGAAGACTTTGGTTTTGCTTTGCTCAACTGAGCTCCAAGCCTTAGATGTGGAAGAGGTATTAGGCCGTGGAGCACCTCGAGTGCATGCTAATAAATAAATAAAATTTCAAAAAAAATATTGTTAATGAATACTTGGGCGGGGGTAGTTACCTCGGCAGTTGATAAAATTATTTCTGTACAAGCAAAAACAGAGGACATCGCCACCGTCCCCATCTCACCTAATTGATCTCGACTTTTTCGGAGTCGATTCATAAGGTGGAATTCACTCATATAGGCAAATTTTTGTAATCGAACCCATTTTGCTGAGCAATCACAGCGCAAGTCTGGAAATTTTGATCTCTGAGCGCTGGGTTTTCAAGCTGACCTGCCAAGAACGGTGTTCTGGTGGAGTCCAGTGTTCCATTTTCGTCTTCTGCGCTTCTTCCTTAGCCTTGTCCGGGTACCAGAAGTTATCCTGAAAGGAAAAATTATTAGGTCTTGTTGGGAGAAAATTCGTTTGACCTCTAGGGCCCCTCGGATCATAACGATTTGCATATTCATAGAAGTGGAAACGGTAACATGAAAGCAGTGAGAGAAAATAGGAGAAAAGCAAGGGAAGAAAGAAAGAAAAAGAATAAAACCATAAATTAGAAGTGCTTATTGAGGTTTATACCGTACCTTGTACTTTCCTTAAAGAGAATCTGAAGTGGAAGCAATTATCAGTGGGGAGTAAACAACAATCAATAAATTTTCAAATTTTTAACCCTCTTTTGCAGAGCTTAACATTCATAAGGCCTCCGAGGTTTGAGAGGATTAAACTTCGAAATTTAAAAAAAATTGTTTCATAGGGAGATTAACGAGCATATTCTCCCTCCTCCTTGATGGGTAAAATGTAATTGTGAATGAAAAAATGTGATTGTAGTGTAAAATAATTATGAAACCTACTCTGTCATGCGCCATTGATGCGTTCCCACTTGGTGTTTTCAGTGCAGCAACAAGGGTGTTCAGAAAGGCAATAAAACGCCGAAGAATAGGGCTTTCTCCGGAGCAATAACTGTTTCCTGCGCCGAGTCAAGTGGAAAGTGGAAGCAGTCTGAGAGGAGACGCCAAACTCCACACGCCTCTTTCACGTCGTCGTCGAGCCATCGTGCACAAAAACACAGAAGCAAGCGTTTAGGGCATTGAATTGACGTCGTCATTGCCAAAGGACAACGTGTTGGCCCATTGACGGCTTAGAAGTCTCTCATTCGAGGACTTTACATACTGTTGTACTTGCTTTGTCATTTGAATGCCAGAGTGAGTGAAAAGGAACTAGCGGATTTTTCTAAAAATAATCTCACTGCATAGCGAAGAATTCTGACTTGTTGCCTGTGCGAAGATTGTAAAGTCGAATAACAGAAAGGGTTTGTCGTCTTTTCTTAAGCATGAGAATGAAATTTTGGTAATGACGTTCAAAATTTGTTGCGCGATTAAGTCAATTGAACTTAGAGCTTTCTTCGATCTCAGTCCTTCTAGAATAATTTCACGATGTCCATATAAAGTGATGAACTGGAGACGCTCTCATCGACCACTGCAAATTCCACCAATTTATGGAACTGGAAGCCGGGTATAAGGATTTCCCACTCTCACCCCAGTTGTTAGGAGTGGAAGTCATGAATGTTCCCTGCAAAGCGCTAACCCATCCACAAAACAAAATACTACGGGAAAGAGGTGTCTCCCTAGCACCATTTACACCCAACATTTTACTGATAGGCTGCATGCATGGCTGCCTAAAACTGTCTGCATTTGTTTTCTTTACGGTCTTTTTGGTGTAAAACTTGGCGTGTATCACGAAAACAAACACTTTTCATATCCTTTTGATATTCTGTTCCTACAATGGATAATCGCTTTACTGTGATCAGAAGTCCCAGTAAAGATCCTCCGCTACATTTTAGCCGTTTGTTGTTCGTTGGTGTGCACATCCTTGCGATGTACTATATCAATAAATAAATAAATCCTCCTTGAGGGAAAATCTGTCCATTAAATCAGAGGCCTTCCCTTACAGCAGTGGGCGTAAATGGATGTTGGAGAGTTTCCTCTGTGAAACAGATAAATCCTAACTAGCTGAAAAGTTTTAAAGTTCACGGAAACCGCTACAGCAGCCATGTCAGCAGCGCTGCGAGTTCCGCTACAGAATTGCCGCCGTTTTCGACACCAGGCGAAGCCTTAAAGGCAAAATTCAGTCAAAATCTTGCCTACCTACGTTTTGTGTTCCTTGCAGTGGAAACCATACGTACGTATGTGTAGCACGTATTTCAAGTTCGAGAGCTCGACCAAGCTCTATCGCAAGATATGGTACAACAAGTCTGAGGATTAGGGAAGCCGTGGGAAAACATGCTCCAGTTCACAAAGGGTGCTCGCGTGCATAATGGACGACTATGGATGATGCACATGGATAAGTACACTTTAACGAACACTTCTTGCAACCATCTCCACCAAACGGACTACGTTAAGCCTTTGAAAAATGAATTTTTCCTACGACGCTGCAACAGACAACATGTGTGCGCGCCGTATAACGTTATTTGAGAGGAGGTACGCTGCACATCTGCAAACGCCATACCAAAATTGGTAGATGGGGACCGCTAGTTATGGAACTTTCACAGCGAATTTTCTATTGTGTCCGTCCAAGGTCGTCCCCTTGGACGACGTTTTCAATAAAAATCCGGGGCATGATTTCTGCCCGGGCCTTGCCTTCAAGTTTTTTTAACGCAATTCTTTAATTAAAGGCAGCACCCGCGGAAATTCTCGCGTTAGAGATTTCCCCGAATTTCCAAGTTTTTCGGGACGGCAAACTCATAGACAGGGATGAAATTGCGTGTAAGACGCGAAAAATGCTAGAAATGAAGGAGTTCTTTACCATGTTTCGAAGGCGCGGACGAGTGCTCCGCCGTGGGGTGTGCGTGCGTCCCGCCATGAAACCCTGTAAATGGTACGCATTGCACGCGTCCAGTGCGCCAGACCACCCACGGCGATAGCGTTAACTGACGTGTCGGGCCGTTGAAAGGCCGGCGTGGCCGCGACGGCGATTCTTGTTTCTCTACAAGTAGGTCGTCATTCCTTGTGTTCTTCTCACATTTGTGATGTGCACACTCTCTATTTTACCACCCACACCCCAGCTCCGAACCGAGGATTTCGGCTGGTGCTGCCTTTAATGAGTTCTGCTCGATCGCTGTATAATCAAATGTCAGCTCTTCGGAACTCATTAACATATCAACTGAGATCGTTCTCAGCTTTGTGGCCCTTTTACAGGCCCTTGGATTCGAGAAGCACCTCAGAAGTAGTAATTAAGAATAAGAAGTAGTAAGCGATGCAATCGCCGTACAACTTTGTATAAATATGTATATCTAAGTATCTGGCAATTCAATGTTGATGGAAGTTGAAACATATCAATGGTTTTGATGTTTGTGAAGGAACAAGCAAATTCTTGCCTCCACCAGTGGACACGAAGGATATGTGCAAGAAAAAAACTCGAGTCAGATATATGCGAAATAAGCGCAAAAGCTATAAGAATTAATATTTTCTGCATCAGAAGGTGTGAAATAAACAGAATATCAGAAATTTACAATGTTCACCAAGAGGAAATAAAAAAAACTAACACAAATAAAAAATAAGAGGAGTGTAAGTTTGAAGTATATGAAGGCTGTAACGGGGACAGCATTTTTTCTAACAATTTTCGTACAACTGCGAAGGCTTATTAAGTCATTGACAAGTAACCCGAGCGTAACTACTTTTCATCTAAAGCGTCATTTTCTAAATATTATTGTTGTAAGAGGCACAGAAAACTTATAATTCAAGATTCCAGAACTTATGCAGTGGCGTCTCGTCGCTGAATAAGTAAGTTCGCCAGATGAAGCGGTTGTGGTAATATGCATGTAGGAGAAAGCAATGGGGCGAGTGGTGGTAGGAGAGTTTATGTCGGAACATAAGACAGATCGATGTGGGAAAAAGAGGAAAATCCTACACAACTCTTCACTGTGGAATCCGCAGCAAATACGGAAGCGGATTCGGGGTCAGCGTTACAAACTGCATGGAAAAAAATACACATACAGTAGGCGTCAATGGCGGTGACCCGTCTGCGGCCTCGAAAAGAACGCGGCGCGACCGCGCCGCTCACGCTAAAATCGTCGCCGCAGTGGCTTATCTGGGTTTTATTGATAGTTGTTCATCATATTTGATGATAACTAATAAGAAAACTAACAGACTATCAAGAAAATTCCATAATTTGACATCCCGGAGAGGATTCTCGCTTAAGCGGCGCGGTCGCGCCGCGTTCTGTTCGAGGCCGCAGACGGGTCACCGCCATTGACGCCCACTGTATGTTACAAGGCATAGCTAGACACCTAGATATGTCAGGTATACTAGATTTGCTGAAAGTTCTGGTTTTGGAGTGAGCCCATGTTCTACTCTTGTCCGTGCCGAGAACGCTTTGCATGTCGCCGTTAGTTATTCACAGAATGAAAACTCGGCGCTCACTTATTTGCACAAATAAACTCTTTTATGAAGGCTAAAATTTTGCATTGATAATTTCCTTTAAAATTTACCATGGTTTTGCATATGAGCTGGCCGTCGAACTTGCGTAGGGTACTACTTCTGTGACATGGTTAGTAATTCGCAAACGGCTTCCATTACTTGGAACAAGCGCGTGTTTTACAAGATGACGGTGAACTGATCCTTGCATGGTTACCTCTCTAGCAAAATGCCCTCCAAGCATAAACTCTGCATGAGGCACTGTCATCATGAAATGTCCAGTATGTAAGGACGATGACCAAGCTGGGACATTATGTTCACCATACGCGTATCTACTGTAGATGATCTGATTGCCGATCGAGAGGGAGAAGCTAAAAGGGCGAGAGGTTCGACGTCGGAGAGAGGAGCAAGGCTGGCGATTGCGTGGACACACGCATCAACCGATCTCTCCGCTTTCGTTGGTCTGCTTGATCTACCCGTATACATCGTCAATGTCACCGTCAATACGGATAAACTGTTTCCGATACCCTTGTGTACTATGCAGAAGCACGCTTCCAATTACTCTACTCCGAAAAATTTCTGCATCTAAATCTTTGACACTATGTACCTCCAGCTATACGCTAAGGTTCCTCTTTTCAACGCTTAGGGATTGACCCACATTTAATACTTTCTCCATTAACGCTTGGCTTTACACGAGTTTGTGTGGCACTACATTGTCACACATGTCATAATATCTTTGTAAATTAATGAATAAATAGACAACAAAGGTAAACAGATTACAGCATCATGCTAAAATATCTGGACTTGTTCCCTACCACATATTACACTGTTACTAATCCTGTTTTTTTTACACGGCTATCAACTATCGTCGTATTGAGTTCGAGTTCTTTTTTTTTTGATGGAGCACCTTGACTGCATTGGAAATAAATAAATAAATAAATAAATAAATAAATAAATAAATAAATAAATAAATAGAGCAAGACAACTAGAAGAACAAAGGCCATCTTATTGTAAATCTCGGTAACCAAACTATCCAGAAAAGCTCCTACCTATATTATAACCTTTCATGTGATATTAATTATTTCTATCTATACAGTGTGTATCATAAATATACGGGCACCCCAAAAATGGCGATATCTGCTTTCACTCACATTCCTGACAAAAGCCACTGCGACCAGTGAATTCGGCGTGCTCGAAAACCCTATATCACCGCCATTTAGTTTCAAAAATGGAAAAATTAAGTGCAGGCCGTATTCGACTCCATATTGCAGTGTATCATAATTATACGGGCACCCTCAGTAAAAAGTAAATGAAATCATCCACTCACCCGGAATTTCCTGTCTCAAATTCGCAATAAGTGACTATAAGCACTCCTCAGTTAGGCCTCCAGTGTGGCAAGGATCGGAGCCTTCTGAGGCGGAACAGGTGCAGCTATGCGCTCGTCACTTTGCAAACTTCAGAAACCGTAGGACCGCCATGCATATTGACCGGAATTCGAGTGCAATCGACGCATTGGTGAAAATCCATGACTTCTACGGTCTGTGTGAGAGATCTGCACGGTCAGGGAAGCTGTCATCATAAGATGAGCGTCGAGTAGGACTGATGGTTTTGAACACCATGGTGCACAGCATCGGGTTCGAGTCAATTATCGACTCCTGTCTCTAGAACGACGGTATAGAGAAGGATAAAATAAAACGGCAAGACTGTCCGCGTTCTCCTTCGACATGTTCATAGGCTCACGAGGTCCCACAAGGATGCACGGCTGCGGTTTGCAAGGAAGAACATGGCGACAGACTGGTGAAAGGTACGCGTAGTTTTTCTGAGACTCACGAAGACTGGAATTCGTGTCCAGGTGATGTCCTTCGGCTTAAATAAGTTCAACTTGGATGGTCTGATGGAAATTGGAGGGATCTCCGCAACGAGCCGCAGTTCTTCAGCAGGGGGTATTTCGGAGGTGACACAGTCATGGTGTGGAGCGGATTCTGTCCGAATGGAGGACTCGGCGTCGCCTTCATTTTGACTTGAGTGAGCTCATGTGACTACAGTGGAGTGTTCCGCGTCCAACTCTTGTTCTTCCAAAGCCAGCGCAATGGAATTCTGCTCGTTTTCCAGCAGAACAACGCGGCGATCCACGACGGTCGTTCGAAGATGGCATGGTTTGTGGACAACAATGTGACTGTT
>JARK01001337.1:868767-892000 GCA_000688135.1 Ancylostoma ceylanicum | reverse complement strand
ATTCTGCTCGTTTTCCAGCAGAACAACGCGGCGATCCACGACGGTCGTTCGAAGATGGCATGGTTTGTGGACAACAATGAGACTGTTTTGGCTTCTCCTACCTGCCAGGGCTCCTACTCTGACCGTGGGCATTGAAATCTTTGATTGAGGCGACAATGGTACTTGAATCCCGACTAATATGCTTGGTTATCCTGCGGCTGCTGAAGGTTGCAACGTGACGAGCCCATATCTGCGCCTGTTCTGTCTCAGAAGGCTCCGAACCTTGCCACATTGGAGGCCTAACTGAAGGGTGCTTATAGTCACTTATTGCGAATTTGAGGCAGGAGATTCCGGATGAGTGGATGATTTTATCTATTTTTACTGAGGGTGCCCGTATAATTATGATACACTGCAATATGGAGTCGAATACGGCCTGCACTTAATTTTTCCATTTTGAAACTGAATGGCGGTGATATAGGGTTTTCAGGCACGCCGAATTCACTGGTTGCAGTGGCTTTTGTCAGGAATGTGAGTGAAAGCAGATATCGCCATTTTTGTGGTGCCCGTATATTTATGATACACACTGTATTATTGCCTTTCACGTGATACTGATTAATGTCAGGTAACAGAGAAAGTGAAATGTTTTGCTAAATAGCACACACTTTAGCCGTTGCAAGTTCAACGTTTGAGATTGCTCCATCTGAAGCATCCCTGTACGTCTTTTTTCTGCAGAAATGGTGCAAAAAGAATTGCTGTAAGTGGTACATTTCTTGAGGAAAACATTCACAGTTTTCAAAGAAAGATGAGGTTAACCACGCTATTCAAATACGCTTAGGAAAAAAATCATAAACAGTTATAGTTTAGGGCAATTTATACTAGATGCGACTATCAGGCGCATGCATCCATTTGCAAAAGATTTTCGATGAAGACCGGTCAACGCGGCATGAAATTCTCGATGAAAAGAAAGCGCGGCCGTCGCGAGGCCGCAAGCGCGTGCGACTGCTATGCGACTGCGATGCGGCTAGCCCCTACTCTTCATCATATAGACGCACGCATCTTGCATAAATTGCCTTTTTCAAGGCCGAAAATCCAACATTCTCTCCCTTCTGATGTATCTCAGTAACTAGCAGGCTAAGTTTTCAGCAGCTTAGAAAGTTCGCGGTGTGACACTCGAAGTGCACACAACAAAAATGTCCCTGTACCAGTCGGTGACGGAACATCACAATAGGCTTCGGCGTTGTCAAAGGCATAAAGAAATTTACTTAGGTTGCGGCTTTGGCAAGGACATTGGGTGTTTGCTCCTCTGCGTCGCTGCTCCATGTTGAAATCTTGCAATGCGATAAGGAACCCTTTCTTTAGCAGTGAAAAAAAAATGTTAGGAACAGCCAACGTGTTAAAACCACGCAAATTTACCCATCGTCAACACGTTTACCTTACTTAGGTAATCCTACGTAATTATGCATTCAGGTCCAGATGTTGGACAGATTTTAAAAGTGCAAAAGGTGTGTTATGAGTGGATTCTAAATTGGAAGGTAGACCCAAAACGAAAGGAGTAAAAAATTAGAATGTTGGCAACTTTCAGAAGGCTTATAACATTTTTGAGGAAAATATAAATTGACGGGAGTTTATGAAACTGAATTTTCATGCAGTAGGTGGGCTTCAGTAAGCTTCAAGAAATCCCGGCTTAGGAATTTTTCGTGAGCCAACAAATCGATATTCAATACGTTGTTTATTCCCGAATTGAGCAGAGTATTCAATACTGAATAGTTACTCTTGTAAAGAATGAAATGAAAAATATGTATGAAGTTGCGTGCATATTAGAGAAGAAACAAGGAATAGGCCTTGTTTCCTGAATACCTGTCCGCAAGTTCGTTTCGAAACCAATGTAAGGTGAAATCTCCTCCCAAATTTCGTTAAAGCTTGGGCAGTTAGATATGTTCTTTTCCAAGCACTGATTACCTCGATTATACTGAAACCAGACCTGTATCCGTCCTTTTATATTATATACCCCGGGGGCACCAAGGAAGTCACACAACCGATCTAGTTCTTAGCCCCGAAACCGGAAGTGTGGTAAAAAAATTTCTTAAACTCTCCATTATGAATTGAATCTATGTTATCACTCCTATACTCTCTATGCACAGTATTGTGGAAACTTGTAGGAACTAATCTAACAAGTCAATGAAAGTTTCATATATGACCACACTATCAACATCACTGACCAATCAGGAAATTTCGTTTCACACAGTTACACCAACAGAGTTACAGACAGACACTGTAAGCGCTTCATTATAAGTCATTATTGTTTTGTTAACTTTTTTTCCTGCATTTTTTAAACATCATCGAATAGAGTACAAAATTAGTTAATAAACAATTAAAGCTATAGTAGTGTTTCCCCTCTCAGATACTATGAGAAATCAAGCCCTTCTCATACGTGACTCAAATCTACAATAAATTTCATTTGTTCTTCGAGGATTTCTTCAAGTGATAGAGTGGCTAAAAAAAGGTTTCGATCAACAAGGAGCGAAAACTCGCAAAAGCATCCTGCGAGCACGTAGGTTGGACACGGTGTTCGGGACACTTCAAACTCGGCCTCCACCCGCGCACAATAAGCAGAAGAAAAGAATGGGCCAACGTATTGAAAGGCACAGCGAAATTGCCCTCGCACGGTGATTTGCCCTCGTTCTAATTGCTGCGGACTTATCAATGCGTAACGTCCGCGAAGTGTTGGACTTCGCGAATTGTGCCACCTCAGCGTCTGACTGGCATTCATGCAAGGATACAACAACGTCCAAAGCTAGACGGTCTGGCTGCTTCCTGGATTTTCTTCCAGGAACAGCCCGACGTCAACACCATAATTTTCGTGATGGATTTCTATGCATCGGTGCTAGGAATTTGTCGGATGGAGCAGGCCGATTCCATGTGAGCTGCAGGAGCACCTAAGAAAAGAAACGCTGATCCGTTCCCATGCTCTTTTAAACCATTTTTTTAAATTCATCTAGTTTCGTATCTGGTTTTGTAAGCGGTTCAACTTCCACTCATTTAGAATGCCGCCGTCCCGTCTCAGTCACGAAAGAACTTATAAGATTTTCAACATTGTTTTCTCTACTCTCATTTTCCTGAGAAGGCTGTAAAGATTTCTTTCATAGTGGATTTACAGAGTTTGAGAACATATTTGCAATCCAGGAGTGGCTCTAAACGTTTTCATGAAATATCCGTAAACCCTCGAGAAAGATGGTGTAGCGAAGGATAACACATCCCGGATGCGTCAGTGAGATTATCCAGGGTAAAATTGTCGGTCACCGTGTAAACAATTGGTGTTTTCTGCGGTTTAACACGTTTGCCTATGGCAGCACGTTTACCTATGATAGAGAGGGTATTTATGGTTGACGCGCGTCAAATTTGACGCGACGATACACAATGCAAAAGAGGGAGGAGAAGAGAATTCCTAGTGGGGCGCGAATGCTCCTGGTTTTGTCGTCGCGACAACCGCGCGAATAAAACGCGTTTCCATTTCCGCCGCATCGAGACAACGCGAAAACTTCGAGAAATTAAAGGCCGACGCGTCAAATTTGACGCGCGTCAACCATAAATACCCTTATACTCTGCGCTGTACTTTGAGTAATCTTTCAATTCTTGCGGCTCCCCCAAAACAGTCGGTCTGAAGACAAACTTAGCGCTGTGTATCGAGGAAATTTACTTTTTTATCCAATATGTACATTCGCCCAGATCTGGTCCTTAAACAAAAATTGCACAGCAAGAATAGCTGCTGTCGCTAGCATAGCATCGAAGTTGTAAAGAGCTGTATGGCAGTGCATGTGAGGAGTGTTGGATAGTTCAAAAGTTGAAGTTAAAGTTGTGAGCTTACAATTAGTTGGAAAGTGTCGGAGGCCTTCAATCAACTCAAGTCAGAAATTTCGAGGTTGGCATTGTTCTTCCATTATGTACAGGACCATAAGAATTCTGTTTTGGAAGTTACGAGAATGCTGCAGTTCGCAAACTATCAGGAAATTATAATAACGTTAGGCTTAGGTTTACTTTTTTGGGTTTATTGACCCAAGCTTGAGACACTTATCTCTTTGTAATATGGTATTCACTGGTTCTTGGCTCTCCAGGACCCTGCACGTCATCATGATCAAGTGGTTAGATCCTTCCTTTAATCCATTTTTTCAACACCGGGCCTCCCTTCCCTCACTAATACATAGTACTAGCGGGATCCCTATGCTTTCAGTCTAACTGTGCTATAAGGATATAGTGCGGAACAAAAGTTAGGCCTTTTTTTATAAGTGATAAATTATGATTTATTAATTTACCATATTCTCTTCACCTGTTATCCATTCTTTTATTTTTAGTAACAGCTCTATGTGTACGTCTTTCAGACACATATTGGTGCTTCAAGATCCTATCCAGTTCCAGTTGTTACAAAAGCCTAACAGTACTACTGTATGAGATCTGACTAGAATCATGCCATCATTTAAAGAAAACACTACGTGTACACAAGACATATCACGGCATGACAATAAAAATAAAATCCATGACTGATCCGATGGGTGCTGAACTCTAACCACATGTGTTACGACCCTGTATTTTGGAGAACCATCTCCCTTACTCAAACCGGTGACCTGCAGTTTTTCCGCATAGCTGCTGTAATCCTTACAACTTTCTGATACTGTCCTTCCGAATAGCTACTGCGGACCTTGCGATTCTCTACTGAGGTCTTTCTGGGCTTTTTTTCAAAAGCACATATGGCAGATCATCATATGCATGTCGGGTTTGAAAACACTCATACCAAGCTGTACGTTACTAGTGCTTCGCCATCTATGGAAAACTACGTGCTATATTAGTAACAAATATTATATTTTGTAGCATCATGTGCGATACTGTTACTAACAACAGTGCTCCTAATTTGAGGCCTTACTCATTGGCCTTTCCATGTACAATAGAAGTATCACAAGAAGTGCTCAAAGTGATAGGAAACCCATTTATTAGTTGACAAAATAACATCTCGAGATACTAATCCATAATTAAGGAAGTGACTGTTTTGTGTGAGGTCAACCTATAATACATACCTGTAATCTCGTACAACGCCAACTCATATTCATGCTTCTCAGTGTGAGTTGTGAACTCTCAGCACCTGCCGGCAATTATGCCTACAGTGCTTAAAACACATACGAATATATCAAACATCAACTGTGTGAATCAAATCGGGCATCAAACAAATAAATAAATAGCACCTATCGGGGAGAACTCCAAGCAAGGGTCGTGGGGCAGCGGGACGGGGGGATGGAAGTGAAAGGGTAATTTGTGAAAGGAGACCTGAGTAGGCGAGCAAAGTGCAACATAATACTTGGCGATTGGAAAGCACGTGAAAACGGTTGTGAAGGGCGGTTGAGAAACACAAAAAATAAAACAACGAATAAAAACGTCAGGGAAATGCCCGCAACAATCACAGGGTCGTACAAGTACGAGAAAGTGTAGGGAAAATGGCAAATTATTGCTATAATACAGCATCGATCGGCAGATCCTCCGGATCGCTAGCATCGATATCACAAATGGCTGAAGTTGCTAAGGAATCCGTGTCGCCACCTGCACGACACGGATCGTCGTAGACTCGAGAATTGAACAGAAGATTCTTATGACTAGGCGGGGGCGGAGCTGAATTGGTTAGCTCGGGGCCATCAATACCTGGAAGGCAATATTAAAGGAAAACAGTGAAAAATTACGTGGATAAAAACGTATTTAGGGGAAAAATAAACCCACCATCACTATCATCTCCATTAGCCAGAAGCGGTCGTCGTTGTGATTCACTCGACGCGACTGGCACTACATTACGACGTGGGCGCATCGTCATGTAGTCGTCGTCGTTCACAACCGGACTCAACACCGTCTCACCAACTTTCACACGACCGGTAAGGTTTTCGATCCTGAAAA
Source organism: Ancylostoma ceylanicum (assembly GCA_000688135.1). Classification (NCBI taxonomy): domain Eukaryota; kingdom Metazoa; phylum Nematoda; class Chromadorea; order Rhabditida; family Ancylostomatidae; genus Ancylostoma; species Ancylostoma ceylanicum. The sequence goes on along the minus strand of JARK01001337.1, from coordinate 886,093 downwards.
TAGCTTCGATATTCAACTTTCAATGGTCGAAAACGTTCTTCTTCAGGTTAATTCTACAGTTCCTCTCGTTGAATATAAATCTTTATAAAAAAAAAGTGTCCAACAATATTTGAACCAGCCAGGTGACGGCCCTGAACACAATGACGGTAGCCTAATCCCACCTTAACCGCTCCATCTGTATCGCAGCTCCAATACGATCAACTCCGTCACCCCACTTCTCACCACCATCGTCTTCCTCCGTGGTGGGCAGACATTGAATAGAATCCGCCAACGGCTGTCTGGAAACATGCTCAGTTGTAATAATAAATTCAATTGTGTAAACGAATGAAGGAAAGAAGCATATGAAAAATGATAAACAGAAACATGAAAACATGAGCAACATGAGCACCTCTCTTGGTTCAGTGAAGACAGCGCATCTCGAGTAAGCGCCGGGGCTCTATCTGTCTTCTGAGCACGATTCTTGCCAGCGGCGTTACCCATGTCATCTTCTTCAGGAACACGGAAGCCAAAACGACGTAACGCTTCCAAAGCTCCAGAATCATGAGAAGCTCTTCCAGACTAAAGAAAAAGTAGCATAGGAGCCATAATTCAACTGCGCAGCATAACCTTCTCTAATTTAAAAAAGTCTCCTTATTCAAAATAAGTAAACCTAGTATTAACAAACCAAACAATTTGGAATATTGAGAGTCAAAAAAGAAAGAGAGGAGGCTCAACCTCCGTTTCGTACTGTTTTTACTTAAAAACCATGACAATATAGGAATTCCAACAATGATGGAAGTAAATAATGAAACAAAAATCCGCACAATACTACCAGCCATGGTTTCAGATAAAATCTACTCCATAGCAGCCGAATAAGCTTTTTAATTTTCATTTTAACAGTTTTTCAACAGTAAACAAAATTTCTGCAAACCACACTATTCTGGACCCAGAAACCCTCTAAAGCAAAATTCTAAAAAGTTAGCCAAAAATGAAGAGGAAATTGTTATTCTGAACGTCACTTTTAAAATTTATAGGATCAAAAATGAGAACCCTAGCGTTTAAAAATATCTTTTCGAAGTACCTCATCCAAGTCATCTCCAGCGCTGCCATAATCAGTGACTCGTTTCCACTGTTTTCCAGATCCCACCAATGATGGAGATCGCGAATCCGTTCTTCCACATGAGGACAGCCGCTCACGTTGCGGCAGAGGACGGACCTGAAATTAGCTCATCAAAAGATCAAAATTTGCAAATTGGCACAAAAGCACAAACAAAAAAAGCTTCTAACAAAAGCGAGCGGGAAAAGACAGTACCTGTACTGTCGGCAAGCCTGTCAACTGCGCCTGTTCCAAGTTGGATATCATTTGATTTCCTCCACGGAATGAGCGAGGTGGCAGAGGAGGTGGAGCTGTTACAACAGGTGGAACTGCATGGGGATTTCTCACATGAGTAACAGCATGGACATGATCTCCGTACTTGCCGTCCTCACTGGAAGAAAAGAGAAATTCTTCAAACAAGAAAATAAAAGAAAAAGAAACAAGACAAAAAAGTAGAAGCTTCAATGCTCACCTCTTCAACTTTAAACATCTGCAGACCATTATTATGGCAAATATCACAGCAATTATAAGTACAAGGATTGCGAGGGCAATTATGAGCTCCACAAGAGAAAAGCGAGCCATGAATGACGGTGCAGTGTCTGAATGAAAACGAATAAACATCTGCATCATTGAGATTACCAGAGGTAAACGTGCTGACGCCTTCGTTAACGATGAGCAAATTTGTGCAGCATCACCATGTCTACCCTGCGTAATCTTAATGATGCATACGACCTCTATACAGATATCAATAAGGGTTAAGAAATAAAAAACAAAGCGGCGAAGCGTACCATCACAAGTCTTTCCGGAAAATCCATGCGTACAGTTGCAGATATAGCCCAGGTTATGAGCATGTTGACGTGGAATCGGGATACAGGTGCCGTGCTCTCCACATGGCTCAGCAGCACACGCGTCCTCGACATCTACAATGAAGATCAAATTCACTATGAATCAAAGAATCGTAGATTCCAAATACCTACCAAATCCTCTGATTTCGCATCTTTTCCCAGTGAAGCCATTCGGACATTTACACAAGTATTCATTGTAGAATGGAATACACTGAATTCCTAGCGGACATGGGCGGGATCCACAGGGATCAGAATCGATCTCACAATTCGCACCGGTGTAACGTGCTGGACAGGTGCACCTAGAAGAATGGAGATTTCATTGCAGGTATCCTCATGTCAACCGACTAAGACATTGTAAGGAATACATTGGTACAAAAACAACTCAAAATAATAGAGTTGCAATGGGTCCAGGGACAGCTCATGGGCAACTGTTATCTGTTAGGTTGATCCAAAAGTTTTGTACCAAATTTTACACCTTTCAAACAGTCAGAGCATTATTGTTCATGGATGGAACCCAGTCTGCCAATTTTTAGAGTTAAGAAGTAGTGAAACATTCTACCACAGCCTATTGCCAAAGGATATCAATTCAAGGCCAAGGAATTCAGGATCAAAAAATAAATGTTGGTGCAAGACTTTGGACCAACCTTATATTAGGTTGTGTACAAATAAATTGCGTTTTTCGCGCATCAATTTTTAATTTACTGTGTTTTCTGTGTATTATCCATTCAATATTTATACTGTTGTATATCATTTTGACGCACATCTAATGGCCTTTCGTTTTTTGACTTTCATTTGCTTCAAATCTCAATCTTTGCTAATTTCAGACCAAATGTCCTAGACGTCCTCCTTATAGTGCAATTTCTGCTTTGGAGAAAGTTTCGAGGGCTCATCTTTGCTCAACCACTGCGAAAAAACGTCTGCAGTTATTGCGCAGGACCCATTTCTCTTCCCAGTTACGACTCGATCAACAAAAAGCTCGTTCTCGCACTGCAAGAGCAGCTTCGATGAGATCTAACTGCGTTTGTGCTTCTGTTCAGCGTTAGATTCATGAGGGACACACTGATCCATCTTCTTAGCCTTTCCAAGTTTTTTCCAAACGCTTGGCGACCGTCGAGAATGACACCTGAAGTTCTCCCCTAACTTATGAACACCTTTTCGTGGGTCCCACTTCACCAGTAACTTTGGGCAGTCGTCGTCAGGTTCACTGATCCGACCTCGACCTTGTTCATCTTCAAGGCTCAAATCTCCAGATCGGAATCTTCGCAACCAGAGCTAAGTAGTGCGAATTGAAACGACGTCATGTCCTCACACTTTCGCAATATTGTCATGAGCCTCCGCAGCTTCTCACTTAATTTAGAACTCATGAAGCAAAATGATACGAATCTGCTTCTTGTGTTCATCTTGGTCATTCGGCCTGAAGTCAACCAAGAATGAGTTTTAAAACAAACCCATATGAAGAAAAAACACCCATTAAACAAGCTTCAGACAGATATACAGCAATGGAAACATTGAATGAACAATACACAAAAGACAGTAGGGTAAAAATTTATGTGCAGAAAACGTAATTTATTTGTATACAACCTAATATTTCATCAATGAAAGTTGCTAGGGAAAGGAAAACTGGTTTACTCGAGCGAAATTACTTAAACGTGGAATAGTAGGAAGTGGGAAGGTGCGTCTCAGTTTTGACTTCCAAGTAAGACCTTGCACCCAGCTATGTATGCCAAGCTATATCATCGGTGAAAAGGTGAATTGAGCAAATTGTGTGGTGAACAGTTCTTGTAACGCAAGAGACAGGAAAAGCTTTTGCTAAACTTTGGGTGCAAAAATTTTTGTTCACTTTAGAAAGTGAAAAACAATCATGCAGGCAACACTAACAATGAGTAACTGCCCTACTGCAAATTTGACCAAAAACTCTCGGGAATACCTGGAGATGACAGAAATTAACGTAAAATAATAAATATGTATAAAAATAGAACTAAATCTCTGCCGGCAGCGGAATCTCCAGTGTAAAGAAAAAGAAAATTATCCAAGACAACTATCTTTTATCTACGATATTTGCTCATGGTTTTCACAGATCAGATCTGTTTCAAAATGCCTTCCAAACAAAACCAAAGTATAAGAAACTCACTGATAGGTCCTTCCAATCACATGACAAGTTCCTCCATTTGTACATGGCGCCTCCGAGCACGGGGTGGCAGCCATAGCACGACAGCCAGTGCTGGCCGAGAAGAGGCGTAATCCTTGTCTAGTCTTTGCGACGCTTCTAGAACTGATGGATTGAATTACGGAGTACGGATTAAATTACCCTTTCACATTTAGAAAACACACCTCCTGTCCACAGAAATCGCACGGAAGCACGCTACGATGGCGCTGGAAATGGAGACTGACGAAGCGTTGTCACGTTCTACACGAGCACCAAAGTATAGACGGTGACTGGCCGAATATAGATTGATGACGTCGCTACCTGTTGAAGAAAAGAGATCAGTGCCCTAATAACAGGAAAAGAGCGGAAAAATTACCACTATGGGTGCCATGATGACCTACCGGGAGGACTCCAGCCTTCCTTCGTATCCGCTCCATCCAACACTAATCGAGTTCGACGACCACGACGACTCACTGAGATACGATGCCATTGGGCATCGGCTATGGACGCATCTGTTGCAACGGAACCTTCTCCCGAGCCGGCGTTCCACCGATACACAACTCGTCCGTCAACAAGCTGAAATGCGGGAGATATTTGAAACCAGATAAACAACCAGCTGGTCTGAGGTGAATTATTACCTCCAAGAGATGGTAATCGCTGGGTCCGTGGGCGTGTAAAATCACTCCTTTGAGGGTGGTTGTCTTCAACTCCACCTCCATTTCCATCCTCGTCTCCAGCTCGTGAGCTATTGACATCTCGAAGTAGCCGTCACCACCGACGGATAGTTCCGCTTCTGAAATTGAAAAAATCAGGAGGCGTGAGTAAAATAAAATAGGGAGTAAAATGACAGAGATCGATGTATGTTATGGGCAACGAAATCGTAAAAACAAAAAGAAAAATTCTGAATGTTCAACACAAAATTAATGTACTCTATACTCCTCTCTTTATACTTTTTTTTGTTCTTTTTTGTACTTTTCACTTGTAAGATCACCCTCGAAATATGTTTCCAAGAAAATCAGGTAAAATGGATTTTTCCTATAGGAGGTGATTCACCATCTCAAAAACCATGCAGACATTTAGCTTCCATTGTGGTAAAGTGCTTCCATTGGGAAATCAGCAGTTTTTTTTTGCCAATAAGAACCGATTTTTTTTTCAAAACAAGTGACGAAAAATCCTATCACCTACACCTTGAATAACTCACAGCACAGGAAATTATCCTTGTTCTAACCTCAAACCCAAACACCAAATTCTTACCTTCCAAGCAACGCCCCTCGTTGTCACAAGACGGTTGTGAGCAGCGATCACCAGTTGTTCCAGGAGGACAGATACAATCATGTCTACCATCATCAGCTGGCACACACATTTCCCAAGGATGACATGGTGATCGGGCACAAGCGTTGATCTCCAGCTCACAACGGGTTCCACCATATCTGAAATGAGCCAATCAGAACCAAAATAAAGAAGATGGCTGGAATCATCAGTTAACAGTACAATGACTCTTACCCTTCTGGACAAATACATTCAGCCAGACGGCTATGATGCGGTGCAACGAAGGCGACACCTCCAATGGAGATAACTGTCTGCTGTTGATCATGCAGATAGACTCGTTCACGGCATTCTCCTCTTTGACACACACCCGGTGTGCACATTTCCGTAGTAAGTTGGTATTTCTGGAAATTGTTAAATGTGATGTAATACCATTGCGATATTACTATTTGGAAATACCTTCAAAAATTAGTGAAGTCAGGCGCAAAAATATAGGTAGGTAAAACTCAAATTGCGTTAAATATGTTAAAGGTGACCAAACGTTCTAAGACCCAACTTACCATTGTTCCGCTCTGATCCGCTATGCTTTGGAAGTCATGCTTCAGTCTCGTGTAGACATGATCCGGTTTCAACATTCCACGACCGCCTCCTCTGGATACAGTGAACAAAATATCGAGGTCCGTTGTTTTGGAATTTGACGCCGGTACTGCACGTGGACTACGTCCTAAAGAATTCACTTGCAATTTCTAGGATACTCCAAAAATCATTAACAAAAGAACCTCTTGGTGTCTCCTGCACACTCAACAAGTGGATATTTTTCGGTTCCACGTTCAAGTGTTGGGCAAAGATCGAGCGGAATGTTGCTGCGTGTTCGGTGAAGAACTCCAGCGCTGTCATTCCTTTCAGCCGGACCGACACGGCGTGATCTACGGCATCTTGCTCAAGCGAAGTCACCTGTGATTGAGGACCAGATAATACCAGCTCAGCAGTTAGGGTAAAAATTACCAAAAAACAAAAAAATTAAGGTTGAGCGAAGATCTATGTGTACCTCAACTTCCACGTAACTGACAGTCGTGAACTTCCCATCAGTGACAGACACGTTGAAAGCGTGTAGTCCACCAGGAATTCCATGATCACTCCATACCTGGAATTTTATGAATGTAATAATAACGTTAATTAACACTAAATTTAAACAAGGCTCTACTAGAGAAAAAATAAGAACAAAAGAAAGAGCTGTTTTTCGAGGAAAGTGGCTAAGATAAAAGGGAATCACTTACCTCGCCCGTCTTAGCGTCAACTCGGAACAAATGCGGCTTGACAGCATGAGCTCTTGGATGCGATTCTGTTGGCAGAGGTCCAACCACACTTCCATCAACAATAGAGTATCGCAGCATATCACCGTTGTCCTTGAAAAGTGGGTATACGGGTGAAACTTCGAGAAGAAACCAAACGCAGCTCCCCCAAGCCTTCTTCTATCTCAGCAGGCTACAACAATCCTCCCACTTCTCATACAAAAACGTGAAAATTTTTTGCTACCCCACAAAATTCCGCCTATCCGGTATCCATTACCAGTTAGGTAGAATTACCACCTAGCCCGTGGTCAGAAAAAAAAATGAAACAAAGTGCCCAAGCAGACAAACCTCATCTCTCGCTTGAACAGTCCCAATCACTCCTCCTTTGAACTCTCCCATAAGGGTCATAAGAGCAACTCTCAGTGGAGTGATCCTAGGCGGATGCCGGCTTTCTTCCTTCACAAATACAGTCAAAGGACAATCCGTAGATCGATTTCCACGATCGTATGCAATCAGCTGAAGACAATAGGAGCATAGCACAGTATTATCATTGAGGCATTAAGGCAAGAAAGGGTAAACGTACTGTGAGCAAGAATCTCTCCTTTTTCGAGTGGTCGAACCGTGTCACTGTGACGAGATTGTACTGTTCATCCACTGTGAACCATTTCGATCCCTCTCCGCGTACTTCCACACGGAATGGGCTTCCATACTGGGGACCATCGGCGTCAGTGAGTGAAAGAGTGAGAACCACGTGACCAGGCATAACTCCCTCCTGAAAAGGCATCACTTTTTAATATAAAAAAAGCTAGGAAGAAATAATGGCCAGAAAGTAAATTGAACCTGCACAACAGCTGTCATATTGCAATCCGCAAAAACTGGTGCGTTGTCATTAACGTCGTTCACATCGATGAGTACAGTTACTACGGACTTTTGTGGTGGTTCACCTCCATCACGAGCTTCCACTTGGAATCGATGATAAGGCTTCTGCAATTTTCGCTGGGTTAGTTCTTTGGAGACTAGAAAGTCCAGGTATTACACTTACTGTCTCTCTATCAATCACTCCCGCCACCGTGATCCAGCCATTGTCGTCGATTTGGAACGGGCCAGGGTCCTCTTTTATGGCGTACGCTACGCGACCATAGTGTTCACTGTCAGCATCGACCGCTTTTACCTATAACACATTTTCAAAAAGTGAAAGAAAAAAACAGTTCCATAGAAGAATAAAAATGAATTTTTGATAGAGTTCTTCCTGGCTTGACAAGCCAGTGGTTCGAAAAACAAAGAAAACCAAGAAAGTAACAAAATCATCAGCATACCTTCAACACTTTCGTGCCATTAGCCGAATTCTCATCAATTGACGCCTTGTAACTCTCTTTCGTGAATACAGGGATATTGTCGTTCTCGTCCAGAACCTAATAAAATTCATGAGCCAATGCGCATAGATTTAGACATGTGCTCCACCACCTCATCAACTTTAGTACTAAATTACCTGTATTGTAACAACCGCCTCCGATGATAATGGTGGTTTTCCAGAATCAGTTGCGACAACTCTCACAGATAACAATTTCTCTGTCTCATAATCCAAGCCTTTAGCAAGCTTCAGGATACCTACAAAAAATGGTCTTATGGGGAAAACATTCGCAGTGAGAGTTGTACAAATAACCTTTCTCCTTATCCAGCTCCACAAAAGCATTGTGGGTTCCGTTTTCAGCCAAACTGTAAGTGACAGTCTCGCCAGCATCACCGCCTTGAGCCTGTACAGTCACCAGTACATAACCGATAGATTCGGACTCCATGACCTAAAGAAATTCACATAAGAACATTTTTGTTTGAAAACAAACATAAACTATGAAGAGATAATTGAAATAAAAAAATGAGAGGAATTTACCTGAAGGGCATACTCATTCTTCTCAAACAGAGGAGGATTGTCATTCTGGTCGATCACAGTGATCCGCACGGTCGCTGAAAAGGTGAAATATGAGATTTTTCGCGCCTTTACCAGACTTCTCCACTAAAAAATGCTTTTGACAGACTTCTTCATGAAAATGATATTTTCGGCGAGAAGCAGAATGAAAAACAGCAAAATCTCTGGGCACTTGAAAACTCTTCCACCTTATCACAGATGCAACAGAGCCAAACACTAACCTTTACTGCTTCTCGGCTTTACGGGATCCGAATCACGCGCCACCACCTGTAGCACATATTCAGACGTCTGTTCTCGATCCAAGGGACGAGTCACGGTGATTGCACCAGTTTCACTGTCGATCACAAATGCACCGTGATCTGACACCAGGCTGTATTGTACACGTCCATTCGCGCCAGAATCCTGGAAAATTAGATACGTATAGGGCATCTAACCCTGAGTGAGAAGCCAGACGCACGTACCTTATCTACAGCGAGGACTTTCGTAACAAAATGTCTCTCAGATTCGCTTGCTGGTTCGTTTTCCCGGATGGAAGCGACAAACTCGTCCTTCACGAATTTCGGAGTTTCATCGTTGACGTCTTCGACCAGGACATTGACCGTTTGACTACAGGTGGAGCCAGAATTCTTTATCTCCAGCTGTCTTGTGAACGTGTACTGAAAAGTTATGGAAGAAATAGGAGCAATGGAGCGATTTTCCATTTGAAACTCGATTTTCAAGATTTCACGTAGTATTAATAAAAAAAGGATATACAAACGAGTCTCAATCCATTCGGATACAGTGAAACTATTTGGTAGGGTAGAGGTGAGAGATAGAGGAAAAAGTGGAAGGCAGGAACAAATATGGAGAAGAGAGGGAAGAAGAGGCGGAAAGGAATCCTAAGAAATTGCATAATTTAGAAGAATACTGACCATTGAAGCCGCATTGAGAAATTTTCATAACCTAACACATAAGTAATTTTTCCCGGTAAAAATTTAGTTTAGATAGCTATTCAAATACATCATAAAGGAGGAAAAAGCAACAGGACAACGTGTAACCAACCTTCTTCCTGGTTTCAGCATCCAACACTGCCTTCGTCGTTATCGTTCCAGTATCCTGATCTACCACAAACGGCAACACCTCGGATGAAATCAGCAAATATCGAGCGCCAGGAATCGTGAGACGAGACTTCTCATGATAGACTTCCGTGTTCTTCTTGACATTCTCGAGGATCTTTACTTCGATAGCCTTATCCGGGTCACATTCGAACGTCGATGACGCTCCAGAATTCAGCGTAACCATCATTATTGCAGTGGTAGCATGGGTGCCATCGAACGCCAGCAGCGTAAGGTTGTAGTTATCTCGCATTACATGCTGATTCAGACGTGCTATCGAAATTTTCCCAGAATCGTCAATTCTGAAGAGGCTGTCGTCATTCCCACGGCTGATAAACAACCGAGTGTTGTTGAACGGCGGCAGATCCTTGTCCTAAAATATCTTGGAATTAAACGAATATCCATAAACAGCTGGGATAGTGTTCCAATCACCGTCACTTCCACTCTAGCAATGATTTGGCCAACAGTTAGGTGACTGGCATCGACAATTACAATGTAGAAGTTCTCGTCAAATCGAGGAGGCTCGTCGTTGACATCGGTGACCTGAAATTACACCTACTTATTGGCAAAAGTGATGAGACTACGAAGCGCAGGGGAAAATAAGGAAAATACAAAAAAATAAAATGGAGCAGGAAGCTGAAAAGAAAATTATGAAAACGAACATAGCAGATCATACCTCAACCTTAACCTTGTGATCCGTGAACAGTCCTCCTTCATCCGTTGCCCGCACAACCAATTCGTGCAATGGCTGCGTTTCTCGATCCAACGGTGAAGCAACCACCAACCATCCGGACTCTGGATCGATTTTGAAGGCATAGTCCGTCTTCTTTTCCTGTATCAGATAATCTTAGACCGTATATAGGTAGGAAATGCATGAATACCGCACCTCCACCAAGCTGAATACGATCGTCTCTCCTGGCGATTTGTCCAGATCCGTTGCGGAAAACACCGCCACACTCGTTCCAACCGGTGCATCTTCGCTAATCGATAATCGATCGTAAGCTCCCACAAACGTTGGTGCATGGTCATTAACGTCGGAAAGGCGAAGTGTTACTGTCGCTATCGCATGTGCTCCACCGTTAGCATCAGCTCGAACAGCAAATCTCCAGACCTGCAACAAGTACAAATGAGCCAAAGCAGTGAAGAGTCAACCAGAAATCTAGGAAATAGTGTGATATACCTCTTTCTTCTCCCTGTCCAATGGTTGCCGTACAATCAGTTTCCCAGTCGTTCGGTCAACAGTGAGTGGAAAGTCCGCAGGGGTGTCGAACACAGAGAAGCGAACCTCGCCAACTTCTAAAAAAAATAGAGCTCTCTGCATTCAGCTATTGCAAAACTCAAGTTTCTCCTCACCTTGTTCAGTCTGTTGCAGCTTGCCGACTACAGTTCCTACAGCACAATCCTCAGCTATCACGAACAAGTAGTGACTATTGCTGAACTTCGGTACAGGCACGTTTTCGGGAAGAACAGAGATAGAAACCTGCAATCACGCTATAAGTTTTAGTAGTGTAGAAATTGATAGAACATGTTCCGGTCTAGAATAGAATGAAGAACATGTTTCGGTCTAGAATAGAATGAACCAAAAACAGTATGAAAAGGTAAGAGAATCGATCAAAAAATCGTTGTGTTCAATTACGAGGGTATGGGTCATCATGCGGCAAAACGAGAAGGGGCATGTTCTTGTTATTGGTCTATTCAAATGAGGGGCCAATCACAGAAACGTCGCCCGCCCTGTTTCGCCGCGTGATGGCCCATACCCCAATTACGACTTTCTGGAAGGGAGAGAACTTCGAAAAGCACCCGGATCTCCCGAATCTAAGCCAGGGTCAAGCTTATTGATGGTAAAAACTATCCCACTTACGACCCTCCCCCTATCCTCCCCATTAGGGCTGCGCGACAAGAGGTACGCTGCTGCGCTGTGATTGGTCGATTCACATGCGCGTCGCGGTCCCAGCATTCATGGGTACGAGCACCCCGAATGAGTAATGGGCAAGTTTTCTGGGCTCGACTGGGGCAAATGAATGCTAATGGAGCCGGCGGACTGTAAAGAGGTGACACCTGATGCCACTCAATGCGTCAATGTGGAAGAAGCAGCCTGGATTTAAGAAGCGTACGCATGCGGCGCGGTCGCGTTGCGGCGTACGTCTTGACCGCCTCCCCCCTATTAGCCCTTCAAACAGCAAAAAAAAGCTAGCACTCAAAGCTGCACATATTACTACGGAAGCTTGTTGAAAGTAAACTCCACTCCTTCTCCCTGTTAAACATTTCGATTTCTAAGCTAACGTGTACTGAGGGATGAGCAACGAAACAAACCTGGGTAGTTCCATGGTGCGGTGGATTCGCTTGATCAGTGGCCCGCACTGCGACATTCAACGTTGTGCCTACTAAAGAAGGAAAAATTACGGACATCTCTGGAGGAGAACTAGACAGATGCTCACCAAATGACTCGAGCGGTCCCACTACTGAAAGCGTTCCGTGGCGTGGATGTATCTTGAACGTTGAAGCTGCTTTGTCGTCTCCAAGAAGCGTGTATTCGATCGCATCGTCAAGGTCGTCATCGGTCGCTGATACCATTAGTAGCGCTTCTCCTTCACGTGCACTTGCAGAAACAGAAGTCGAATACCTTAGGACGGCGTGCGATTAATTAGGGCAGAGTCTACAGCTTTGAAAAAAAAAACGATACTTCGAAAGGACAAAAACTGGAGCACTGTCATTCTCATCAACGATGTTCAACGTCAGCGTACTGAAAGCTCGTCGACCAATCGCATCCTCAACAGTGAGTGGAACTCTGAAAATGATTACAGATTAGAGAAAAGTAGAAGAAACTCGAAATATCCGACAAAAGTATAAACGCACTTGTAAAGATGCTGAGTACGGTAGTTGAACACGATTTTTGGATGAATTCGTCCAGTCAATTTCTCTATTCGTAATGGTTTCGTTCGAGCATCTCCACTACCTATTGAGTAGTGGAGGGGTGGCACACCGTCGCGAGCTTGTACAGTAAAGATCGACGTTTTGTTGGATAGGGCACTGAAATGATATGAAGTCATAGAAAAAAAAAACGAAAAAAATCTCATATACACTGCCTTAAATGGCTTTGCGGCCGAAATCTGAGATTGGTCAGTTGTAACTAAATTGGCCTATCACAGAGCTCGGCCGCACCGCACCACGTTAGGCGCTAGCTGGAAGCGATCGGGTGTGTATCATCGTGAGGGAAGAAGGGGCGTAACCAGGCGACTCTGATTGGCACATTCGGACCGCCCGTCATGCCCACCAGTTTGACTCATACGGCGCTAAGCACAAATAGACCATGTATTATGGGATTGACTCCGTTTGAGTTCAAGTAGATGGGCGTGGTGGGCGGCCCGAGTAGGCCAATCAGAGTCATCTGGTTACGCCCCCTTTTCCCTCACGATGATGCATACCTGAGGCGATCGGGAACAGTAAACTGGCTCATCGTTGGGTGATTTAATCAGGAAGACTGTGCAACCAAATTAACGCGCTCTATAGAATGTACTGGTTTGGCTTGTATTTAGTGCTATTTATTAGGTTGTCCCAAAAATAATGGCCGCAACCTAGTAGTGAAAGTTTGAAATTTCTCAACCCCACCAATTCAGGAGATAAACAATTCCTGAACGATCAGAAAGCACAAGGCATGCGCCATTTACATTCTAGGACCACCTTGTAATTCCTTAGCTTCCGTGATTTTTACAGTTATGCACTCTGGGAAGCTCAATTTCAAAGCGGCCATCATTTATCGGACAACCTAATAGTATTGTCTAAAAAAGTGGTAAGAACAGAGGTTTAAAATGAAAAAAAAAAACATTAAGCATTCAACTGGCTAAAAAGGAGTCTAAAATCTATAAAGAAAAAGTGAGTGTGATTTGAAAATTTTTCGGGTACGTACTACAGAAATGTTGCATCTCGTTTTCCAAAAAAGTATGGCAGCCAATTTTCAAAAATTTTGCACCAAATGTATTTTTATAACAGCGATTCCAGAACATTACATACTTGTTCTCCCTCAAAGCCACAACGTATTGACTCTGTTCGAATCTTGGAGGCGGCTGGCGACGTCCTGACACAGCGATTGTCACAGTTAGCTGTCCGTACGCTGTGAATAAGCCGTCTGACACCGAAACATTCAACGTCTTCTTCCCGCTGTCACCAGAGATGTCATCAGCGTCAATCGATCGCAAAAGAGTCACTTCTCCACTGTGCTCTGAGACGGAGAACAGTGTCTCGTCTCCCTCGATGATAGAGTAGAGCAGGCGATGGCCGCCTTCGATAGAGGATACGGTGTCCTGCAGCAGAAAGCTCACTCGATTCATCAATAAAAACAAAAAAAATCAACAGAATGGGGAAGTTCAATAACTAACATCGTCAGTTACGCTCATGATCGCCACAAATTGTCCTGAAGTTGCCGTGTCCGAGACTGTAGCCGAGGCAAACGGCGTCGAGAACTTTGGTGGTTCATCGTTAGCGTCCTCAACCTGAACCAAACATCATTATTACTCGTGGGGCCCAGGGAATGCAAAATCATCTCACGGAGGCAAACTAACCGTAAGCACCAGCTTTGCTTCACCAGTGAGCTGCGAGTCGTCTGCCGCAACTAGAGTTACTTCATAACGCTGTTTCTTCTCGAAATCCAGCAGTTGTGCCAGTCGAACCACTCCGGTAATGGAATCCACTTGGACCACTAAACTCAGACAAAAATTATTTCTGGTTCCATAACCTCATCCCGGAAAACCCATATAAATATCTTGATTCACTCACTCTTCGAATCCTGTCCAGAAACTGCATAAGTAACAACTCCATTGCCTCCATCAGGATCTACAGCTTTGACCGTAACTAGTTTAGTGTCTATAGGGGTAGATTCAGAGACGTTGACGCGGTAGATGAGATGTTCGAACCGTGGACCATTATCATTCACACCAGTGACCTGAACAGACGAATTTCAAAGAAAAAAAGAGGAAATCAAAACTAATAGAAGATTTTCAGGTTTCTACAGAACTCTCGCTCCTAAAAAAAATAGAAGAAAGAACAGACAAAGGGAATGAACCTCGATATTGAGTACAGCAGTAGAATTCAAGCGAGTTCTCGTCACATCTCTCGCCATTACAGTCAAGTTGTAGGTAGATGTTTCCTCTGCGTCTAGGTCTCCATTCACGCTTATGACCCCTTAACAATTTCGGCACTTCTAATTGGAACTTTAACATCTATAACAGGTCATACATGGATTACTACTAACCAGTATCCATGTCAATCGTAAACAAGCCCTCGTCATTTCCGTTCTCGATCGTATACATTACATGCCCACCAACACTGCTTGAAGCCTTCACCTTGGTGACCTGAAAATGATGAATTTGCATGCTTCAAACTTTCAAAGCAGAGGTATGCAAGCCTTCAACTTCAGAGCCACTTCACCTAACAACTGTAGATTCAGTGGAAACATGACCTTAACACTACATATTTCTCACTGCCCCAGAAAGGCAGGAAAAAGGGATCTTTGCCCGAACTTTTTTTTTGATAGTTGTTTGACGCCCTAAAGAACAAATCACACGCTTTTGTTTCTAAGAAGGCAAGATAAAAATGCGATAGAAAAATGAAACCTTGCGCAAGAGGTACTGCGTACGAAAAAAAATGCCCCTGCGAAATATTTTGTTGTAGGGCTCACCTAGCGTAACCTAACAAAAATGGGGCAATGGTACGAAACGTGTAGGGCTTTTGTCACAACAGCACGTTAGGCAACTTCCATAACCAATGTTTAAGCGGCATTTTTTTGGGTTTTAGGGCAGAGATAGCCGAAAGATACCACAATATAAACTTCTATATTCATATTTAGTATCCATTGTTTTTATTGACGCTTCAATTTTCGTTACGTGCATGGACTTTATACGAAAACTAGAGATAAGAGTGGCTTCCTTCTCCACTGGATGCAAATTCAACTGTGCTGGAAGCAGCATGAACATATCAATGGTTGCAGTAATCGTCGATGTATTTCCTCTGTAAAAGTAACACTAATCTAAGTAAAGATTCCAAAAACTTACAACAGTATTCCTCGCTGACGCTTCCGAAACACTCGCGAAGTACTGCTTCTTCGAGAAAATCGGCCTTGCTTTTTCGACAACCTCCACACGTACAGGAACGGAACTCTTCAGTGCAGGTTCACCTTGAAACATTACAAACTCCTCTAAATGCCCGAACACTTCGTAAAAACTGTATGTACCTTGATCTGTGACCGAAATTTCGAAATGGTACACTTTCGCGTCGTTCAGTTTTCCATTCACGGTGATTTTTCCGTCGTGTTTGTTCAATTTGAAAACCTTAGGAAGCGAAGGGCTGTGATAGCGCACAATTCCGTTCATTCCTGGAAATTTAACAGTACTTGTCAGAGAGAAAACTCCAACTTCCAGACTATACAAACCTATGTCGTTGTCCACTGCTTTCACAGACATTATCTTGTCTCCTAGGGCTGCATCGGAGCTGACTACCACGTCATAAGGCAAACCAACGAAGACTGGGGTGCAGTCGTTAACGTCATCTATGCGAATGACGACAACTGTCTGTGCAAGCTGTGGTTTCGATTCATGAGTGCAAGCCTAAAATACATAGCTCAGAAGATCACAAAAAAAAACGAGAAAAAAATCACAAAATCATAATAAAAACGAAAAAAGTAGTGCGGAGATTTAAAAAAAAAACTATTATCATTATGCGCACCTGGATTAGTATCCGAACAATGGGTTCCGCCTCTCTATCAAACCGTTTCCCGGTAAGAGCGATCATTCCAGTACCATCATGAATGAACAATTCATCTCGTTCATTCAAGATATTGTACGTCACGCTAGCCCCCTCTGGTGCTCCGACAGCAGTTACCTTGAATGAAAACATTACGGAAGGTTTCCTGAAAATTCTATTACTATAGATTAAAAATGGAAATTAACCCAGCTTTTCTTTTTCACCTAGAAAAAAATCTGCTCTCAAAATTCTTTGACAGGCGCAAACATGATCCAGAACCTACCGGCAGCAGTGGTTCTCCCATTGAGTAGGATGTGTTTTCCTTCACACTTCCATGGTACTCCATTTGAGGGAACCTGAATCCACTGTTCTTTCCTGAAGTGTTCCTCACGTTTATGTAGACAGCAGTGGTAGCAGTATGGACACCGTCCGATGCAAGAATATCCAGCTGAAAATAGGTCTCACGATTTGAAGAGGTACAAAAAGCAAAATGCTCGAAAATTTCACCTTATATTTGGTTTCGTTGAGCAGCTTAGCATCTGCCGTAAGTAGGATAATAGAGCCATCCGTCGAATTGATAGAGAAGAGCTTCGTGAACGTGCTACCCTGGAACACCTCCATCTTATGCTGCACAGCGCCTAATTAATCTGTATATATAAAAATGAATGTCTGTATGTATGTGTGTGTATGTGTGTGTGTATGTGTGTGTGTATGTATGTTCCGAATAGAAATCGCGGAGAGTTAACCAATCGGGACCAAACTTTGCACACATATAACTCGGGCCGGCGGAGGTTTTAGGCTACCTTAGGTTATCGATTGATTATCGATTTATCGATTTTATTGATTTTTCGCAATTTTTACCCACGGGTCGCTGGGGACATGTCTACTGGGGTTATCGAATACGCTGAGCACGAATATGACAACCGTTTCGCGCCAAGTATTGATTTAT
>JARK01001337.1:834273-863417 GCA_000688135.1 Ancylostoma ceylanicum | reverse complement strand
GGGGGGGAGGGGAGCGTCCCCTTATGCGTCCGCCACTGCTGCACACATCTCATTACACACATGGCACATCTTCTTTTGTTTGAGAAAAACGAAGAAAATATATTAAGAAAGAGCAAATGCATAGAGAAAATACTGCTTCTATGCATCCAAAACAATTAACTTTTTTACCTCAGTGGCAGTGTGACACTGTAGTCCTTGTGCACAAATC
The DNA here is from genome assembly GCA_000688135.1 of Ancylostoma ceylanicum. Taxonomy (NCBI): domain Eukaryota; kingdom Metazoa; phylum Nematoda; class Chromadorea; order Rhabditida; family Ancylostomatidae; genus Ancylostoma; species Ancylostoma ceylanicum. The sequence continues at coordinate 863,209 of JARK01001337.1, read as the reverse complement.
TCGGTGCATTATCATTATCATCTGTCACTGTTACAGTCAGCGTAACGTAGTTGGTGAGCGTTCCTTGCCGGGCAAAAATAATAGCTCGGATTTCGCGGCAAACTTCGTAGTCCAGGGATTCCACAACTAGCACACTACCGGTACTGAAACAGAATCCCTGAGTATAATAATTATAGATTTCCAACCTCAAAAATTCAAAACAACATACGTTGGCTCCACACGAAGTTTGTCCTCCATACCGGTGTCCTCTACGGAATAAACACCGTACACCAGTGGCTTGGATGATTTGCCGGAAGTGTTGGATTTCGCTCGAACCGAGTAGATTTGTGTACCAATGGCCGTTTTCTCCGAAATTTGTGTCTTATAATGCTGAGCCGAGAACTGTGGACGGGAAGTTGGCAAACGCGACACTTCGACAGCAATCTGCAACAAATTCGCATATTATCAAGAGCATTCGGCCGAAGGAAGACTTCAAATCACCTCAGATGTAGCATTCAACTGTCCATCGCTGATCTTAATCGTGAGGAGAATAGAAGTTACATTGTGAGCCAACGTTTCAATCGGTTTTGCCAATTGCAGAAGGCCACTGTCAGACCTCAGCGCAAACGTTTCGTTCACATTGCCGCCTTCAATGCTCCACCAAATCGCGTCTCCATCAGGATCTACGGCTTCAATTTTGGCAATGGTGAACCCGACCTGAAAACAGCCACGTGAACATCTTAATACGACGAGTATATGTGAAGCAAGTACCTGATCAGCATCAGACACGGGAATTTTCCTGCCGTCGTTCTTCGCAAAACTAGGCGCTCGATTTTCAGCTCCTTTACTTCGCTGGGGCAAAGCAACAGCAGTAAGGATCGCTCGAGTTTGTGTCATTTGAGCCGGCAGTCCTCGGTCCGTCGCTTGGATTGTAAGAGTTACCACCTAAACACAAATTATAATACTAATATAGCAGTAAGTAAATAATACAGCTCTAACGCTCTGCCTTACCCAACCAACAGAAACGATAGCCTCATTTGGCTACCTTTGCTCAAAAAATCTCATGAAAAAAAAACTTGCTCCGAATTAACCCAACATAGCCACCTGATGCTCTGATCACAAAATCCATACTCAGTTTGTGATGTGACGTCATTTTGGGAGGATAAGACAGAAATGGAGTGAAAGAAGGGGAGAAAATTATAAAATTGACAAAAAATAGCAATGGATTATGAAATGATGTTTAAAAATGGGATGAGAATATGTAAGATATATTATCCACCGTATATTTGCTATAACCATAAATAGAAGGGGTACGATAAAGAATCAGTATAATTTCCGTGATCATTCAATTCAAAAAAAACCTCCCAGACGATCTTATGGCAAAAAACGTTTTTCTATTATTATAGATTTCGAGGGCATAATTAGCCAAGGGTGCTCTTCGCTGCATAACGGAGAAACAAAAAGAGAATCCAGAAAAAAACAGAAGCAAGAAATATCAGGTTGTAGGGGACGTTCTCACGGTTCTCAAAAGTGTGCTTTTTTAAAACTCCACCAGTTAGACTGAGTTGAACAGGGCATGTGCAAACAATGAGATACTACGTAACCTATACGAGTGAATCCAGAAAAAAAAAACTATACAAGAAACTAGTAACAACTAACCTCATCAGCCTTCAGAGGCACACTCGTAGTGATGTAGCCATTTTCATCTATTGTAAATCTTGAATCTCCATCAGTGATGTTGTAGAACAACTCAGCATTCTTTCCAGCATCAATATCACTTGCAAATACCCTTAAATCCAAATATTTTCCTTCGATATGCCCTAGAGTAGTGGCAAAGACACCACACCTGCTAACAATCCCAGTGACACCAGCTGGCACATTATAGTGGTAAATCGGTTGCGCGAAGGTGGGTGCATTGTCGTTGACGTCGTCTACGCTCACTACCACGGGAACCGATGAGCACAGTTGGGGTTCTCCTGAGTCACAAATAGACACCCAAAGCTCGTGTTCTCGCTGGGTTTCACGATCCAGGCGACGTGATCCGGATGTGGTGATGTATCCTGAACAGCAGTATTCACACATATACATAACGAAGCCTACTAGCCACGACAAACCTGTGTGCTGATCAATCCTGAAGAAGCTCTGTGGATCACCCTTGGAAATCTTGTAGCGAAGGGAAGGTGGTAACTTCGAATCCACGTCGTCTCCATCGGTAGCATCAATTTTCACGATGACGATATTCTAAGAAAACTTTCATTACTTATGTACATAGTTAAAGCACAAATATGGGAGCGTCAAACCTGTGGCGAGTTCTCTTTCACGCTAGCATGATAGATGGGAAGGAGCGGTACTGGGCGGTGATCATTTCGATCCAGAACACGCACAAAAACGTGCAGAATGCCCGTTTTCGCAACGCGACTTTGTGGACTGTCGTTGGCCTCGATCATCAGCCAGTAGGTGCTCTGTTCTTCGCGATCTAGCACTCGAGATGTTCGAATTGTTCCTGAAAATCGAAGACTTGGTTGTTCAGAATTGGAGTTTGCAATAGAAGAATAGAGATGATATGCGAACAGCTATAGGGGCCACTTAAATTCGTTCGATAGGCACTTTTCCCCTCTCCACTCCTCCAAAATTCTCCTGCTTCCTATTTCCCTTTTTTATTAATCAAGTCTCTATATCGCAACGCCACCATAGATGTTGAGCTGCTTTTTCTCAGAAATCGGCAGTCCATTCAACATCCTATCCTCTTTGCTCACAGCTATTTAGTGCATTAAGACTTGTCATTTTTTTTTCGATTGCCGTAGAAAAATTCCTGGATGATGACCCTCCAGCTAAGGCAGACTAGGTAAAGGAACAGCCGAGAGATTATCGCCAAACTCATACATTGTCCTCATTAGGCCCGAAAACCGCTGGATTAAGGCTAATACGATTTGAGACCTATTAGCCTACATCTGTAACTATGAAAATTTGTAGGTGCTTCCAAGACTTGCGCTGCCCCCTCCGTTGGCATACATTGAATTTTGAAAGTAAATTTAACAAGCTGAATTAATGGTAAATGAAAACGCTACGCACATTCCACAGCAGCTGCTTAACCTATACCAGCGCCAAGTGAACTTAAGACCGGATAAAAAACGAGTAGTTGGTCTAGTACATAGTTTGTCTAAGTTGACTGATAATTTAGGAGCTAGAAAACATCAGAAGGAGAGAGACAAAGAGAACAGAAGTAAGAGCCAAATGACCTCTCTTACACTTTCCCCAGCAATGGTAACACTCGTTCGTTCGGATATTCGAGTTTTCAACTTATCCGTAATTTATCATTCGAGTTCGAATACACCATTCGTAATTTATTATTCGTGTTCAAATGTACCCTACACGTGATTCGTTGTTTCCAGTTATAGTGTCCAGTGTTGTTAGCAATGGAGGTTCTCCGAGAAATACATTTTGTTGAAGGAACTTTATAATGTGACTAAAACATTTCAACCACGCTTTCGTCCCCAAAGTTATAGCCGAAAATTTCTCAACCAATCAAAATTTTAACTTTTTCCAAGAAGCAATATAAGGCAAGCCGTGGACAATAATCATGGACCAAGGCCCCTGCTCTCAACCGAGATCCTGACGAATAACTTGTTTCAACAATTACTTCCCAAACTTCACAAATTTTAAAGTACCCCTCAATACGCCTGATTTGACCGATTCATGATACTTTCACATTCCAATGCAGCCGCTCTGATACTTTTAAATCTTTACGATCCTGAATTGTGATTTAAGACCCCTTTGAGACATGGCCGCGCCAGGATGTCCACTTCAACCCGTTCATTATTCGCCAGTCACAGCATGATTAATTAGCTCGTAGCGGCTGGTCTACAGAGTAGCAAATAGGACGGAAATTGAATGGAGGATTATCTTCTAATATGTCTGTCCGTGAATTAAAGGCAGCACCCACGGAAATTTTTGTGTTGGAGACTTTGCTGAATTTCAAGGATATCAGGGACGATGAACTCATAGGCAGCGATGAAACAGCGTGAAACACGCCGGAAGACGAGAAATGAAGGCGCTGTTTCCCATGCGTCCACAGCGCGGACGAGTTTTCCGCTGGGGGTATACGCGCGTATCGTCACGAATTCTTGTGGATGGTGTGCATTCCATACCCTACACTGTACAGTATTTCTTGTACAACATGATACATTAGGCTAGACCACTCGTGGCATGCAAAATCAATAGCGTTAACTGGAGTGGCGGACACCAAAATGGCCACGCTCGGCCCTGTGTCCACGGCAGTATCTCCACCGATAAGCTGCTTTTTTCTGTGTTCAAGTTACCATTGTGATTGTCTGGCAGCCGACCACACGGAGAACGACTCACCTCGAAAGTGAGAACTTCCGTGGGTGCTGCCTTTAAATTTTGAAATCCCGGGTAAACAGTATGCGGCTAGGTTCCACCATAATTTAATTTAAGGCCATTCAAAAATCAAGGAATACTCTGAATGAAAGCAAATCTCGGAGATCTATAAGGAATCACTCTAAAAAGTAGGCCAAATCGAGTTCCCTCAATCCAGAACCGCAATCTTAGGCCTCCAACCAGCCGATAACCTCTCCATCACCTCCTTACGCCCCATCTGTCACATTAGCCACATCTTCTCCGCACATGAAAACAAGCACCAGCCAACACGCTAATTAAGCCATCGGATGACTATTGATCAAGCGGACAGACACACACCCAAAACAAGGAAATGAAGTACGGATTGAGCAGATCCATGGTGACAACCCGACGCAGCCATCTATGGTAATTTTTTATTAATCGTTGCTGACCCCTATGGACCGATGCGCGACGACAAAGGCATCAATTATCGTCCACCGACCACACTTGACTGAACATAGAGGCCTCTGATTCAAAATGCCACCGCGAAACTCATTCGCTGGGTTGGTGCTGCTTCAAGCCGACAAAAAGATCATTTACATGACCTTAACCTATTTGAGACTTCCTTGAGAGAAAGCTGCACTCACTTCCCGTGGAGAAATCATTTCACTGTGAAGCAGACATTGGTGAAGTGTGTGCAAGTGCCTATCATAATGGAAATCGGAGACTATGCAACTGCAAGGGTTTAATGAGAATTTCGCTGCAGTTAACGCCGGTTACCGCACCGCAATCTCTATGTAGATGTCAATATTGAGCAGCAAATTATCTTAAGATCTCAGCTGTCACTTCGAAATCACAAATAATCATTATAATCAGTAATCAGGAGTCTTTTTCCTAACAAGAAGAAACTTGATAACCAAAATTCTTCTGCGGTGAGGTTTTTGAGGGTTCTAAGCTTCCAGTTTATCCAGATTTGACGATTTTTCCTAGCAAAATGTGGCATCCCAAGCTATGTTGCTAGACTGCGATAGACATCAAAGAGAAGCTATTGACAAAGAAACCCATACAAGTACGACTACTGGAAGTACTGAAAAGTTTTGATCTGTCTTATAAGTCCAACGTATACCATTATTTGTTTTTGCCCGTTAATATGAGCTGCTTAGACAAAGTGTAGCCACTTCTGTCACGGAAATTCGTTCACTTTAGAATGCCGGGTATTCCCTAACTTCTACGGAGCGTCCATGGACACCCAACTGCACCAAAAACGTCCCTCTCTGCGCTGACCCCACAGCGCTTTGTTCGGCAATTTCCGTTCGGGACACTAGCATCCGCTATATAAGTGTTTTTCCGTTCTAAGGCAATAACAGTGCGGCCAGCAGTTTGTTCCCAATTTAGAAGCTGCTAGAGTACATAGGAAGCTATTATGCAAACTACACTCCTAGGTATGGACAAGTTCCATGCCCTAAGTATATTCCACGAATGATTACGAGCACTCCTCGCAGTATTTTCTTCACTGAAATGAATTAACGAGAAGCAGCTATGCACGGCATTTTGAGTAACATAAGTGGATGAGGAATGGAGGTTACATTTAAGCTCCTATAACTAATGTGTTGGCATCTGAGGAGTCGTCTTTTTGTGAAATTGTTTTTGCAGGCTACCAAATAATGGGTGCTTGTCTCTGGAGAAGTGATCCTGACAACCTTTAGAATACCATCAGAAAATATGCGAAATACTTTAGCCTCATCGTACGGCACAATCTGAGCACTAACTTCAACATCCCAAAGGCAAAATTTGTCTCGAACAAGAGCATGCCGAGGCCAAATCTACCGCAGTTGATTAGCATTTCTTGAATCCAGCGTCATTCATAAATGTCCGCAGATACCCCGAAGAGGCCCTCCTATTCATTGCTCGCTATGTCTCACAGCGGACAACAAGTAATCCCACTGGGAATCCCATTCTGCGGATGAATACACAACACCACAGAATTCTGGAGCACATATACTTCAAGGTTACCTGAGGAGTCTATGGCAAAGTAAGCCATGCCATTCCCTCCGACGATGTTGTAATCGACCGCTGCCACGGGATTGTCCTGATCTGTTGCTTTTACTGTTAGGACCTCCGTGCCAATAGCCATATTTTCTAAAAAAAAAGGAGTTTTAACCATTAAGGGAGAGGGAGGAGTAAAAGCCTGGAAATGAGGATGAGAAAAAAAAAACTGCAGAAGAAAACAAACGATTGGGTAGTAGTGAATACAAACGTAAAAATTTATTATTCGAACAAAACAGATCTCTACCCATATATGTAATTCATGTTGGTTTGTAAGTAACAAATAAATGAATAAATGAATTAAATGGATGAATAAATAAAAATTTTCGCATTCAATTCCCGAAAAGTGGGTTAAAAATCAGTTAAGAGTTTGATCTCTATCAACCAGGATACCAAATTATATGGGCTTCACCGAAGCAAGTAAAAATAAAGTTCCAAAAAAAACCTCTCACATATTTCTGCAAACTATAAACGATTGCAATGACTATTTAGGAAAACATCTAAAAAAATCATTACCCACCGTAAACGCTAGCCTCCAACGCAACATCGTCAAATTCTGGAGGATGAAGATTCTCATCCACATCCTCCAATTCCACAACAAATGAGCAGGTGGTACTCAATACAACTTCTCCATTATCGGCTACCTAAACCATATTACAATTAGCTACTTGTTAAATGAGCATCTCTTTCTCGAAGTTTGGCTTACATCTATAGTCATGTTATACAAAGGTCTCCGCTGGAAATCAAGTGGCTGATGTGGCGAGTGGATAAAAACACATCCAGTCCTGTGATCAATCTTGAATGGTGGCGCCAGTCCATTTTCTTCTGGCTCTAGGGAGAATCTCAGACGAGCGTTTGGTCCTACATCCGCATCAGATGCAGCCACACATCCTACTAGAGCCCCATCCGGGAAATCCTCCGGAATCCGTACCTTGAAAGAAAGCACAGGTTAAATTTACTTTGTTCTCTGAAGTTTTACCGTCTAATGTACGTATCATCAGCAAAACTTACAGTAGTTATCGGCTCGATACAAAAAGGCGCATTGTCATTGACATCGTCGACTTCAATGGTCAGATTTACGGCCGAGATCTGTGATGGCGCGCCGTGATCAAATGCGATTACAGCATGTCTGGAAACGGATACAAGTACATAAATCTCAAGGTAAACATGACAAACACACAAAAACAATCGCACCGTAACACACTGTTTGCCTCACGGTCCAGCGGCCTCGCCAACGTCAATTCACCAGACTTCTCATCAACTTTGACGTGGTCACCGTGTCCTCCAGCCAATCGATATCCAACCTTTGCATTATCTCCTCCGTCATCATCAGTGGCAGTGAGTTTCAATAGCACCGAACCGACTTTCGTGTCTTCGCTAACGTGTATTCGATACCAATGCTGAAAAGGTAACGTATTACAGGTTCATGGATGTGTTACCCTTCTTGTCCCCGAGTCCTCCAAATGTCATTACTCTCAGAGTCCGCGCAAGGAAAGGTTCGATGCGTTATCTGGCGAGAAATCGCTTAATCCCTCCGCTACCGCCATACATCAAATCAGCGCGATGCCTATGAGGTCGAACACGTTCCTCCTCACAATGTAGGAAGACGAGGCTGTCAACTAATGGGAAGATCTAGCGCGAGCTTACAGTAATCCTTCACGCACAATAATGACGTTGGACCTTCTAATACGTCTGAATTCTTAAATCTACATATTTCAGCGCGCGAATGCATCACTAAGATTACTTAGGGCAAAAGTATTGACATGCTAACGATGGGTAACTTTGTGTGGTGTTAACACGTTTACCTCGGATAATCTCAACGGTACATGTGGCCTCAAGTATGTAACAAGGAAGGTGACGCTGAGATTCCACAAGAGCAAATGATCTGAGGCTACACTATTTGTCTGAATGCATTTTTCACCCACTGTGTAAAGGACTGTTAGGAACGTAGAGGCGAATAGGAAGCAAGACGTTTGGTTGTGATCGTAGAACTGTTCATGGATTTCCAAACATACAAAGTGTGTTACACTCATGTGAATCATCGTCCGCAGAAACTAGGAAATCGAGGAAACATCCAGAAAACAACGTTACAGTATCCGACATTGATTGGAAGCTGCGACTAGGAAATATTTGGGCATGATTCAGCCGTCGTAAAGTGTAAGGGAGTAATTTTTCGAGGAAATGTCACAACAGCTGAAATTCACAAAGAAAATAGAAGATAATTATTACAGCGCGCGCCAGGAAAAATCCATGTTGCCGCAGCTAACATTCTCTTCAGAAATACGCCCGGATGATCAGTAAAAATTTCAAAAGTGTACTAGCACAACAGACTTTTCAAATGATACCTCCAATCTTGGATAATGCTCATTGTATATTGTTATACACAGATTTTTTAATTTTTTTTTCGCCAACGTCGACCTTATTTCTATGCATTTTCAACGTCAATGAAAAGCTCCAAAGATCAGTTACTTTGTCTCTTTCTGGACATTCATCTCTATTAGCTGGCATGTTGACGTTAAGCCCTCTGAGTTACGCAGTTGATGAATGATGCTCCACCAGTGGGATTCACCAAAGCCACCAACCCTACTTTCCCACGCATTAAGTCAGGAGAGGAATGATTATAACTACAGAAACATTAACTCAGCCACAATCGGGATAGATCTGATTTCCCTTCAAAAAAAAAAACCGTGATGCTAAGGGAATTCTATACATATTGCACAGGTGGGATTTCTAGTTCACCTCTTCAGGTTGGTCATCGTTTCGGTGCAGTTTTATAAATATTTGAATGAGTTAATGTCATACCAAAACTCATAATGAACCATTCACATTACAATTCAGTTTCGAACAAGAAGTCTCTAATCACCCCTACCTACTTCACATATACTTTATCCACATTCTTATAGTACGAAGAAAGTCTAACATTTTCATAATCATACTTTCGTATGTGCATAGTTCTAGTTCATAGTTCTGCATCTACATCTATCAGCAACCGATATCTGATAGTCCCTTCATTGCGACTAATATTTCTTGCACTCTTGCGCCTCCCTTCCATCTGCCCTAGTAAGGAGCGGCCGGATACCTGAGATGGCGAGACGAGACGCTCGACCGACCTCTCCGGCACCGTGGTCCATTGAGCCAATCCATTAGCTAATTACGCATAAGGAGAGTAAGGACAACATCGCGGACTACACACTAACTAAAGAGGTTCACACCAGGAAAGAAAAACAATATCGAAAGATAGAAAACGGCATTTTTCACAAAATGGGAAGGGAAAAATTCGAAAAAAGGCGAGTCCTTCCTACTATGCAGTTAGGAACCAAATAGTACCAGTATAAAAAAGGCAACCGTTGAACCAAATCTCTTGAAAAACAGTCATACCTCTTGAAACTGTGGGGCATGGTTGTTGACATCTTCGATACGGATTTTCACAGTCTTCTTCGAGAACTTCCGTGGCGATCCTTCGTCAGAAGCGGTGATTTCAACATCACGACTCGACACCTTTACTCCAGGTTTCAACAGCTCCGCGAGATCTCCTGCCACTCGAATCACTCCAGTTTCCGGCTCAATCGTAAAGTAGTCATCCCACATGGAGAAGCGAACCAATCCCCCGTAACCGACGTCGTTATCCGATGCAGAAATCACAGCTATTGCCTGAAACACCACAATTATCTCTGAATCCTATCTCCTCCACCAGAAATCATCCGGAAATCTCCGCACTTTCTCGATGATTACTTGACCCTGGCAGCGCCTTTGTTCGAGGTCGCAATAAAACACACGATGCTGCGCATGTTACTGTGCCACTTACCATCTGGCGTTCACTCATTCTACTCGACACAATACCGTATACTACCCAGGTCAGGTCTGTCATTCCGACGAACTGAATGTTCTCTATGTAGATGTACGCACCGTTCCTATTTCTACATCCTCTCGAATTTCGATTGGTCCACTGAACTCATCGAATGACGGCGCATGGTTATTGGATGGCTCTGTGCCCACGACCGGCTTAGGCTTGGCTGGCACCTGGACAACAACACTACTTAACGGATATTACCTTTCACGCACTTAGGATCAAATAACCTGCGCAAAACATTGCACATGATATTTACACATGTACTAACGTACCTTTGTTCCATTCCGGTAGAAAACTAAATTGAGAAAAGTCGATCGTGGTAGTGGCCTACCAGCGTCTACGGCCCATATGGAGAGATTCCACTCATTCTCACCCTTTTTCAAAGGATTTGCCAGAGAGATCTAAACAAAATGAATAGAGCGAATATCATATCCTGGGGGGGGGGGCAAGGAAACCTACATCATACAGGAATAGAAGCGTCGAGAAATGAGAAATATGAAGAGTAAAAAAATTCAAAACAAAAATACAGAGAAAGAATAATGAAATGACTTCAGGACTTTTTTTTAACGAGAAAGAGAGAACCTAAATTTACCTCGCCAGTTTCAAAATCGACTGAGAACGGCACTTGGGAATCGGACGACAATTTGTATCCTATTCGAGCATTGTCGCCAGAATCGAGATCGAGAGCATCCACCTGTGAAAAGTTAAGCTCAGAAAAGGTGATTCAATGCTAGGTAAAGAATGTCCAACAATGACGGCTATAAGCTTAGAATATCCAAAAACGTCAGCAAATTTCACATTACAAGTCCAAGCCTCCCTCAAACCTGAGGATCAATAATATGGATCAAAAAAGTCCCAAGTTCACCATGTTCTTTGTTCGTGATTACCTTTAGAAAGACTGTGCCAATTGCTGCGTCACTAGGAACAGCAATCGGCCCCTGACGCATCCATTTAGCGGCCCATATAGGTGAATGATCATTCGAATCCTTTACGTGAACGGTAACCACTATAGAAGTTTGTCCTCCAAATCCAGCCAGCTGTAACAAAGTGTCTTTGTAAACTACAAGTAATATAAGAGTGTTCATCAAACGCTCGTCCTCAGGCTAAATAAAGGGTGTAACTACCTACCTTTGCCAATATGTTGAAGCTATATTCTCTCTGTGTTTCATAGTCAATTTCTTGTGAAAGCCGAATGATCCCCGATTTCTCAGAGACTTCAAACGGGACGGTCGCGTTTTCACGCATTTCCAAATAGTACCTTAATCAGTGACTTTCCTTTTACGAACGAAGATCAGGGAAAATGAAAGGAAACAAAATAAAAAATGAATATTGTTGCGAGTGAAACCGCATATTATTATTGCTATTGGAATTCCAAACTTGAAATATTTCAGGTAATTGTTAATGCAGAATATTAATATGAAAATTTATTTTCTTGAAATTAAATGAGACTCCAATGAATTTGCGTTCACAATCTCTATGAGAAGCTGGTACAATTTGACCTTTGAATTCATAAGATGACAAAACAAAACATAAAACCTTCAACTAAATATACCCACCTAATATTTCTCTCATCTTTTTTATACATTGCACTAGCTGACACTCTTCCTATAATGTATCCTAGTGGAGCTGACTCGTTGACATTGAAGGATGCGGTGGCTTCCTCAAAGACGATCGAGTGCGGCTCACCAACTTCGATCTGAAAAAAAAACTTAGTTCCGCTAAATTCAAAAGAATGTAGAATATCTGTAGAGCTCTGAACTATGTACTTGACAACGCTAAAAAAGCCGGAATATGTGAGCTGCACCTCAACTCGCCTATTTCTGTCAAATCACGTGTTTACTTAAGGTAGAACATGTGCAGTGCTCCAGCACTCATCTCATTTTCTACGCAAACCTTTTTTTTACGCATAAGACAAAACGAACACCGGTCACCTTAATGTTCGCCGTTGTGTTGACCATACCACTCGACGGGTGCTCTTGTCCAGCCGATATGGTAACGTTTGTTTGCTGTGGAATCAATCGACCCGGGACCTGTTAATCAAGACAACTCAATGAGACGGACAAAAACTCATACACAAAAAAGAAGCCACGATATTCTCCGAGCAAAACAAAAAAGGCAGGAGGCAAAAAATAGCTACCGTGTACAACTGCCACTCCAGATTTCCACTTTCTTTCAAAGAGAACCAATGCTTCAGGTCATCCTCAACCACGTCCAGATGAATCGGACCCCCTTGCGCAGCTTCATTTGGTGGGATATCCACTCGTATAACAGCTGCCAGTTGTTCTATATCAGATCGGTATCCATTGATCAGTTTATTTGCGACGAGTAGTTTCAGATGACGGCGCTTTGTTTCGGTCACTGTGATCTGAAAACCAACGCGAAGATAATTGTACTTTGAGAAAAATGTCGCATTCTCAGGAAAACTGCTGCTACTACATATGAGCATTATGAAAAAAATCAAGTAGGACTGGAAAACATGTCTTGAAAACTGAAAAACTTCCTTATCTAGGTAATAAAAATAGATGTAGCAACCGCCTATCGAAGAATTAGATTTAAGAATCCAGGAATTTGGTTGTAACAACTTCAAAACTAGCAAAACTCAATAATAAAATTGCTAAACAATTCGAATCCACTTTAGAAACTAGGAGCTGACAAAGACGGTGTTTTCCTGAATAAGAACCGTTCACGAAATATTACGATTAAATTCATCTACAGAATCCGCAAATTCCATCTACAAAGAGTAGATGGAATTCGCTAAGCGCACAGAACTAAAGACATCTCAGAATCATGAGGTCTTCGAACAGAAAAAAAGAACAGCGTCAGCTGTAAAATGGGAGAATGTTTAAAAAGCTTCAATAATCTCTACACCCCTGGTTCTCTGGATCCAGGCATTTAGTACTTAACCCATTGACGACCGCGCCCACTTTCGCGTGTCTGGCGCGTGGGACCAACGCCCCTTTCAACAGCGCGGCAGCGCATGGTTTCACGTAATTACGACAAAAATACTGAAACTAGAATAAATAATTTCAAAAAACTGAATGGGATTCTAGTTTTGGAAGAGTTCTGCTTCCGCTAGACGAGGAAAGAGCGCATACAATAACAGTTTCGTGACTCTGAGGCTGCGAGAAGTTTGTTCACGATGTTTTGGGTGTTATAAAGTAATGTAACTGGGTGTTATGGGTGTTATAAAGTGGGTGTTATAAAGTAATGTAAGTAACGCCACTTCTTTACGGATTTTTCCATTTTACTACACAGGAAATGAGACTCATTTTTCTTCGTTTCCAAAAAATTATCCTTTACATGCTTACTGTTGCAATAAGAAAGCAGTGTGCCTCAAACCACAGTTTCTAAAACAGTGTTCAGGAGTACAGCATCGATGTCGTGCAAAAAAACCATAGAATGGAGCGAAAATGACGTCCATCAACTAATTAGAAGGGTGCGGCTCACCGGTGAGCCACACGGTCCCACGCGGCCAAAAAAGCGTGGCTCACCGGTGAGCCGCACGGTCGTCAATGGGTTAATTTGAATATTATTCTTTTGTGTGTGCCATGTTGCTTATTGGAGTAGAGCCACCATTCTGGCAAGCATGGTCTTTTTATAATTCCAAAGCTTCAAATGAATTTTTCATAGTTCTCAACTCTCTCAAGAAGATTCGAAGAAAAAACAATGAAAATGGAAATCCAAGAAGTTCATGAAAGAGGGAAATTTCCTAATAGGAACATGTGAAAAAACCAAACACAACAACACTCACCACTACATCCTTCATCCATGCTGGCTGAATCTGGTCAGGATCACTATAGAGCAATCTGGATGTTCTATCCTCAGATCGCACTTTAAGGTTATAAACACCACTACGTAAATGCTTCAGAGTGCGAATCCAGCCTGCAATTGTACCGCTTCATTATAAGCACTTCCTTCTCACAACATTCTGACAGTACCAGTTATAGGATCCACTGTAAACTCCGCTGATCGATTCACTAACGAGTAGTAGATCTGCCCATTGATCCCCTCGTCAGCGTCCGATGCTTCCACCCGAATCACGTCGGAGAATGGAGCAAGCTGAAAAAACAGCAATTTGTACTGTTTGGAAAAAAACACACACAGCCATAAAAAAGGAACGAATCGAATGAGAAATACCTGATCGCTAATTGTTGCCTCGTATTGATCAGCCTCCAACGTGAATATCGGCATAGCATCATTTCGATCGGTAATAGTGAGACGGACCCGTGCAGTAGCTTCAAGGTTACCTGCCTCTTTTTGACGACAGGTTGCCTTTATTAAGAAGTCGTAGTGATCCTAGAACGAGATCTCAGTGAACGATGGGTTTATGCATGACAATGAACAGAAGTTACAATGGAAGAGGTATAAATACATAAGAAGTACGAAGTATATTCCTTAAAAGTTCTGAATCCGTAAGAACAATGAGTGGACATTTGACAGAATCAATTTTTATAATCAGTATGTGTCACATAATGTTCTTTTCTATACTGATCCTCCTTCAAAGCGAATAAACCCAGGAAAAGATGAATAACCAAGATTAAACAAGACTTGAAAGCCGAACAAAAAGGAAAAAACTTCAAGCATCACGTCAAGTGTCTAAAAATCAAACAGCTTACCTTAAGCTCCCTGTTCAGCGGTGTGTCCATCCGGTCCTTTTGTCTAATCCGCAAAAACACAAAGTCCCCCACTTGGCGAGAATGTGCTTTGAAGTGGTGCTGTCGGTCTCCCTGCACGATTAAACTAAGCCAAAGCACCACAAAGAACAAAAAACGAAGGAGAAGCAGAAAATACCTCGACAATTTTGAATTTAACAGTCGCATCACTGTGAGGGAGAGGGACTCCGATCCGGACGTGATCGGATGAACGGGCAAACTCCGTTCCGGGAGCATTCTCTTCTAGCGAAACATTATATAATTTAGCAGTGAATACGAACGGAATTTGCCTTCGGAGGTCTCGTCGAGCGAATACTGCACTTTGCGCTATTAGTAATAACAGCAACAAAAGGTGCCGGCTACTTGGACGCCAACTCATAGCTATGGCGCATTCCTCGACCTTCTCGCTTTCTGCATAGATTGAGACACTCCGTTTATATGGCCATCAATCTGGAATAAGCCGTAAATTGCACAGAAACTGCATAGAAACTCTTCTGCGCACCGAGCTCGCACGTTTACGCAAATTTACAAGAAAATGTGAAAGTTCGTGAAGTCAAGAAAATAAAGAGGCACGCAAAGAAGTTCCAAAAGGCAACCTTGAAACCACCAAAAACCTTGTAATTAAGTAAGATTCCGTCTGTAAAAGGTCTACTTTAGAGATCAAGTCCTTCGAGTCCTTCGCAGGAGGATTGGACAGAAGATAAATGGAAGATGCACTACAACCTCAACATATAAATTCTTATTACTCTTTGAACGAAACCCTTTAGTACAACAAATCGCTGAGCATATGGTGACTCAAGGATGGTTATGTGAGATTAATAGAGATGGAAATCTGAGCAAAGTGAATGCAAGAACTATGAAATATCGCAAAGAAGTAGACAACTTTCTCCATACTCGTGAGAGAAAAAGAACCCCAATAACTTAATTGACATAGATATGTATGTGTGGGGAAAAGATTCGAATATTCGGAATATTCAAGGAAGACAAAACCTTATAGCGCTCCTCGCTCACCTTCCTCGGAAAAGTGTACGGAAATGAGTGTCCGAGGATTTGAACACCTATCACGTGTACTTTTTCAAGAAAGTAAGAAAGTAGGACTAAAAATGTAGCATTTGAGCAAATGGACAGTCATGAAATCAAATTAGAATCACAGACAAAATAAAAGCCTTCTCAAAATGAAATTTCATGAATTTCCAAGAACAAAATGGAGACACTGCCAAAGGCAATAGCAACCATGAACAGAAACGAACAAAGAAACACATGAATGTGTAACGACATGAGAGCAATGAATAATCACACGAAAAAGACAGCGGAAAATTGAAATTGGAAACAAGAAAAACATGAAAATTCTTCTTTATAATCATGTTCCTTGCATGATAGCTACATTGCATGTCAGTAAATCAACTGAACATTACTTTAACGACGTGGTACCTTTGAAAAGCAAAAAAAAAAGTCTCCTCAAAATGAAGACCTGACACGCGAAGATTGCTTGCAGCAGCACAGCGTGAATTTCTACTGAATGATTAGGCTTCTTGGCAAGCGAAAAAACCTGGACTGCTGTCGAACTTAAATGCAATTAAACGAAGAAGGCACTGCGTGGCCGAGCAAGGAGCATAATGCGGGCAGAGTGAGGGTCAGCGACGGAAGGTTCCCCGGGGAGTCACTTCCCGCTGCTCAACATTTACCGAATGCCGTCAGCACGTAAAGTAAAAACGGAAACGATAGAGATGGAAAGAAATGTAAGAAAAAATGGCAAAAAGTGGTCAAAGGAGAAAACTTCTAAAAAGAAATTGTTTGCAAAAAAGTGCTCGGAAATTTCTAAAAATTCATGTGAATTATGACAGGAAAATTCTTCAGGAGGATGCTTACATCCCATGGAGACTATAACGGTCTCAAAATTCCCAGTGCATTGCGCTCCATCAGCAATTGCGCGCAAGTGGCCAGCTGCGTGACGGCAATTAAGCACCATTTGAAACAGGTAGGAAAAGGGCGCATAAAGAATGTTTCCACACAGGGAACAGTGAAAAAGAACGCTTAGGATGCAATATTGACTCAACAGAGAGAATCCTGTGTGATACTGGGGCCAAATGAGAAAACAATGGCAGAAGAAACTGAAATTTATGCGATGGTTGGAAACAATCCTAGAATATCAGTTTATCTCGCAGTGTACCCTCCGCGAACACCCATTCTCTCAGATTATCAAGACCTTGAAGTATCATAGCGGAATATTGATTTGCATTTAACAATCTTTACGGAAGTTAAACCGCACGAACGAATATTGCACATAACACTACAAGGAATGATATGGAAAATGTAAGAGCGTTTATCTTTTCACATACTTTTAGACTCCAGTTCAAGCATTTCTCCTACATAAGGTCCTAAAGTGGGGAGTATGTGCTTTGCTTCAAGCAATAGCCACCTCTGAACGAAAATAACAGACTGGTTGTAGGAATCACATAGCTTCCATTATGGACAGCCACGTATGGGTAGCTGGTACGAACCCAACACAAGTCTCGCTTGATGGTTTGAAAAAAGCTCTTCTGCACACCTCCGCTATGAGGAGGAGGTTTCGCATGTTGCATAGCATTGTTTTTGAGGTCGCCTCGCGCAAGCCTGTCCACCACAATGACATGCTTGGGGACGAGGGCGTTTCCCAGAGTGTGTTCCAGAAGTGTGACGGCCGAAAAGAAATGAATTGCAATGACGTTACAAGGAAACTTAATAACTCTTTATAGTCGCAATGAAGTTAGTTGACCGAGCATCATTACATTAACTGTTAATCATATTATAACGCGTCGCAGCTAAACAAAAGTAAACAAAACAGACGAGTGTCTTAAAATTCCTACAAAAGGAAAAACGAACAGCATCTAGATATCCCCTGCAAGGTGTAGTAGCTTACATGTGAAAAGCATGGAAGAACTCCAGCAGGAATATGTGCTGACTTCGAACGGTTTTTCTGATTTTTGCACGTGTTTAACACATTACGGACCGAGCATATTTGTGCATAGGTGTCCAACTAATGTTTATGCTTCAGTCGGTCCAGCATGACTCGTTGTTCTTTGTATTTAATAATGTAGCTCTGGTACAGGGTTGTTAGAAAAAAGTGCAACTTTCAACATAAAAGCAAAACGTGAAGCAGTATATCCATCAAATTGTCATACGGAGACGTGAGATCGTGATGCACCATGTGCATCACGTGGTCCGCAATGGGTTAATGCTCATCGAATATAACACATAGTAAACACAGTACTCATGATTTCGGGTATTTTTAAAATTTTTTTTACTCAGATGTGCGCCTTGCAACTATTATGAACATCGAAGCAAACAGGGAAGCAAAAGAAAGCAATGAAAAAGCAACAAAAAGCTACTTTATCTTTTACCAATCAAACCCCTCTGCGCAGTCAAACGTTTGCTGAACTTTGGGTCTAGCCATATTAAAAAGGTAAGAAGCCGGTTAATAGCTAGAGGTGCTTTTAGCACTTACTCATCAGTAACTGAAGCAGGAATCGAAAACGTTCCCAAGAAGGTTTTAACCTTCCCAACCACATTGAGTGGACAACTTTTTCAACAAAATGTGACATATCTTCCTATCTTTAGCAGTTATCGCTGATATGAGTCACTTGGACAAAGTGTGGCTATTTCTGCCAGAAGAACTCGTTCAATTTGGAACAAAGGGATTCCCGGGAACGTTTATGAATCCCGCCACTGATAAACCAGACGCAAAACATTTGCAGAGTGTAATTGCATATGTACTGCAGAAAATCCAATAATTAGGGTCATTGGCTCTTCTGCATCGCAAGAAAAAAAGAAGACAAGACAAAAAATGGCTTGGTCTCTTATGATGAGTACAGGAACGAAGATAATGAAAGGCAATGAATGAAGCAGGAAAATATTGAATATTGAAAAAAACAAAGGCTAAGACAATAAAAATCAAATACAGTAAAATCCCAAGTGCGGCACATCAAAGAGTAGTTTCCGTATACTCGAAAATAATGTGTCAAGGCAATTTGCATGGCTAAACAGCAGGGGAACATCTGCATGAAATCGAATACAAGAGCGGATGACCACTGCGCGCGCACTAGCAGACAGTGTAAACAAGGGACGCCGATCACACGCACCGAAAAAACTGTATCCAACCGCAAAAAAGTATCAGAAAACCGCACCTGGCAGGTGGGATTCCTTAGCGAAAGGACAAAGAAAGGAAAGTCAATGAAATCGCGGCAAGTAATCAATCAAAAAAGGGAGATTTGAACTTTACCCACAGCATTGCCGCCTTAAACGAGTTCAATGTTGAAGTATATGAGAAGAGTGTCAATCTGGAGTACGCCCGAGATGGGAATTGAATTATGAGCCAGCGGAAAGAGGAAACGTCGAAGTGGTCAGTATGCAAATTACGTCGGCCAGCATGTATCGACCTCAGACGGGGGCGCGAACGAGGACATTGAGGATACTTGACAAGGCAGCTCAACACGAAACACAACGACGAGGTGCCGACAGACACGACACTGAAACCCTCATGCTTCAGTAAATAGAGACACTAAAAAGGGCGAATGAACTCGATGAATTGTTAAAGTCTCAAGTTTCAGCAGAGAACAACAGAGTACTCAGCCACTACGCACTCATTTGCAAGTAATGTCAATATCGGAAGCAGATGCGCTCGTCTTCCACAAAAACTATGCCTGCAGGGAAACGCAAACAGAAGTAGGAAATAAAACGAAGGATAAAATGTCTTATGATAGGTCATCAAACAATTTGAAGATTCAGAAATGATCAAATTGAGCAAAAGTATCCACAGTAATGTTCGATGAGAAGCAATTTGTACAAGATTACCTGGTAAAAACTTGGACAAAAAATGGTCCTAGCGTAAAGCTATACTCCGCTTCACAAGATGCGAAAGGTAGAGATGTTAGGGGAAAAACATTCAGAAGCCGAAGATATTCTGTCGAAAGCAACGCACCTCTTCAGTGCATACCGTTCGGTACGAGAGTTGCAGTTTCATGCACAATGACTCTATTCTCATCCTTTCTGAAACAGTCTAAAACGACGAGGTAACGACCATCCCATGAGGATTCATGATCTTGCTACTAGAGTTGACAGTTACAAAGTAAAAGTACATAATTTTAAGCTGCAGATAAGGTTTTTCTAAAGATCTGTCAATCTTCTCAAATCTTATGAGAATTGCTAGAACACTATTTTTGAGAAAAGAAAAGACTTCTTGAGTGACAGTACTCGAAAAAACAACTGACCTCATTTGCAAAGGAACACAAAAAAAAAACCCACGTTCCACATCATCCTATAACTGAGTGACGGCAAAAGGATGTAATTGCAGCCATCAGCGTACCACAATGCACTTTTATAAAAGAACTTTGCAAACAAAATACTATCCTCTACTCCACTACGTCAAAAACCACTCCAATAGCTCTGCACGTCGATTAATGCAAAAATTTCCCCTTACATCAGACACACGGAAAAAATGTTGTGACAAAGCTAGCAATTCACCTCAAATACCAGAATATCTTGGTCCTTTTTTGAGTAGATCAAGTGATTTGCCAGTGAATCTATACGAAAAGAACAGATTCTGCAAATAAAAATGACTAGGGATTTTCTACACTGGATAGCAACATCAGAACATTTTTGCACATAGACTTGTTCTGTGAACACAATAGAATCCGACAAATCGATGCGTCTTCACTAAGATTTCTTTTTCTGAACATAAATCATACGGTGCGATGCTCTCTAATGACCTGTTCATCATTTTTACATGGGAACTATGCATATAGTCCGTCTTAGTGGTGAATACAGTTGAATAGACGTCAGAGAAAGAAGTTCGCGGGAAAATAGCGTACGGGGTGATGAGAGCGATGATAAAAACAGATAGTACGTAGAAACACCGCAAGAAAATCCCGTTCGAAACGGACTATAGACTTAGTTCAAAGGATGTCTCGAGTATACTAAACACACCTCTTCAAATAAATTAAAATGTCGAGATACCCTGCTCCTTTTTTCAGGAGTAGATCCAGTGGTTTGCCAATGAGTCTAAACGAAGAACAGTTCATCTGGATGAACAGCCAATGGTTACTTCGCACATGAAGAGCACTTCAATTTCCGGATTTGTGTGCTATGCTAGAGGTGCTTTTCGTCAAAAAAGTAGATGTGAAGAGAATTGATGGCAGTTGCATGACGAAGATTGTCAGCTAACAACAAATGCAAGCCAAACGTCACCTCAACACAAATCCCAAACCGACTACAGTCGTTCGAGCTAATCTTTTTTGACAAGTCGTCTAATTCATTTATAATCTGCACTATTCTACTGTCCGCGTGTCCGACGAAAAACAAAACTCGTCCGTTCCCGCAACAATTCAATCAGAGCTAAAACGACGACGATTTCAAGCCGGTGCCGCTGCAACGACGATGTTTAGCCTTGCTCGTCTCGTGGTGTTGTGTTGTCCTTGCTAACGCCAGCGCTAACAAATCAACTTTTGACATCGCTCCGCGAAAAAAAAAGCGAATCTCAGACAGCGGCTATACAAACACACGTTGGCGACTATACTACACTACGATGGGCCGTGCACAAAAGGGCATTGGTTGACGATGATCGTGAATCAGGGGCATGGTAAGCTTAGTAACAGGCAGGCGGAAGACTTCCTCAGACGAACTAATGGACGCGAACGAACTGCGTGATGAACACCATACAGTGAACTCCAAACGGTCGTAGACAAGGGGCAGGACGGCGGCGCGGACACTCTGCTTATCTGCTGCACCTTTCAAGGCAGCGGGAAATCACGACGTATCGGTTTGCTCCGTGTCTCTGCCCAGCAATCCAGCTGCCTCGGTGCAGCAGACAACCAGAGTGCCCGCGCCGCGGTTCCGCCCATTGTCTAACCATTTGAAATTCACTGTACGTACCCTGCCTCAAGAGACGTCTTGGCTAAAGTTATCAAAATGGAAAAAAAACCAAAATGTCCAGACGTAATTTTTTTTAATTGAGGTGCAAAGTGAAATCCACAGTGGCAAACAGAAGCCCTTAACTCCTCTTTGTTAACCACAGATCCACTCTACGCTTGTAGATTTCGCCAAGAATTCCAGAGGAAGTATGGAAAAGAAAGGATGTAGCAGGAGAGTTAGCGAAATTTACTCGAAATCTGAGTAGAAAACAATTCATCCAGAATACAATTATGACAACTAAGAAAATCTTTGCTGTCTGAAATGTTTCGCGTTCCGAAGCTGTGTGTGTGAGGGAGGGAGGGAGAGAGAGAGAGAGAGAGAGAGAGAGAGAGAGAGAGAGAGAGACAGAGAGAGAGAGAGAGAGAACTCACGTTCAGCCCTGAAAATGTGTGAAAATTGGAGGAACTTCAAGAAATCAGATTGGTGTTTTCCAATTTGGGTCCCGCAGCGGGACAACACGTCGCATCGTCGCTTAGAATCGACAAAAGATGCGTAAATTGGAGCGTCGTACGGCGTGAATTCAGATTAGGCTTCTGGTCCATGATTACCACAGGAGTAGGTATATCCGCTGATATGCCATCGTTACTTGTGTTTGTTTCACAATCGCGAAACGCTGGCAGAAGCCTTCATCCGTGGTACATTGACTCGGAGCGGAAAATTTCAACGAATGTTGTAAGTAAATCTTTGAAAAACAGAAAAAAAATGTAGAGAGGAAGAATTACGCCACAGTTTACCCGCGGTTGG
Organism: Ancylostoma ceylanicum; assembly: GCA_000688135.1. Lineage (NCBI taxonomy): Eukaryota > Metazoa > Nematoda > Chromadorea > Rhabditida > Ancylostomatidae > Ancylostoma > Ancylostoma ceylanicum. The sequence continues at coordinate 840,637 of JARK01001337.1, read as the reverse complement.
TAATGTGACAGCTAACAGAGAAATAATCCTAAAACAGAATCAATCAAAAAGATAAAAGTGACAGGTGACAGACCACCGACAGCTTTGCAAAATTACCCGGATCATTTGCGACGCAGGGTGGGTGGAAAAAGCGGTCCGTTCCACTTGGACATGGAGAAAATAACCACATAAGCACTCGTGCAGAAATAGCATGAAGCATGACATGTCTATTTCACTAGCCTGCCAGCAAATCTATCCGAAATGAGACTGCATGAATACCCTCTTTGCCGACTTCGATCATGGAAAAAAGACTGTGCGCAGAGCCACTGAGCTCTACTGCACTTGCGGATTAGGCAGGAAAGCTGGAATGCACAGAATGGAGAGAGAACGAAATAAAAAAACTTGAAAAAAGGTTGGTTTTTATGGTTCGGAGACAATGGTGCCTTGCATTCCGTTAATCTTCTCAAATTTGCAGTCAGCGAGTGTTTCAATATCAAGGTCAGAAACCGAAATTTAGTGAAATTCACCATTCACAGAAAAACTTGCTAGGATCTAATCATATGCATTGCGACCAGCTTCTACTTTCCCTTAGGTTAGCTCCTTTCCGTTCAGTGCATGTCCACTATCAACATTTTTTTGTCAACTAAGGCGCAGCTGGACCTTGACAGCTTCTTCACCCCTACTACCAAGCAAATACAGAAAAACCCGTTGGGTGGCTAGTTCTTTTTGATTTCTTCGACGAAAATGAGAAGCCAGGACGCAAATTAGCACCTCAAATGCTTGCTTCCATGCCAGAGAGTGAGTTTAATAAGTGGAAAAACGCAAGTGTTCTTAGAAAGCGCTAATTATCAAGTCATAACCGGAAACCACCCACCATCCACATTTCCAAGGTCATAAATTACCAGAGCTCGAACAGGACATCGTGTCAGAGCAAATTGAGATTTCACCGTAAATTGAGAAGGTTTCGGTGCAATCGCAAACAAGGAGGAAAAATTAAAAAATTGAAATGGCTAACACTCCGGTACTAATAAAAATCGTACATTCCCTGATGATGTATGCACATATTAAGGTTTTTTTTTCTAAAAGTGATGTTTTGAAGAGTAAATACGTGGAATAGAGGAGCAGCGGACTGATGCCGGCTTCGCCGAATTACATTAGTCTGTGAGATCCTTCACTTGTTGCTGCTTTACGCTGCTGTTGAGACTGATTCGTGAAAAAAATTAGTTCTGTGGATGTTTCACGAAAGAAAAAGGCAGATAATAAGGAATAGAGGTGGGAAGTACACTTGAGAATTGGACGACAACATAAATTATACACTTCTTCATCACCATAGTAGTACATTTGAGCGGTCTAGAACAATAAACAGTATCAGTACATCGAAATATGTTGTACTCTGCTTCAATAGGGCAGCAGATGAACAGAAGTCGAGGGAGAAAAAAAAGAACGCCTGGAAACATCTGGTACTCGGTCAGATGACCTATCAAAAGAACTCTGTTTGCAATTTTGCGCACAAATGCTCTGGTTAAGATTTTTGCAAAATTCCTTTGTTTTCGTCGGGATTTATTTATTTACCTACTCATCCGCTCAGTAGAGATGTTCGACTGATTGAGCTTCATCAACCATGGAGAGGTTGAGAAGTGGTTTCGATTGCCCTCGTTATTTTAGTGGATTTTTGAATGGCCAAGATTTTTTTGAAATCAAAGTCGCACATTGAGTGCAGAAGTAAAAAAGTCGTCAACAACCGGCTATGGCTAGAGAAAAATGAGAGTAGGCATATAGATGAGACAATACTCATTACTCTGGTGATTCTAGATATGCAGTTTTCGGGAAATTTCCAGAGAATACCATTGTAAATATAATCTGTTTCAGTGGAGAAGATATTTGGAGAAACACCACAGAAAAGAAAAGCTCGGGAAAGTGTGCAGAAACTGGAGATGGTGAAGAGAAAAACAGACAATAGGCATGGAAACTCAACTATAACGCGTTTCTCCGGGAACGATAGTTGGGAAGACACCTGAGAGGAAAAGAACGCCGGAAAGTGTACAGCAGTTGGAGAGGAGAGAGAGAAAAGCACGTTATCCGCATGGATACACAACTATCGTTGCGTTTGGAACGGACTGAGGTATATTTTCACGAAATTCGGTGATTTTCGGGGAATCACAAATAGAGCGGGCTCGACCCGGGACGACAGTCGAAGTTTTGGAAAAGAAAAGAAATTCTGAGAAAAAAAAGCATGGAAGCATGCGTACTCAGTGAGACAACAAGGCACAATTTGGATGCTTGCCGTTTAGTGCACGTTTTGCATCTTATGCACCAATGCTCAAATATCACATTTAATGAAATAGACTGTAGAATAAGCTGTTTCGCGTCAAAACCTAGGTCAAATCAACTTATTTTTTAAGCTGTTACTCAGATTTTCCCCTGAAATTAGGTGGGAATGTTGGTGAGGAATCATGAGAGTACGAGCATAGTGCTCAAGATAAAACCTGAAACCGTAAAGTAAACACGATAGGTTAGCGGATAGAAAAAGAAAGCGAATCGTTGTCGCAATGAGTACAAAAACGACGAGTGATAGCGCAGCCGGCGGATCGAAGACGACGCAGACGAAATGAATGAAACGCATTGACATATCAAACAGAATTCGAACGGACATAAGGAGATGGATCGGTGTGCCGCCCCGGATCACTGGATCAGCGGATCCCTGTGATTTCAAGGGATTTACCGCCGCTAATAGCGATGAAATTCGATGTAGATTAGTATGATAGAGTTGATGATCAGTGGGGGAAGAGTAAGGAGTACAGTGACCCAGTTCAGATGTGATGCACGAGAATGCAATCTAGCCATGCAGGAAATATGATGATCGATCGAACACAAGGCGTTCGATGCTGGTGCTGGTGGTGGTGGGTCAATTGGGCAATGTGTGCGCAATGGATGGGCATACCGCCGATTACGTCACCGGTTGGCCAGCAGAAAAAAACTGCTGTTAAGCGCGTATCGGTCTTGGGAAGTAGTATATCTGGTCACTCAGCATGAAATAAATGTAGTGGCCACAGGAATGCCTCAAAGCTCTAGAGGGAAGTCAAAAGTATTTTACTCTCCGGTAAATTTTGGTCAACTAACCCAAGAATCTGAGCTGATGGACCGAATTTCCCAGATAGATCTTCAGGTTCAAGACTCCCAACACCACAAAGAATGGAAATAGAGGAACGAAGGGATTAGTATAGTCCGCATTTGTGGCATGACCCGTGGTCGGCCGAGCAAAGGCCGCGCGTCGGGAGGCACCGCGAGGGCGTGGCCACGGGTCCACCCCCCGTCGGCCAAACCCCCGCACCTGGCGCACGGACCATGAAGACGTCATCGACATCAATGGCATGCGCGTGAATAGCCGCTTCAAGGACACTTCAGGCAGAGCAGGAGCTGCTGTATGGTCACCAGCCCTTTGTTCACGGCTGTAGCTGACCGTTTAGGTGTTCGAAATCAGATGGAGCCACGCGTTTTTCTCGCACTAATTATGATTAATTATTCGGTCGACGGCTCGATAATTGATGATGTCCCGGTTGTTAGCGATCTGAACGAGAGCTTTTCTAGAGCAGCACGACAATTGGACAATTGACCATGTGCAACAAACAAGCCATTTATCCACGCGTAGGCTTTTTCGTAGTGAACTGACCGATCGTACTTTTCCAGAACGTTGGCAGTTTACTCAGATGGCAACATAATCATGTGCACGGGGTACAAATGAAGCAACAGTGTCTGTCATACCTATTTTTGTTTTCACGACCTAAATTTAATACTAGAAACCTTGTTGCTTTCTTCTAAGGAAGCTAAGACCAGTACAGACCCCTATTTGGCCTGAAAGCGTAAAATTTACCAATTTAGTGAGAGAATTAAGGTCAGACTTGAATACTTGCAAGCTAGAGAGTCCTAGAGCTCTTTCTTTATCTTCCTGCACGGCTGTAAGACTCCCTATTTTTTGATGGCACGAATTTTCAAAATAAAGGCAGAGCTCGCCTTTGGGGTTTAAGCCATGAGCAGATTCTATCCGTGAAGGCTTCTGGGAAGGTTTTAAGCTTCTCGTTCACCCAGACGGGGTGGGTTCTCTCAACAAAGTATGATGTATCTCGCTATATCTACCACACTGGTTTCCTAAGACTAGTCATTTGTATAAAATTCATCCATTTTGGGCGGAAAATTCGTCCAATTTAGGAAAGTGAGTAGGCCAGAGCCTTCCCGGGAACGATCATGAGTACAGCTGCAACAAACTCCCATCACGCTGGTTCCAATGGTATTCACAAACTTCGCAAGAATTCCACCAAATTCGCTCTTGACACTTTAAAGAGCACAAGTTTGTTTAGCAAAATCGGTCACAAGAGTTTTTCGTCACACTGGAGATCAAATCCGTAGAACAGCGAAAGCAAAGATAGAGAAAAAAAAAGCGCAGAACATTACAGCTCGTATACACACCGAGAGTTTCGTAAACTCTCGGCGGGGAAATTTTCTTAAAAATGGAATTCCCAATGTTTTTGTGGTCTTGTCCGACCACAATTGTTCTCAGTAACTCATGAGATCCTTGTTGACGTGAAAATCTCGAAAATGATTTCTGTTGTGAGATCCTGCCTTCAAATTAATTGGAATACTTAACTTCGAATATGTCTAATTCACATAGGTTGGCCTCAGCTGGAAAACAACCTACAGGTAATATAATATTTCTGTGCTGTGTAGTTCAGGATTTTGACAAAACAATAATAGTTTTCGCAAGAAGTGGACAAATACAAATGGGTTTTTGTGTCATAAATGACATATATACGTTCTTGTAAATACAGTTACATATGTAGACTGTATTCAAGTTTTGTAGAAAGAAATGGATTATAGTAATTATAACAACACGCGGATTCGGAGCCATTTTAGAAGTATTTTCTTTTTCGCACTCGAACACACTAAATTTTGACGGCTCCGCATTTACTGATGTGAGAAAAAAGAAATTCTCTGAGCTTTTTTGTTGCCCTGAGTGTTTTTGTCGTTCATTGATTGAGGAGAAAAAAAAACAGGAGAGGGCGCAATCCAAAAACGAAATGCATGAGAAAATTGGGTGAAGCCATGCAAAATCGCATTTATCATACATATGAGGTGTGTAGCTGTAAAAGAAACAAATAAAATAAAATACACAGCCCCTCTTCTTGTCATGTTTCTTAATTAAATACTCGTACTTGGCTGAGTTATGATGTTTTGGTTTGTTTTTACCTTTAGGCTCACTTGCTTTGCCTGATCTTACACGACTTGTGAAGGTGCACCGATATTTATTTATTTACTTATTTACTTATTTATTTACTTATTTATTTATTTATTTATTTATTTATTTAGATGCGCCTCAAGGGCACGCCAACTCAGTACAAACAGAGAAGACTAATTGCATGAAAACATATGGTATATGAAGTAAATAAGTAGGTAAATAGGTCGATATAAATAGGAATCAAAAATCAAAATTGAAAATATGAAAAATCTAACGTTTTACTATCCCTTCTCAAAGCGGCACCCTCATTTTTCTGATTGTTAGCATGAATAAAATGAAATAAAACAAAATAAAAGGAACGTTCTAAGAAACTAAACTTTTGAAAACACAGGACCAAAAGAAAAAAATTATGGTTACGTAGAATTGACCTAGGACCATGGCAAGTTAAGCAGTGAGTGGCTGTTGAACCAGTGATGGTCAGAATATTAACAGAAAAAGAGCAAAGGAAGGGAAGAGAAATGCTAGAGCAGAGAAACATTAGAGAAAACCCCTATGAGATTATAAACTAGGAACCGCATGCATAACTGAGGTTACCTCGGGTAAATGTGCTAGCGACCGCAAATTTACCCATCGTCAACAGGGGCGTCATAACGTTTACCCTGGCTAACCTAAGCCTAGGAGTTGAATGGTTAAATCCCCATTTTGTATGAAAATACATTGCACTGAACTTTGACTCCCAAAGGTCTTAGATCTCGTCACATGTGACTCATGCTAGAATGTTTGTTGAGCTTCGCCTTTTCTTGCTAGTATTTGAACACTCGGAGCAATGTGCGAGAATACGAATCAGGGGAGTATCGACAAGTTTCCTTTTTCCACTTCCACTTCCTTAGGAAATCTTTGTCCATCATAAAAGGAAAAAACTAGAAGCTCCCACGAGACAATTAAAAGAGTCCTACTATGCTTCTTGAAGCTTCACAACTCGCATAGTACAAAGGACAAAAAGAATTTTTTCCTCGGTGGTTTTTGCCTATGTGGCAAAAGTGCAATCGCTTTCGCTTACTTCGTCGTCACGTCTGCAATTAGCGAGTGGCCAGCAAGTTCAGCGGATGCGGACGACCACTACGGTGCTTCTGCTGCGGCACGGGGGTGCATGGT
>JARK01001337.1:810024-833530 GCA_000688135.1 Ancylostoma ceylanicum | reverse complement strand
ACTGGCACAGATGTATGAACGTTGGAACGAAGTATGAACGTTATTAAAATTCATGATTATGTGGGCTATTGAATAACAGAGCGTGGGGATGAGAAACAAACAAAAATCAGAATCATCAATTTTGTACACTAAAGAGACGGAAGAATAACAAGTAAAAAATGTGAAAAAAGCAGATAGTGTGTTTCACCGAGGAACATACGTAGATTTAAAGCAAAGGTGAACGCAGGAGGGGGAGAGCAAGGATGGATCGCCGAATTTTCGAAGTTACTTTACAAAATAGATAAGAACTTTGTATACGTATATTTTTAATTGATCATTTTTATTATTATTTTCTGAATAATCTTCATTAGCTAGTTATGATTATAATTAATATTTTTATTAATTTTATTTTCCACCCGGGTCCCCAAACCGGCAGAGACCCAAATTTTTTCCCACGCTCTCCCACCCACTTTCTGCGTCCGCCACTGATATTTACATTGGAATATTCGACTTTTTCTTGATAAATATTCGAACTTTCGAATGAATCGTAGATCATAAATTTTCAAATATTCGAAATATGAACAATTCAAAAATCTGCGTCTTTAAGATGTTCGACCTTTTGAATTATTCGAATGATGCTTTTTTTTGAATCTACGAACGAAGGAACTGTTGGAATATTAGAGTTCCTCGATTCCATTCGATTGCACGAATGAGTGACTCGTTCTCATTTTTTCCGGAATCGAATGAGGGAACTGTTCGAATATTCGAATGTTGAAATATTTCGTTGAATATATTCGGCTCGACCATATGTAGAGCTTACCCCTAGCAAGGAGAAGTGAGAAGCGCTGACTGACCTCTTCGTCCTCGAATATTCGAACAATCGACTAATTCGAAAACGAAAATTTGTTTGAAGGACCAAGGCTTTTTTATGATCAGTTTGCTGAATTTCGAAAACTCCCAACATATGCAGAACAAAGTTTGTTTCACAGAGCGAAGGAATAATAGAGCTAAGATTTATGACAGGCCATACAGGCGGCGAAAAGTCGCTCTGACTCAGAAAATGAAGATCTTTTTTCCTGAACAAATTTTGGCAGGAACTTTGTTAGATGAAACTAGCCACTTACTTGGTATTATGGGGGAGCATTAATACAAAGCTAGGATTAGCGCAAATACCAGCTAATATTGGGGATATCTCAACGTTGCTAGCTGTTGGATTATGACGTCGATTTCCTACAAATTTTAAACAGTATTGATTCGTTATAATTTTCGGTGAGAAGGGGATAAATTAGTTCTGGGACAGATGCATTTTCTCATCACACAGGTACATACTTGCATTCTGCTCCTAGATGCTTGGTTTTATTTATTTATTTATTTATTTATTTATTTATTTATTTATTTATTTATTTATTTATTGCACTCTGTGTGCACTGCAGTCAATAGCAAATCTGACATAGAACAGCAAGTCAAATTTTGACCGTTTGCTTTATTTTGTAGAAATATTCAAAATCAGAATGAATTTCCAGTTTATCTCGTGTATTCCCGTAACATTGACCTGATTTATTACCCGGCGCCGATCGAAAAGAAAGTGAATTTTAGAGCAAATTTTTGGCAGCAGACTATTTTTTCAGTCATCAGAAAATTGGTAATTTATGGAGCAAATATTATAATATGTACAATCAAAGTTTTCGTGACAAAAAGTCAAAAGCCTCATCGATGTCGGAGAAAGCTATCCACTCAGCTAGATTTTTTTTTCAAAAATGGTTGCAACTTCACTAGTTACCCGATGCTAGCTGTCCCGCAATTTTTCAATGAATAAGGACCTCTGCCCCGCAAAGTCCAACTCTCGTTTGCGCTTCAGCCGAAAAAACCATTCAACAAACTGCCGTCAAAGGGTCGTTTGTTTGCAGCGAGTAATATCGGTGCGATTTGCATTTGACAAAACGGATTACGCAGGCTGTGCCAGCACCGCCGCACCGCTCCACGTTCCATTTACGGCCAGGAAAAGCGAGGAATTATGGCAGAGCCGCGCCCGCCGACCGCACCTGAGCCGCGGCTGAGCCACGTGAACCCATCCGTGTGGCGTTACTCACCGGGGTGGTAATCGAATTACGCAGCGAGGGTGATGTGACGACGGATGGCAGCCGTGCACCAGCCGGCCGTCAAGGTGAAACTCACCACATTCGGAGTGTTTGAACAGGCACGCAGTTCGTCGGCAATCAGATGAGTAAGCTTCCCGTTGGGACTGCATTCGGATGCGAGCGCAGCCGGAACGAGCAGGATAGCACGGATTTTTAGGTGTTGGATTAGTGGTAAGCTCCACAATCGGTACCTAATAAACTCTCGTTGAAGCACTGAAGGCCGGAAAGCTTGAGGATTATTTTTAAAACTGGTAGGAAACTTTCCATCAAACTGCATACTCAACAGGATATTTCCAAATCTTCTTCTAAAAAATTCAAAAGCGTGGTTTGTACGGAAGTGGAGAAATTTGTTAATCCTCACGGTTTTACATTTTTTACAACCAAGAAAAATTTCCCATCAAAGCATGAAATCTCTCCTTCATCAAACATTTTGTGGAAAACTTGAATGCTCATGAAGCTCTGAGAATTTCTCTTGCATACGTACTTTTACATATTACTTCTACACATGACAAACATCGGATTTATCGGACCTTCACCTAATGTTTTACTACTGTGAAGTTACAGCGCAAGTCCTCATAATCGAGAAAAGTCATGTTAATTAGTCTTTAATAGAAATTGCACTTCTGCAGTTCAATCACTCCAGCAAGTTCGGTGTTCTCGTCTTTACAAATTTTATAACACAGCTTAAATCAAGAAACAGGAAACTCGGGTGTTAGTAGCTTTTATTTTGCAAAAAATCTACGGTTTGAGGTGGGTTATGCATCACGGAAAAAGCTGTTCAAAAATGGCCATTATTTTTGGGACCGCCTAATAGTAGTTTTGCCAACTAAACATATTAGAGAAATGGTCAGTTTCAAAAATTTCGCTGTATTGCTGCTGCCCAATCAAACTACCATATTCTTTTTTCCAAGAATGTTTTTTACTATGTTTTTCCGATGTTTTTGCTTTCTTAATTTTTTTAAACTCAAAACTTTTGAAAACAGGAGCGAGTACTCGAATTTGCCAATGAAAAAACTACGTAATTTGTTTTTCTCATTTCTCTATTTCTCCGAACTACTTCTCGATCTATCATTTTAAAGAGAAGTACGTAGTTCAACGACAGTTTCTCCAAAGCATCTTACTGGTGCTGAAGAATAAGGCTTTGTGTCAAAGAATAGAGCCAACTTGGCGGCCACAATTTTCCGAAGGACCACAATTTTTCTAGCACGTGCAGCATCCACTTCTTTCTTCTCCGTCTGCTACCTCCACTGAGGAAAGGATTCATAAGCAATATGTAGAAGTAGTAGGTAAAAGTATGTAACAGAAATTCTCGAAGCCTTACGAGCATTCAATTTTTTCCATAAAAATTTGATTGAAACAGGGTCATACTATAGGTTGCCAGTAGACATCGATATTTCTAGTGAAAAACTCAGCTTTCTGAAACTTTTCCGAGCTCAAAAAATTGGGTCAATGTGCTTCCTTCCGATCGACTGCTGGTCATGGATGTTTTGGGATAGATAGAAAATTCCAAGCGAATTTTTACAGAAATTAGTTTTTGATGAAGTTTTACAACTGGTTACTTATATAACAAGATAATAGTGTCTTCTGTGTTTTTTTTAACGTTTGTGTGGGTTAATTTAAATTTTTCCTTTACATTTTGCAGGTCTGCATGGTTTTCCTCGTAAACATTTGGATTATCCTGATGTTTTTTCTGTTTGAAATGCAATGTCTTATTATGGTTCTATAATTAGTGTTTTTGATTGTTTTCATTTTTAATTGTATTGGTTGAATCGTTTTTTAGTTATCGCTCTGATTTAACAGTTTATTTGTTAGTAAGCTTTTATTGGTTATGTTTTAGTTGATTGGTGAGAGAAAAATCCCACGTAGTAGCTGATTCGTGCGAGAAAGTCTACCAAAAAAGAGCTAAGGGGGAACGGACGGTGGATTGGATTGATTTTTGCCATATTCATTCAGAAGAAAATAATCCCCAACTCAAAAATTCTCTGTGAAGCAATGTCACACGGGAAAAGGTTGAAAGAGCGGGGAAAGGGAAAATTTATTGAATTGATGGGACAGAAGAAGTCACTATATGCTCTTTTTGCATAGGTTCGATGTCGAGCGAAAAGTTTCGTCTGCGCCCGTGGACATCAGCGTTCGCCTCGTTGCTTTCGAACACTCGCGCCGGTCGAGGATTACTCAGGAAATCTCCGTTGGCCTCTACGACCGCATGAAATATGTGCATATAAGGAGGTAGCGGCCCGAGGAAAGAGTCCGCGGGACTTATTGGTCACTCCAGGGTCTCGGGCGATGATGACCATCGAGTGCTCGAGGACTCCCGCGCTACTCTGTACGAATTCATCAGAATTGCAGCCCGCGCCGTCGCACCACAGCTTCATTTCGAGTACTCTTTGGTCATTTAGAGGCAATTAAGCATCTGACGAACGAATTCAGCAGCATAGAAATAGACAAAAACGTTCAGAATAACGGGCAAAGACCACAGAGAAGAGCGCCGTGGAACAAATCCCCGTGTAGGCCTCCCAGCTAACCTCGCGAGCTGGTAATGCGCCAATCTCTCGTCCCCGGAATCCAAACTGGTCCCCGTGTAATAAGTTTTTTTTTTCAAAGAGGTGAATGTGCAGATTACTCGGAGTCAAGGTGATTCGAATGATGAATTCCGGTCGGGATAAGAGAAACCGCGAAATGCTATCAACGACACGAACTCGTCGGCTAATTTACGACAACTGGCGAGCATAAAAACGAGCAAATTGCATAGAACCGGATTTAAGAACGAAAATATACGCTCGAGAAAAACAGGTCACAAACTTGAGTTCTTGTGAATAGAGTTCTGGGGAATTTAGGTCATCTAACCAGGCATGATTTAGCCATATTCCTAGTCTTGTTTCCATACAGTGATAGGAACGAAATGGAAACAAGACTACTGGTAATTTTCCTTAGAGGAAATGAATGAATTCTTGAATACTTAAAGGGAGGGGGTAAAGGCAAGAAAAATACCCAATTGATCCGTAGGGTTCATTAAGGCTCAATATCCTTAATGGTTTTTATGGATGGTAATGTAACGAGACTTCCAAGTCAATGTGCTTAAGAAAATCTATTATATATTGGAATCTTTACAAACAGGGGGCAGAGTTGGAACGCGGAAGTTGAGGGAAAAAAAAGAAAAAAAAACGTACGAAAAAGGGCGCAGTCGTCAATGAGTAAAGAAGACTTGTTTCTTGTGAGATTTGAGTTTCTTCCCAAACACAACAAACGCAACTGATAAACTAGGTAGCAGAAACAAACTTCAGTTAATACGTGGTCTTGCGAAAAAAAAACATGGTTTTTATGGAAAGGAAAGGAGGTAAGAAAGTTTTGGAGCTGTCCTCACCGATTCTTGGAGATTTTTGTACAGCCTCTGACAGTAGTGCAGCTGATGTGATATAGGGTAATTGATTTGCCAATAATTGATTGTTGGTCTACTTCCAAAGGTTCTAGAAGCCCAATTCTTGAGATTTGCAAAGCCCACTATTGGTCGTGTATTCAGGGGAATTCAATGACCTCACTTCCTTTACTACAGTTTCTATTCCTCTGAAAAAAATCTGTTCACTATTAACAGACAACACAACAGATTTCGTTGAATATGGCTAAATTTGATCCTCTAAAATATGTAGTGTTGAGACGATAAACACAGTATAAACTCTATGAACCACGTCTTTATTGTCAGAAATCTGTCTGAAAGTAAAAAAAAAATTCTGGTAAGTTTAGGTAAGTTTAGTAAAACGTTTGGTTGAAGTGTTTCTACTGGATATTTTTTGTCGAAATAATTTATTTTCGCAAGCAAAATCTGGCAGTTTTGGGCCTAGATGCTTCAGTGAGATTACTCAGGATAAACCTACCAGCACCTATCAAATTTACCCACCCTAGCACGGCATTTATGCGTTTACCCTGGGTAATCCCAAAGATTTGCTGGGGAACTTGGGACTCAAGCTCTGTGTAGTGTTTATCGTTCGAGCCTTCAAAAAAAAGGATTGATGATCAAGGGAAACAATCAGGAAATACCCTAGGAAGTCAGTTGGGAGATAAATGACCTCATGGATGAGTTAGTTCTGTAAACTGACCAGAAAGCTCCTCTGATAAACAATGAAATGCAAATGAAGATGAAAGACCAGGGGGAAAAATAACCCGGATCAATTTACGCTCTCATTGTGATTTCCGCAGGAGAAGATCCGAGCCACTGTTGTGTCACAGAGCGTGGAATGACTGTGAAGCTGTAGCAGCAGATTTTTGAGCCAAATTTCCGGAATCTGAAAAACAAGGAGAATTATTGGGAATGCATGACGAGCGTTTTCACAAGGACAGAGAAGAAATCCACGCTATATCGGATAAAAGCACATATTAAGAGGAATATGAAGGAGATGTAAGAAATTTGAAGGAGTTGTACGCTTTTCAACAGACGTAAAGAATAAGATAAAATAAAGTAATCTGGATACTGAAATGCAGCAACAGAAGTTTGTCAGAATAAATTTTGACGGGAATATCTTCGACGGGGGAAGGAAGGAAAAACGTAGTAAAAAAGAAAAAGAAACTACGAGGATTGAAACAAAGGCCATAAAGTAATAGATGTAGTGGATCTCTATTATGTTAATTTATTTAGTTCACGAATGGTGTATCTAAATGATACATATACTATAACAAGCGTGAAACGACTGTAAAAAAGTGAACATCACATGATTGCGCTATCTTAGGGTAATTTTTTTCGGGAAGAAACTACTAGAAGCCAGGTAATAACTGGACAGTCATAAAAAAGTAGGAAGAGTCGAAGAAAACTCGAACAGTGAATAGAAAAAACAGCCACCGATCACATTCTTCTGGCGCCTCCAAGACCCATTCCATTTCCCTAGTTCTCCTACTTTTTCGGATATCCCAACCCACGAACAGGTTCGGTTTGAGCCGAGTAATCTCGTTAACGGCCTATGAGAAGTGGGTGCTGGCGGCTGGCGTCAACAATTCTGGAGTCGCACAACGGTTCTCATGGGGATCCAGCAACTATAGTGCGTGCCAAGTGAGCAGGCAGCGAAACCCGTTGCCCCTAAGTGGATGCCCTGTTCCATTTAGGGGAAAAGCTGTGGGTTAAATGGCTGTGCAATGTGATGAACTAGAACGGGATCAGCTGAAAAGCACACAGCCCCATCCATCGCATTCCCGGGTTTTTGCTGAGATTCTAATGCGGGTTCTATTTGCACTGTTAAGGCGAAAACCCTAAGAAAAATGCGGAGCCAGCCGGCTGTGAAATGGCTTGAACAGAGCTATTTGGCGCTGTGCATCAGACGGACGAGTTGTACGAATACGCTGGGCGGCCGGCGATACTGCTCGGCTGTCCACGAGACAACTTGTTGAAAGTGATGGTGCATACATAAATAAAAGATGATTGTAATGCTGTGAGAAGCCGTTGCCCCGTACGATATGAACTCCTTAGCGGCTGAGAGACGCGGAAAGCCCGCGAAGAGCCGCGGGCTGCTGCACGGATACACATGGAGAGTTGTGACAGAGCCCCGGCGATGACCTTGGCTGAATCCAATTTGGACCCTTTCCGTCAACTGAAAAACCTCATCGGTATACCAACGGCAAGCCTTTTTCACGTTGAAAACGGCCGAGTTTGACCTTGCGCTGTGTTTCACACCAGCTCTCGCGAACAACGACGCCGCATCGTGCGCAGGAATTTCGCGAATTCCGGGGAATCAAGGGTGTCGTGGTTCTTAAGGTGAGTACTGGTGACTAAGGTTAGAGTAATTTCTATTCACAATCGTCTACCAACTCGGATACTGCGAAAAAGAACCCGGAGTTAAACTGAACTGAATTCCTGTCTAAAAATTGACTCATAGAGGATGGTGTAATCACATTGCAGCAAATATCTAATACCTAAGTAACTGTTTCGCTCAAAATTGAGTAAAATATCCATTTCAAATGCAAAGCAGGTAATGGCGTGCCTATCAGGTTGGTCTTGCACCGATTTCATACTTTTTTCAAACACTGATGACGAGACCAAGAAATTCTGGATCGAAAAATGAGTGTTGGTGCAAGATTTTCGGACCGACCTAACGGCTGAAATAATTCTAACCTACTCAACCGCTAAATTTTTCTTCAGAATACCACAAAAATTTAGAGTCACTTCATCTCCATATACATATACTACCAGCTGCAGGTATGTAATTGTCCATAGTTTCTTTGTTGTCTAAATTTGCTGATCATTTCTTGCCCGTGTAGATTTTTTTGAAAAAAAAAATTCCATCATGTGATGTAAATATGTATGTGCACGTGCATATGTTAAATGGTAAATATATAAAAAAAAATGGCATTCTAGTAGATCACAGTTGTTAGGTACCCAAATCGAAATTCAAGGATGTTCCCCAAACGAAAGCGGCTTATGCAATTACATGGATATGAGATAAGATCTGGCCACACGGAGGAAAATTTCAGCAGATTTTGGAGAGCGCTCGCTTCACCCGAACGAAAAGAGTGGTCTCTTGGGTTGAATCTTATTTTTTATCCACGTATCATTTTGTGAAAAATTAGAACCGCATCGGAAAACAAGGGAAAACGAGAACAGAAGTATATGAGATGATAAGAAGTATCGGCCAAATCTGGGCAAAAAACCAGTACATATCCTGAAGATTTCCCACGTTCTGGTGTTGACACTACCTCATTTATCCTCAAGAAACTAGATGGCAGAAAGCAGATTTTTTTTTGTTTTCAAAAACACCGAAAAAATGCGTTCATGGTCCCTCTCCTCTTCTTCTTTCAGTCATCCACTCGCTTTCCACTCATTATTTTTCATGGATGGCTTTGCGCCAGTAATATCTTTATCGTAATTTACATAGTCTATGCCCCAAAATTGACTCGTGCACTTTCAGTGCATCAGTAAATACGTCTACACCAGCAGCATAAGACCAACTCCAAGGGTCACATGGAGTATCGGCGATAACCTAGGGTGAACTTGTTACCACACCGCAAATTTACCCATCGCTAACACGAGCATCAGTACACTTACCACGGGTAATCTATCTATGTTGAATAATGCATCCAAGCCCAGGTCCAAACGCGAAACATGAGGTTTCGTGAGGAAATGTTGTAAACATAGAGGAAACCTGATAAATTTTTAGAGTTATTTTTTTATTTTTAATTTATTTCCCATACACAACAAGGTGTGCCATAAATAGTAGTGAAACAAAAGAATGCAGGAACTCGGAACTAATCGTGAGAAAACCTCAACATTTCGCAACTTGAATGGTGAACAAACTATCGACGAATCCAAGGAAGTGTGGCTAGTCTTGGATTCTCAGAAAATTTGGGTGTTTAGCATTCCATGATCATGACAAAACTACTGAACACGTCCTGAGCATCAGGAGGTGCGCAATCCTGCGGTATGAGTTTTAGAGAATATTAAAGATCAGCTTTTACTTGACTTGGGAAAAAACAACTATCAAGATCGAAAGGGAGAATCTCGAAATATTTCAGAAATTTGAGGAGCTATGTATGAGGAAATCGTGGAGGAAAAAGAACAAGAATAATTGAGAGTAAGAATAAGTGAGATTCATATTATTTCCTTTTTATGAGGTCAGGAGCTTTTTATTATCTCTGTTTGGCAATCTGAGAAAATCCAAAAAATATGTATGATCTTCGAAGAACGATAACCTAATCATGTATTATTGCCGAAACACCGTCCTTGCTTTGTTCTATAGTTTGTTTCGCTTCTCAATGGGAAATATGGAGAGAATCCTGGATTTTATTTCCTTTACCTTTCAGAGCGGAATTCTCGCGTATTGCAAGTTTTGGCCCATAGTTCTTCTGCCTTTTTATGATTTCGTGTCTTAGGCGCAGCAAGAGTGCATGGAATGAAAGAATAAATATCCAGATTTTTTCACGGAGTCTTTGAGCTGAATTCTGAATGAATGAAGACTCCACTTCACTACGTACTAGAAAGAAGAAATTGATTGATACATTTATGAGGAGAGAATGGAGAAAACAAAGAGTTGAGGTTTGAAATATGCATGTGTTTTGAGAGACGGGCGAGGGCAAGTCGCCAAGGACAGCTGCACGTCCCACTGAAGAAACCTCAAATAGAAGCGTGATGCATCCACAGCTAATTTCGCCCCGTTGTGGATCATCGCAGTGTCCATTACGAGGCTCATTAGCTTGCAACGACTACGAGCGGAAAAAAGTGAGAAAAGAAAAGCAACAAAAAGAACGAAGGCGGCGATCCAGAAAATGGAGCCAAGCAACGCAGACCTAGCAGCTTTTATCCAGAATAATCAGAGCTACGAATGCCTTGCCAATAGATCAACACTGGGAATAACTGGAACAGGGAAAGCATCACACGATATTCGAGCCTCTGAGCCGTTCGTAATCATAGCCGCAGTGCTTGTCGTTGATCCGGAAAGAAGCCCGGCATTTGCTTCTTGTCGACACTGATTCCAGATGTCGTTCTCGTTTTTAACAAAACAAACTAGAACCACTGGTTCTCTCCAAGAGTATTAGTGCATTTGCAGAAAAAGATCTCGGAAGATGTAATAGCTCGAAAAAAGGATGTTTACGTATTCGCCTTACTGTAGCTGAGCAGAATCAACCATGCGGAAATTTGTTCTGGAAGAAACGTAGAAGCGGCTTTTTCTCGGAATTCCAATCCACTGAGCCGTGGAGATATTCTGGATACCTGGGAATCCTGGTCCTTCCTTATTTTCACAAGGAGGAGGGTGGGATCGAGGGAAAACTGGTAAAAAATGGAGTGATAATATACCAGGGAGCAAGAAATGAAAATGAGAAGAAATCTAGAGACTGATAAATAGATCGAAAAGTAGAAAATCACTTCCAGAATGATGGAATTATCCACGTTTCCAAAGCCGGCGGGATAATCATATGATTTTAAATGCTGCGGATCATTTGATTGCTTAACCTAAGCAATAAATTCTATTTAACGGAAAAAGACTCTTTCGTACAACTAGATGGGTTTTCGAACAAGTGGAAATAGGGGCCGCATGTACCATTAGATTACCCAAAGTAAACTAGTCAATACCACACAATTTTGCCTATCGCTAGCACGGGCGTCAACACTTTTACCCTGGGTGATCTCAATTATGCATCCAGTTGAAGCTTAATCTGCGAAATGTAGCACATATGTACGCAGATTCTATACTTGGAACCAAATAGTAAACAATTAATTTGATTAATTCCATTATCAACCGAACCCGATCCGAAAAATCCGAATGCAGAAGATGGAGAACGCCTTAAATACCTTCTTCTTCTCTCCTCGAGAGCAGCTATTTTAGCTGTTTTCTGAAAATCCGCTACTTCAACTAATTCAAGATCGAATTTTAGAGTTCGAATATATCTAATGAATCATTCTGTCCTATCATATGCAGTGGATTCATCAAAAAAGTGTAGACGACAGATAAATCTCAGATTTTCGAAATTTTAGTGATGAATGGAATCATTTTACTGATGATAAATGATTTATTTTTTCCACCATCAATTTCTGAACCCTGGATTTACCGAAGAGCTCAAAGAGAAATTTCATAATCCCTAGAGATTGCTTGCCCTTTTGACCCGAGGACAATGATCTGATAAAAGTTTTCTGGGAAAAATGCGCGTGGCTTCTGTGGGCAATCTAACCAGATCATGTAAGAAATCACTAAAAGGAGCCCTAGCGTCTAATTAGGCGAAGGGCGGATAATGTACGACCTCAGCTATTTCTGTAAATACGTGTGGTCGCAGCGAACGGCAAAAACATTGGTTCTCGTTCCATTACGAGCCGTTAGGCAAGAAACCACACAGGGAACTAATGATGAAAATTTAGCAACGCAATAGGAGTTCCAGGTAAAATAGTGGAGAAGGAAAAGAAGATATTTTTTCTTAAGTAGTGATGAGTTTCTAGCGCGACTCCTGTCGAAGGAAGATCAAAAAAGCCATGGGCATCACATGTTGAAAAGTTACTAGATAACAAAAAATTAGGTAGTAGAGAGGTATTAAATATGTAAGCCTCAGGACTAAACAAACAAGCCTGTAGACTCAGTATTTTGCGTCAAATTGACCCTGGAATCTCATAATTAATTAGGTAAAAAATACCCAGCAACAATGCATCCAGAGAACCCCACAATTCTGGGCAATACCGAAAATCAACACCCTATTGGCTTCAAGAGACCTCCAACCCCAGATGGGTCAGAATGTGCTCCGAATCTCGCGCTCGCTAATGACTCAAGTGCTGTGGTGGTGTTCCACTGACGAACCGGTTACGTCTTCTCATATTTAATGCAATGTGCCGTAGTCATTAGCAGGAGTACTCCCGACGAAAAAAAAACCACCTCCGAAAATTGCCTCGCGAAAAAAAAAACCGCGAGTAAACGGTGCGTAACCACTACACGTGGCAGCTAATTAGCGAAGAAGAGACCCGTTGAATGAAATTGGGAGCAGATGACAGCTGAATTTGAATTTGCTAATGACGTGCTAGTGACTCGCGTCCGAGCCGAGTGAAGCCTGATTATTTTTCAATTCTCGCCACCTCGCCACGGGGCAATAATCAAGGGGCGCAGTGGTGAGAAGAATAGCCGAGTTCGCACGGATTGCGACGGCTATCGCACTGCTTTAATGACTACCTTGGTCGGAGAATAAATGACTCTGCGGTGATCTACAGAGTCGACGAGCATTATTGAGATTACTAAGAGTAAGAGTCTTGGTGCCTATGTGAACTATTCGTAAATTTGGGGGTGTTGACACGTTTACCCTGGGTAATCTTGGCAATACATGCGACCAACGAATGATGAGGGGCAGAAGAGACCCACAGAAATCCTATTCTTTCTATTCACCCTGAGAAAAGAGTAAGTAGAGATATGAAAACACATATAAGTAGGAACAATTCACTATAGATCGTTCGCAAGCCCTTTTTTAGACATTTCTGACTCTTTTATGTTTTTTTTTTCTTTCTTTTCACATTTTCTCTGTATCATGCTCTGTTATAATTTTGTTGATACACCTCGCGTGCATGAAGAAATAAATAAATAAATAAATAAATACAGAAAAACTAAACAAATAAACATTCTTTTTCACGACTAGATCTGACAAATTTTGTTCTCTGCATAGCCCTTTCATGGATTCCACAAGACTGATCGTACAGACGAATGAATGAATGAGTGAATGAATGAATGCTCGGATGAACGAATGAATCAATGAATGCTCGGATGAATTGATGAATGAATGAGTGAATGAATGAATGAACGAACGAATGGATGAATGAACGAATGAATGCATGAATGAATGGATGAATGAATGAAAGGAGTGAATGAATGAATGAATGAATGAATGAATGAATGAATGAATGAATGAATGAATGAATGAATGAATGAATGAATGAATGAATGAATGAATGAAATAAATAAATGAATGAATGAATGAGTGACAAAATGCATAGTTGTCCATGCTGTTTAGCGTCCACTACAACTTTGCAGAGCATCAAAAACCACGCCCAGTTTCGCGTGCCAACTGGTGGCTGAGAACCAGTCGCCAAAACGAGAGCGAACAAGACGTATTAGACCAAAAAGGTCAGTTTCATGGAAGCGCCGAAAAAGTCGTCAACTCTCATGGCTGGGAGTTAACGCCATTAGTTCTCAGAGCCTTCAGTGATGAAATTATCAGCAGCTTATCACCGGAGGAAAACCTGCTTAAGCGCTAGAAAAACACCCATTGCGAGTGGAATTCGCTAGGAAAAAAACTATCTCTTGCGTTTTTTGTGTTTCGCAGAAAAAGTGAACTGAGACTGCTCATTTCACTTCTCATTTCAAAGGTTTCTATAGGAACGTGGATCGCTATCATTTATTTATTTACACCGTACAGACGAGCCGCACAAGGACAAAAGAACAAAACTGGGCGAAGCGTAGGCTAGAAAAGTGCTAAATAAAACAGCTAAATTATTATTGTACAATTAATTGGTTTGGTTTTCTCCACTCAACGTCGTATCAAAGCAAAAAAAGTAAATAAGAAGTCGAGGTAGGCTTCCATGATATGTTTTTGCAGCCAATTCCATAGAAAAAGAAGAACAGAGCCGATGAACAGTCATAGGCGATGCCGTCTGCAGTGTAACAGTATTGGTAGACATAGTGAAGAAGTTACATAAGCTTTTCGAAAATCAAACGAAAGACAGAAAAAATCACAGGATTTCTTATGGAGAAGGCATCAAGAAGTTGCACAGCTCAAAAAACTTCTGGAAGAGACGGGAGAAAACGGGAATACTTAGCTCTGTCAGAAAAACAGTCTGGATATAAAGTTTCAAATCCTTCTCTATGACATTAAAGCGGTTTACGGACGGGATGAGGAGGAAAAAATCATCCAGAGAAACTCAAGAAAAAAAAAGAAAAGTTGCTATTGCAGCCACACAGAGAAGTAATGAGATTTTCCACGATTTTTTAAGTTCCATGATTTTCAGGTAACGTGCCAGAAGCCTTCAGCTAGTAAGTTGTGGGTCTCAAAGATCTCGAGGATAAAATTGTTTTTAATTAGCTTGTTTAGTGTATGTAGGTATCATAGCATTGGAGGAGATCCAAGTAAAAACAGTTATAATCAATGGCTCCTTCCTCTGCTCCGGAATTTCCATAAAAATTCCAACACAGATTTTTGTAATCACAACGACTTAAATGTGTTATTGTGTTATTATTCAAGTACGTACGTATATTGCTGTGACCATTGAGGCTTAGTGATCTCTCAAACTGAACCATGCGAAACAAGGCGCGGCTCACCGGTGAGCTGCTCGATCCTTAATGGGTCAAAGTAACGTTAAATCAAAGTTAACCTTGAAAAACTGATTAGAAGCTAGCTAGTCAGTCATCTAGATAACTGGCAAGTTGCTATTTTGTGAAATAAATGATTGTAGTCGAACTTGAAATAAATGAATTCATAAGAACTCAATATAGCGCATCCAAACTCGCTCGAAACCACAAGAGTCTTGGAATTTGCGAGAAGCCTACTAAAAACCTTCTGGACAATTCAGCATGTCTCATTGGAGGAGCACTTTTCCAGCTGCAGCGACAGAAAAAAAGCCAATGACCATAGAATGCCCCAACGACCACTTGTGAATGAAGCAGCGCGAAGACCAGCACGCTCCATGACTCAGGTCCTCCCCGCACTCGCTTGTTGTAGCTTACGAATGCTCGATCAATATTTGGTAACAAAGCCTCTCATAGTCTCGGCTCTTCTACGGATGATCGATAAGTGAGAAAGCATGGATGGTCGAACTCGATTAAGATGTTGAATGTGGCATTAGCAGCGCTCGTGCCGCGGCGCCAGCACACGGGGCCGCGCCGCCGGCGCGGCCTTTGATCTGCGCCGCCACCGCGGACCGCTAGCCGCTCACGGCTGCCCATAAGTGGCACTTCACAATGGCAAGCGCCTGGAAGTGCGTTGGCGGAGGTGTTCGAGGATTCCTGCCATGGGAAGCGCACAGTTCAGTGCATTCCTGGCCGCCGGAAGTCTTCCACGCCCCATTTATGGAGATAAGCAGCGCACTCTCCGGCACTTTCGCACGAGCGACGTCAGGCATTCACATTCAATACCATGCCTTCGTGTACATGCTACGTAAGCATGGGTGCTCTGAGAGGATTGTGAGTTTACAGGCAACATGTAGATGGAATATGGAAGAATACGCGATTGAAATAAATATGAATGTAGCTGCATATTGCCAGAACTCCTAAGCTGAGACCTTCTCACTGAAGGGAGCAGTGGAACATCGCCATTTTCTAATTGCGCTTCTAGAATTTTCGCCAGGAAGGAAATCAAGCGATCCTGGCTTCTTAGCTCTTTCCATTTTCTCGATATTACTCCCAAGAGAGATATAAGTCGTCTTCGGATGTACTTTCGACCATGCTTTCAAATTATTGCCGCAATATTTCATGGATTCCAAGCTGTTCCGAATATGCTTGCAAATGCAGGCTTCATTAAAGAGAAAGGGACCCTCAGGTCCACATAAGCAGGACTGAAAAGCTTCTGCAGGGCATATTTATTGGGTTTGTGCATAGTTAATACGGCTGTTTTACGCACTCTCGTTGCCGAGCCCAAGCCTTCTTCCGCGGGCGCGAGCAGGTCGTGGTCGCAGAATTTGATAGTCTCTTTTTCTCTCTTATCCCCTTTTTTCTTTATTTGTGAGTGTGAGGCTTATGTCACCCTAAATGATGTTCTAGAAGAATCGTACAACTTGGCTTCTGCTGAAGATTCCATAGCCAAAAGCTCTTTGAAATCGCTGAATGACTGTGTTGTATTCCAACATTTCTCGGAGACGTAGAGCACAATAGATCGACTATGGATATGGATTTCGATAGATGTTCTTACTGAGTGGAAGAAAGGGATTATTTCTGTGGGTAGGAAATTTTCGAGAAATTATCATTTTTATTGAGAAGAAGAAGTGTGGAAGAAGCCGCAATAATCATTAACCAAACAATCACTCAACTTATTTCCCACATGTAGTGATTCAGAGGTGGAATAAACATAATAATACTAATTATAATAATACTTATATCTAACTTAAACACTTATACCAAACTTAAATGACAACGACATACTTATGATAATAACATAGGAATTCCTCGTCTGAAGCGTGAAGGGAATCTGTCTTCAGGGGCTTATACAAGGCAATCTATAGTGCGTTTCGCCAGGAACGATAGTTGAGAAGACAGCAGAGAGAAAAAGAACGCGAGAAAGTGTGCAGTATTTGGAGAGGAATGAGAGAAAAGCAAGTTGTCCGCACGAATACTCAACTATTGTCGTGTATGAAACAGACTATAACAAGGTTATCTGACGAAAATTAGGAGAATTTCGAAAATAATCGGTAACCAAGGAAACTCCTGGTTTGTGGGATTCTAAACTTAGCACAAGGGGCAGCGCGTAAGAAAGCCGCCTACTCCAATCCCATACAAAAAGGACTGGTTGAAAAACAAAAAGAAACTAATTTATTCAACGACTAATCCTCGGCAAAATTCAAAGTGCAGACTCGTAGGCGAAGTTTTTGTTTACAGACATCAGAGATATAATTGTAAGTCTTACAGGCAAGGATGAACACATTCGCTGAACACATTTGAATGCCGCGAGAAATCGCTGCATAACGTCCATGCCAGAAAACGGTAATTCGGGCGAATCGTCCAGGTTTGCAGATAAAAATAGTCGATGTTTGCCTACGAGGGTGCGACGCCATTCCATTGGCGTCAAGACGCTCGGAAAGCCAAGGTAAACAGCATGACAAATTTTATGACCTTAATTTTTGACTTAGGTGGAGAGAGAAAATCTCCTTTTATTTACAAAAGGAGCAAACATATAGTTTGCGCTGGAGTCATAAGTGTTTGGATAACATTCTGACGAAAGGTACAAATGAGGTTCAATAGACATTTGCTGATCAATTCCTATACTTATGAGGTGCTTCACTTGAAAATTACTATGTATTTGACTGTCTGTAAAAATTTTCGTCAGTTCTTCAGGGCCGCTGTTAAGCTCTATCCCTTAAAAAATGAAAAAAAATATTAAGGAACTAAAAGAATAGAGAGGTAAAAAATGAACTTTCAAACCACTTCCATAAGCTACCCTCACTCTCTGACCTCAAGTCGCAAGCAGCAGCCGTATTTAAATTATTCAAGGCATAGTCCTTCTCAAAAAGATAGACGGATTGCGCGTGCGGTTTCTTAGCGTAGCGGTTGCAGAATCGCGGCGGGACCTACTCGACCCTCCCACTTAGAGCATTCTCTCTCCGCATCCCTCGTCCAGGTTCCGCCGCGATAGTGCAGTCGCGCAATCAGTCTATCTTTTTGAGAAGGACTGTAAGCATGCAAACACTCTCTAAATCTTCTTATCGCAAATATGGGCATCTACACTTTTACCCAGGGTAATCTCAATTATGCATCCAGGCCCATATTTAAAGAATAGGAATGAATGAGCAAAACGTATCTCTGAGAAATTTCTCACAATGACAGGGTAAGACCCCCATGATGGAGCGTTTTCCCGAAAAGTAATGCGACCACCTAGCTACTCCCACACCTTGGCAAAGTGGCATTAAATCAACACCTCGACCACCCATTCCGCAGCCGTTTTATGGGCAACACAACGGCCGCGTGCAGCCGTCCATTCTTTGGAATTCCACCAGTGCAGGTGAACTTTGTCTGGAAGTAATTACTCTCATAACTCTTCACCCGTACGACTTTGCCAGTGGGAGGCCATATTTGGCGTTTTCAGAATTTCCGACGAAATATTGCACACAATGGGTGGCGGGCGCTAAAAAGCGAAGCCTAGCACTTTTTGCAGCTTCCGACGCAGCCATTAGAGCTGATTTTGGTCAACCTCAGGAAGCCGGGAAGAAAAAAAAGGAAGGGAAGTGCAAAGGAGTAGTACA
This sequence comes from Ancylostoma ceylanicum, assembly GCA_000688135.1. NCBI lineage: Eukaryota > Metazoa > Nematoda > Chromadorea > Rhabditida > Ancylostomatidae > Ancylostoma > Ancylostoma ceylanicum. Next base: position 815,029 of record JARK01001337.1, on the reverse strand, counting down.
GGCGCTTAACAGTGGGCTTTTTTCCACGCAAAAACCATTCGAGGTGACGCGAATATTATTCAAATGTGCCTGACAGCTGACCGAATGGCGGAGTTTGTTCAGTTCCCGCTGGAACGAACGGCTCGATAACAGGTGCAAATAAGGGCTGACCAGATGCTCTGTGCAATCATGAGCCCATCAGCCGACTGTTACCTAGACGCCTTTCAAAATAGATGACCACGAAATGACAGGTTCCTTCGTTGAGGTCTTCTGTGAGGTCATGAAATTTAGAGAAAAAAGGGGCAACTGCATGGTGTTCATAGTATTGTATATTACATATATTACTATAAAAGAATGGTTTATGTAATCACAAGAAACTATATTTATGTCACTCTAGGCAAGTGATAGAACAGAGAAGAATAGTAAAGAATAGTGCTCATAGTATATTTTGCACACTTTGTATAAGGAAAAAATTGTAGCAGTGGCGGACGCAGAAAGTGGGCGAAAGGGGGCGTGGGAAAAATCCTGGGGTCTCTGCCGTTTTGGAGACCCGAATAGAGAATAAATTCGATAAACATATCAGTTATAATATTAAATACTTAATAAAAATCATTCCAATTAATGGTAAAAATGAACAATCTAAAGTGTACTATACAAAGTTTTTATTTATTTTGTAAAGTAATTTCGAAAATTCAGTGACTCATTCTCAGTCTCATTGCCCCCACCCCCTCACCGTTCACTGTGAGATCAAATGAGGTAAGTGCCATCATAGAATCTGGGGTCGCATGCTTCACTGAGATTACCCGTGGTAAACATCCTAACTTCGCATAGATTTATTCATCGTTAGCACTGGCACCAACACGTTTATCCTGGGTAATCTCAATTGTGCATTCACGCCCTGGAAAGATTATGTCAAGGTGGAACCAATTGCTCCAAAAGATAGCATGGTGTTGTAAAAAATTAAGTAGTACCAGTAAAATTTTGCCCGTGTGGTATACTACTCTTGGTAGTGAAGGTTTTAGAGGAATGGAGAGCAAGAGGAGGAAATGCCGGTAAAAAGTGGTGTTTCTGTAGAAATATGAAGGAGCAGCCTGGAAAAAAGTGAAAACGTATTAAATTTAATATTCTTCTGCATCAGATTACTGCTTGATGGTAATTATGTAGTAAGTAGTGAGTTAGTACATATCAGGTTTTTCCGGATTAGATATACCTATTTCTTTAGTAGATGGATATTATTATACATTAGTATTCCTTGTTTCAATTATCAATCGAAATGGAACAAAAATATGTATTGACATAATTTTCTAATGCCAAGTAATTTTTTTATTTTAGGTCGAAACCATTTTCTGTTACAATTTTCCTGTTTCATAAAAGTTATTTCAAAACAACGCAAAGCGAGTGTTGTTCGTGCCCTGGGTTCGACTCTGAAGTTGGTGCATCTGTGCAGTATAGTTCTCGAATTCATATTAAGGACACTGGAGAACCCCAGGGAACATGGCCCCATGATCACTGGGCCAAAAAAAGGTGAATATATTAATTCTATATTATCGATAAACGAATCGGTGATTCCACGGTGAATGGTAGCCCACAACCTCCGCTGGTCCCTGAAGGGTCTACCAGCGAAATTTGATTAGAATCGATTAACTCTTCGAAATTTCCTATTAGACTAATATATCCACGCAGTAGCAAATATCACCATATTTCACCCAAGGAACTGATCCCAGTTGGTTGTGGCTAATGGAACTGTGATGTATTGTGTTTTTCCCTGCGAAACCCCTACACCACTATGCTTCCAGGAAACCTTTTACGATATCTGCTTTAGCTGACTTTTTTCCCAAGTGAAAGCAAATGTGCATGTGCTTCTCAAGATGATTTTCCTGACAGTGTGACAGACGCAAAAGTTTTTAACCCAGAGAAAATTGTTGATTGAGAAGGAAGTGCCAACTTCATCCGGACAAAATCAGCACAGGTGGGCGTGGCAGTGCTTCCAAAGAGAATACTGTCGCTTTAGAAATTCTGTGTATATGCTGTGGATAGATAGAAGAAGAAGATAACGATGTGAACTAAAACGTCAAGGTCAAAGCTCGCACGCTTAATGCACCAAAAATGAGCAACGCGGAAAAAATCTGTAGCTGAAATGAATACAACGAGTAACAACTAAGGTGTTGACCGAATGAAAATCGAATAAATTCAATTAATTTGAATAACAATTCAAATATCTATCCAAAAAATCGAACACTATAGTGTCTCAGAGCCCTCATTTTCTTCCACCCGAAAATGTAGGCCCCCCTGGACATTTCTATTTCTCGACTTGTTCGATATTGAATATTCGAATATCGAATGTATCTAACAATAAGACATTATTCGATAAACACACTAGTAACAACAATTTCGAGGATCGAGAGAATTTCTTTTGCAACTTGAAAATTATCGTGCGGAAATTTTTTAGGTGTGAATATCCCGAAGAAAAATTCCCTACAGCTCATTACTATCGAAATTCTGTTGGATTTCAGGCATCGTTGCAAAGACGCGATCCCGCATCTATTCATACATGTTTTAGATAGTACACGGGACTCGAATGAAAAAATGAGCAAAGAGAGAAAAATAAAAGAGTAAAAAAAGAAGGAGATTTAGAACCCCTGGAACAACTTGCTGGCAAGCATTTGGTAAGCAAGTTCCTGCTCGCTCCTGAAACTTGCTCGCCCCAAGCAAACGTTCACTGACAACTTAATTCTTGAATGTCATGTATTGTCAACCTTGTCGGTAACGATTTGCTAGTTAAAAGATTGCTTGCAGGTTGTTCTGGGGCAAACGTGGGTGACAACATGTTCTAGGTGTTCTGAGGAGCAAAGGCGCAGAAAATAATAAAAAATGAATCCTTGGATTTCTGGATAATATTCACTTTGCAGCACAAAACAAATCTATTTATATTGGAATAGGTGACAATTTGCTTAGAACAGTAGCTGCGTCATGTCGGGTAAAAATTTACTTAGAATAGTAGCTGGGTCATGTCACAGGTGGTACTGCTGCAGTCAGCAGTCATGAGATGATAAACAGTCTGGCTAACGGTCATTGTGCAAACATGGACACCACTAGCTGACGCCAGGATTGATGGATTGGTTAAAGAATAGAGAGTTGCAGCACTCTCACCTATGGAAAGCTCCTTTCGCGGGAGTTTGAGGAAGAAGTTCGAATCTGAGCAAATCAGAGCGTGTTATTGAAAACCTCTAGCTCTAAGCTCAAAAGTCAACATTCGACGTGATTTTGCACACGAGTTAGCAGCGCTGACCCAGTGAAAGACGGAAAATTCAGGAACGGTGCCTCGAAATGTTGAAACTTCCAGGAAAACAATGGCCAGAGCGCTTTCTCGCCGCCGTGGATATGAAAGAGCCGCGTTGTTTGCACATGGTCAGCGACACCAGCAACACCGCGGGCCGCTTGAACCATCTGCACCCCCGCGCGCTGACCACAATCCAAGGAAGATCCGTGAAGTGACCGGCGGGAGCAGCGGGAATGACCTGAATTGCGGCGAAGGCAGCTGCTGGTAGATGTTTTTGTGGATTAATAAGAGTTGCACCAGCACAGGTTGCGCAACCATTGTGCTGGAATGGAACAGTGGATATAAATCGTACCGATGGAAATCTTTTATAGGAATCTCAACAAGTTTGCTCAAAATGGCAGATTCGACGAAGAAAAGCTGGTAAGAAATTCTCCTCTAGAATTGCCTGAGGAAAATTTTTTCCATATTCTCTGAGATCTATGAGTTGAAACAAGGCAGGGAGTTAAAATGGCATTTCTCAGGAATGAAAATAAACCCAATATGGGTTCCAAATCTTTTCATAGAATTCAGAAGTTTTATCTAGGCCCATAAATTTTATTCAGATCATTCTGGATCCTCGCACCTCCTCCTAAAAGCACTAAACACCTGCCAACATAGCAAATTATATTATATATTTATTACATGACAATGTCATGTTCACCAACAAACAATTATATCAACACGCAAAAATCACCTGGAATTTTAACACCTCTGAAACTGCTACACTAAAAGGAACAAATCTATAAATGTAAATGAGAAAAAATACGAGAGAAAACAATATAAAGGTCTTAATGAGGCAAATAACGGCAGGAAGAATAGAGAATTTAAGGACTTAGAGTTCTATTCAGTAGGGTCTTGAAGCTAGTGAAATTAACAGGAATAGGTTGGCGTCTACTCAGTTTGAGATAATCTGGGGTAACTCTAACAGTGAAGAAATGGGCTCTGCAACTTACCTTAGCTCTTGGGATTACTATTTTACGACAACCTCCTCTGGTAATAGAGTCTTTAGTACTTATGAAGGCATCGATATTAAGTCCAGATTTTCCATGCATAATTTTGTGGAACATTAATAGGTCAAACTTTCTCCTCCTGTAGGAAAGAGAATTGATCTGAAAATTTGCATTTCTTTCAACGTAGGAAGGAATCCGGTCATACATAAAGCCTAGCAACCTGATCATTAGTTTCCTAGTGAAACTGTTTTGAACGCTTTCGATTTTATCAATATATTTGCGTTTATGGGGACTGAATATTACCGTTCCATACTCTAGCATCGGTCTAACATAGGTCTTATAAGCACGAAGTAGGACTCTCGCGTTCTTTGTAGTCAGCGCTCGAAATATGTTGTGGACGACCTTGGTTGCTTTGCAAACTATGTTATCACAATGCTTATCAAAACTAAGATCCTTAGTTATTAGAAATCCCAAGTCCCGAATTTGATCAACTTTGTGGATGCTGATCCCGTCAATGACATAGTTGAAATTGGAATTTTTTGATCCAAAATGCATAACCTTGGTTTTTTCCTTTGAGAGTGGAAGACCTGGAAAATCTTGAGATTTTTATTTAAAGAGTGACAGTGAGGAACATTTTTTTTAAAGAACCAGTGGCTAAAAGTGCAAAACAAGCTGCTCCGTCCACTATACTACTCAGAAGTCTTAGATAGAGAGAAGAGAGAGAGGAGAGGGAGAGAGAGGGGTGGGGGGGGGGGGG
>JARK01001337.1:798852-809884 GCA_000688135.1 Ancylostoma ceylanicum | reverse complement strand
AGAGAGAGAGAGAGAGAGAGAGAGAGAGAGAGACGCTATGTTGGCATGTGTTTAATGTTTTTAGGAGGAGAAGGATGGATCCAGATAGATTCGAATAAAATTTGTGGACCTATGTACATAGAAGTTCTGAACACTGCCAAGGTACATACTTGAGAGAGAGAAAGAGAAAGAGAGAGAGACTCGCTAGGTTGGCAGGTATTTAGTGCTTTACGAGGAGAAGGGGGGATCCAGATAGATTCAAACAAAAATTGTGGGCCTATGTACTATGTACATAGAAATTCTGAACACTGCCAAGATACATAATTGAGAGGGAGAGAGAGAGAGAGAGAGAGAGAGAGAGAGAGAGAGAGAGAGAGAGAGAGAGAGAGAGAAGGTGGTGGATGTCAAATGAGCATTCGAACAGTCGAAATCACGAAGGCAAACTTAATAGAAACTGTTCTGAAGATTGGATAACTGAATAAAAATGTTAAAAATAGTAATTAAACATATCACTTTGGATGTAAGTAAGAGAATATAAAGTTTTTGTTTAATTCTCTTACAGGAAGGCCTTTGGGAGGCGGGGGGGGGGGTGAGGCGGTCTTTGCAACCGTCAGTGAATTCAAGTTCATTTCTCCAAGCGAATCGCGCTTCAATTAGCCCCAGCTGCTGATATTGTATTAATGTGTCACCTCCTGAAAAAGATAAGACACGCCTTGTCTTCATCTAACACCTAATTGGTCTCCTTGAATTAAAACCTGGCCCCAGCTATAGATGCCCATCAGGATAGTGGCTGACACCACCGCAGCAAAAGCAGCTGTCACGATCTTGTCACGCAAGCGCGAAACATTAAAAGCGTGACGGATCACGGCTGGATTCGTACGGTTCAGAGGACAGTGTGCAGATAACTTCGATGTGGTCAGAGGAACTCTTTCCTTATCCATGACTGGTTCAAAATACACGGCCCGAATGCACCACTGAGATTGCGCCAAGCAAAAATGTTGACGTACAGTGCCGGTGAATAAGCTATGTTCAGAACCATATTGATTAGGAAATTCTTTGCTATAACTCGCTTCCAGGTTGAGCTATCTAACCCGAATTTGAGTATGTAATGAAACTCCATCGGCGCTTTTCAACGGCAGCTTACATACCATTGGCACAGACTCGTGTGGATTATTGAGCTCCATAGTCGAGTTTTTGTTTAAGATTCTGTCCTCAACACTGCCTCTAATCATATCTTATTGGTCGTACTGTATGTGATAACAATGGATAAGCTTGAGCGGTAATGATACGTTTACCCTGGATAATCTCAGTGATGCATGCGGCTCCAGGTTAATTCTGACCTTCAAAACCGATAAGAGGAGGCAAAGATGGAAAACTAACGGTGAGGCGCGTAAAAAGCACTGGAATACCGACATCTGTGGAGATCCAAATCCGTGAATCTACAGCATGTTTTATCTATGTTTATGTAGCATTGAAAGGGTTACTGTGTAAGTCTCCAAATTACCAATGGAAATAGATAGGTTGCAGAAAATGGATAATTTCCATGCAATTTGGAATAGCGCAAATGGAGCTGGAAAATATGCATGGAATAAAAGAAGCAAAGTGCAATTACACAGGTGAAAAGCAGATGAAACAAAAACTGCGAAAGCAGATAAAACCTAAGAGCAATGCATCTCTAAACAGCGAAAGCATTTTCTTATGCGGTTTTCGCTCGATATCCTTGATGGAGCAGGATCAGAGCACGTGGCAGAGAGGTCACATATTTTATCAAATATCAATTCTGTAGCCACAAGTGATGTTGGTGCGACCTTTGATGATGATTCCTATACTGTATGGAAAACAAGTTATGATTTGTGATTATAAGCTATGTCAAATTTCAAATGCAATAAAAACTAAAATTAGGAAATTGGTGATTTTGGTAAAAAGAAGAGGACCGAGAGGAGTTTGTCAGCAATTTCTGCACCGCGGATAAAAAATGTAATGTCTTCTGACTCTAAAAAGATGTGAAAACTCAATGTTCAATTTGTCACAGCCCCTTTGAGCAATAACAGACGTGGATAAAGAGCTGGTTTAACCTTCGTGTTGGAGACTTCTGAAGTAGCAAACTCAGGGTAAGTTGAAAACGGGCAGGGTTCGTTGAGATGTTCGACGATCTTGACCACAAATGATAGCAGTGAGCTACCTCTAGGCCTCTGAAGACGACAAATCAGTCGAAAAGTTAAGCCAGAAATAAGCTTTTCAACTTGGAAACGTGGTTGACTTAAAATAGAAAGCATTCTCAAGGTAACTAGAGTAGTATTTTCGATGTTCTGGAATCGCTGCGTTTCATTCTTCCCTCCAAAAAAGGACGCGTTGAAGTCTACCATAAAGTAGAAATTCACTGAATCCCTGGGAAATTGCTCACAAGGGAAGGATACTTAGTCAGTGTGGCCATTCACAGAGAGGTGTATATTCCCTTATGCAGCTTTCGACGCTGATTTCAAATCTGTTTTCAAAATCGGCCAAACTGCTCTCTGTGATGAGTTATGCCCATTTATGGTATTGTGAACACCGCGGTTGTGGAGTGAATTGTTCCCATTTATGATCTAATTTTGGAAAGCCCCAGTGTTTGGCCAGTGTGTATTACAATTCGGAAAATTTCGAACCTGCGAGTACCCATCTGGAGGAAGAGAAACTCATTCTTGCATTAGTAGTCTACTTTGTACACTGATCTCAGTGCTTACAGGTGGGCAGCAAAATGGGCATAACTCATCATAGAGAGCAGTTTGGCCAATTTTGAAAACGGATTCGAAATCAGCGTCGAAAGCTGCATAAGGCAATATACACCTCTCAGTGAAATGCCACACTGACTAAGTATCCTTCCCTAGTCAGTTTGTGATGAATACCGAAATGTTCCATCAAATATACTAATCACAAGTGCTAATCTAACAGTCCCTCCCCCACCCGCTATGGTAAGTCCTTTTTTGTTAGCCCTAAACGACTAAACACCACTTGATGAAACCATTAACCATTGATGGGGGAGAACGTAGGACAGACGATTTGGAGGGGTTAGCAGAATTAGCAAATAGGGTATTGCAGAAAATATGAGAAACCACCTCAAAAATATTCAAGAGAATGCGAACTTCCTAAATCCAAAATAGAATATTTTCCACGAATGATCTACCTATAGCAGGGATCAAATAGGACTCTAGAATTAAATTGAATTCTCCCGGATTGCTGTTTGAAAATCCAAAATCTCAACTCAATTTGAAGCAAATAAGAAGAAATAGGAAGGTTGTTGAATAGTTGGTGACAACAGCGAAGTGAAAAGAAGATTTCAATGATAGCGAAAAAGAAACTCGGAGAAGCAGATTATTGTAATGGAAAAAAGAAGAAAAAGACTGAGCAACGAAAAAGGGAACCTTCCCAGCTGAACAGGTGGTTTCTCAAGTACAGTACACCTTTCCAAAGTTTCAAAGGGTGAAAAAATATTTTTGGAACTCGCCTATTATTCTGGAAGATCGAAGTAGAATAACCAAAGAGATCTTCATGATGCTATTGAGAAATCGGAACTTTTCTGTGGTTGATTGAGAGGTCCTAATAACCTCGAAATGCGTCCTCACTTCTTTTGCATCCAGGTATGAGTGCGTCCTTCTTCCATAATAGTAATTCGAATGTTAAAAAAACTACAATTGACGGCAAACACCTTTTTGAGGTGGTTACCCGATACTTTCGAGAAAAAAGAAGTGGTTAATTGGAGAATATAAGGTTACTGCTGTAAATTTAGGAAGCTTTAGATTAGTGTGTGGCGAACAAGAACAGAATAGCATTCACGATTCAAGATACAACCGCATCTGGTGATTCGGTCCAAAATTCAATTCTGGAAGGATTACTGTAGCCGAAAAATTACCTGAATGGAGCAACTGGAGAGGCATTTTTTCCGTAGTTTGGTAATAAATTTCCAGTACAATAATTTGCTTCTCCTTGAAGTTTTAATGAGAAGTGACTGCTGTTACGCTCGCATGACAAAGTGCAAATTTCAAGCAAGGAGTTGTACGAGTACGTCGCTTTCTAAGTGCATGGCACGAATCAAATAAACTTGGAGTACTCACTCGAAGTTCCGTTACGAGGAGTTTCCTTCATCGACGTGGCAGACGACGTATTAATGAGCTCTAGCAGGTTTCTTTAGAAAATGGTGGAATCATATATATCTAACTATTACTAATTCATTTGAAAGTTTATTCAAATACATCTAAAGGTATTCAAAAACCTAAAAAATAGTGGCATAACTGTAGACGAATAAATGCAGAGAACGTAAGAATACGAAAACCCTCCAGGAATTCTGGAAAAGGGGAGATTGCATGTGACTTTGACTTTATAAGCTTCGACGAAGGCGAAAACACCGAAATGTTAAGCAGAATAACGTTATCTAATAATCTTGTTCAACTGTTCAAGCCATTTCTACCAACGAATTCTCCAGGAGTCTTTTGCACCTGTGGCAAAACTCATGAATGCTTCCAGGGAACCACAGCTGTGACCTACCTGTAAGTTATGGTAAATTCAAAAAGTTATATCAGATTTTGGTGGAGGAACCCGTTCATTTAGGTAGAGCGGGTATATCAGAACCTTCCCGGGGACGACCGTGAATGAATGGAAAGAAATAAATCTAATGCCCTGGGGTTTAGCGATGTTGAAGGATGTGACTGAGATTTATAACAAAAATCTTTCTGTGGATGCGTTGTTTTAGCTTACTGTGGTTCCACAGGTGAAGCTAGGGATGACTCCCAAACAGTGGATCGAAACCAATACAGTGCGGAAGAAACAGTTGAGAAAAGAGGATGATCTTGTAAAGAATTCCTCTAGAAAACAAAACGAGTTTATTAGCTCCAATGAACCAGAGACATCAGCCGACGAAATACAGTGACTACAAACACGTGCAGGCAACTGTACAATAGCATAACAGTATTATAGAACCCGTGAAAGGAGTTCAATACATTATAGCTACTTACTTCTTAAGTAGTCTAAATCAAAAATTAGCTCACTTTCTGAGACAGTATTTTTGCCAACTTTTTGAAAAAAACATTCTATGGCAGCTAAGAAATTAGTTATGCAGAAAATGTTAGCTCTGGGGAATCAGCAGTACTGGTTTCCGATCAAATTCCGAAGAAAAGTTGAGGATTTCAGCAGGGAAGCAAGTGGAATTTATTCAGGATGTGAGTGGAAATCCCTGAATTCACCCAGAATTTATCGGAAAATTTAGAGATGCAGAGAGCGCGATTTGGGAGACAATTAGCCGGAAATGACACAGTAGCCGGTGGAATTTCGCGAAATACACCATTTACAAGACAATTTCCTGGAGTTTAACCTTAAACCATTGGTGTACAATTGTTGGAGACCTATTACAATTGTATGGCTCGTCGCTAAGGCTGTGGGAACAAAAACTTTAGAGCTGTGGTCACCTGCCAGGGTCACAAGGCTAAGCTCCGGTTAAAGCGCTTACTCTAGGAGAAGATTAAACTAGCTTGCACTTGAGAACAAAGATTTTTCTCCTTGGAATTAGGATTTCCATAAAAATTTCTTTAGTTGCATAAAAATATGGTACATCCAAACAATGTATGAGCCTATGGGCAACAGGTACACGTATAATAGTTATTTTTTCGCAAGGATAACGTTCATTTTCAGGAAAATTTGGTCAGGCGTAAAAATTTCTTTTTGATCTCTAAGTAAATAATTGCTATCAACAGGTCAACCAAGGGATTAAGAACTTGTGCAATCAAGAAAACTAGCTTTATATTGGGTTCAGAACGGAGAAAACTTGGATTTATTTCTTTTTCCAAGTCATGACAGAAATATACGAAGCCATATAGGAGAGAATGTGAAAATGAAAACTTTTAGAATGAAAAGGAGCCACCCTCCCTTTCTGAAATGTGGTTTGCTGAAATCCAGCAGCCCAAAGCTTTTTCCTGGACTAAATCTGACTGAAAAGGGTTTGATTGGGGCTACGTAGTCCTGCTATCAGTTTTCCTTTGCAGAATCCTTCCTTACATCGTAGTAATTGGCGCGAAATTGCTCCTAACACGAGAAATCAAGCGGAATCGCCGAATCGTTGCCACGGCAGCGGCTACAACGTGAATTTGTGCAATTTCGCGAAAAATTCCGAGAGCTACACAGCGGGGTTCTGGCGGGCGCGACTGAACGGAAGGATAAAAGGGTGCATAGGCGATGACATCGTGATAAGGTCACTATATGGAGGAAATGCGTCGGCTGCGATTTCGAAGCGCCGCACAAAGGATCGCGTGCGTGGCGGAGACGCAGGCGCGACGGATTGGCGAGCTTGAGAGCCATGGGAAACACGCACACAATGACCAGCCGATGAGCGGGTTGGAATGACGACCGACGGACGGACGTGGAGGTCCAGTACAGCTGGTGCCGGTGGTCTTTGGCTGAAGTGTATTTACTTGATGAGGCGAGGCGCTGTGGCTGTGTTTATTTTGTCGAATTCACTTCCACCACCACCGAGACGCATGTTTTCGTTTGCCTATCGCATTGCTTTCGCGGCAAACTCGACAAAAACTCGTGCTGACCACGTCATCTGATAGCCGGGCTGCAGGAACAGTGTTTGCCCTTGTTCCTCCAAGGAAGGTGCTTGGAAGACAAGCTCGGGAAAAAATTGAGAAATTGCCCTGTGGAAATTGATGCTTGAGCTCAAACTAGACCACCGTTGGACTAGTTTTTGCATATTCCACGGAAAGATGGAGGGACTTTTAGATAGTCACCGGATTAGCTAGCAAGCACTTGTGGTTAATAAACAAAACTAATAAAAATAAATAAATAAAATAACGATTGAAGATTAGTTCATTAATTTGGAATCCAACCTAAAAAAATAAAATGCTCTGGAAAGGAAAGCCCAACTTTTTTAATATTCCACGATGAGTGCATTGCCTGCTCTTCTTCGAACATCCGAAAATTCGACCTATTCGAAATTGAATTTTCAAATTCAAATAAATCTAATGTATCATCCTGCCCTAAGTATACTCTGGTATATTTAAAAACAAAACGAAAAAACAAGAAAAAGTAGATCAAGGAAAGCTCCGTTTCGTTCCTTTCCTTAGAAGGAGAAAAGGTAAATAAGGTAAACAGCTTCCCCCGGAACTCCTAAGAAAGACTGCTCCATAAGCAGCAAAATTCCTCTATTTATTCATCTACTAAACCAACCCTTTCTTCTGCTCTATTTCCTACTAGGTTGTTCCAAAAACAATGACCGTTTTGAGCCATGTATTCCAAGTTACGCACTCAGCACAAATCTGTTTTTTTTTTTTTGAAATAAAATTTGTTCTAAACAGCGTTTTCACTAGATTTTTTGCCAGAGAGTAAACAACGTGTGGAAAGGCAATTTTCGGTACACTTTGATCAAATTATATTGTCTAGAATTACAACACGAAACTATCTTTCTGCACTCGAGCTATAGCATCATGTAGAGTAAGATACAGCCCGAAACAGAGCCGTAGATGCGATTCAGAACGTATGAGAGTGCTGAAGGTCAATTTCAAGGAGATGTCAACTGAGCTCCGGATATGTGAGAATTCCTGCTCTACTCACTAGAACTTTGTCAAATGCAAATTTGATAGCTATCAAAGGTTCTATATCAGTGAAAATATCAGATAAGGAAATCTTACCTTGGTTGAATGTAAGAAGTACCAAATCCTTCATTCTGACTTTTTTTAAGTAAAAAATTTTTATTAGAAAAATTTGCAAGCGCTGTGAGGGTATTAGTAGATTGTTTTTTCTTTCAGCAATGAGTATCTGAATTATGCCCTAAAATTACAATTTTAAGCTTCATTCAGAAAGAAGCTGTGAACAAAAGTTCAGAAGCTGATATCTTTTTGATCAGAAAATCAGAAATTGAGAAATATTCCTTTAGAGCGACATAATATTGAAGAGGAACAAAGATCATCTACACCCATGACAGCGAATAAAATAAAATCTGAAGATTTGTAGAGATTTTATGTGGATGAGTTAACTCCAGAGATTTGACAAAGTGACGAGTTTAAAGTTTTTCAGAGCGAGTCAAGAGGTAAAAATGCCAGTTCAGGAGATTGTTCAATCGGTCCATGATGGTCTGAGCTCAAGAAACAAAACACGAGCAGCAATGAATCTTGGAGATACAGTGCACTCCAAACGGCCGTAGACAAGGAGCGGGACTGCGGCGCCGGCACTCTGGTTGTATGCTGCACCGAGGCAGCGGGCCTGCTGGGCAGAGACACGGAGGAAAACCGATACGTCGTGACTTTCCGCTGCCTCGAGAGGTGCAGCAGACAACCAGAGTGAGCGCGCCGCAGTCCCGCCCCTTGTCTATGACCATTTGGAATGATGCAAAATTATGTAAAATAAAACAACAATGGAATATACAGTGGGCGTCAATGACTTTGACCCGTCTGCGGCCTCGAAAAGAACGCGGCGCGACCGCATCGCTCGAGCGAGGATCCTCTCCGGAACATCAAATTATGGGGTTTTCTTGACAGTCAGTTAGTTCCTTATTAGTTATCATCAAATGTGATGAACAACTATCAAGAAAACCCAGATACGCCACTGCGGCGACGATTCTAGTGTGAGCGGCGCGGTCGCGCTGCGTGCATTTCGAGCCCGCAGACGGGTCACCGCCATCGACGCCCACTGTACATGTACCGACTGTGCATTCATCTCGTAATAGCTGTCCTTCAACGAGGGGAATACAGCAAACAAATTAAATTGGTTCTAATTAATTAATTTCAGTGACATCAAGAGGTGCTTTTTGGTTATTCCGTAAACTTTTCATGTGCCCTACTAAAAACAACTTATTTGCTATGGAAACCTAATAAATGTTTCTCCTTGCACAGAGCAACAAAACCCCTTGCTAACGTTGGAGAAATAACGGCCAGCAGTGAACGTAAAAGAGTGCAGGAGAGTGAATAACGAACCGCATCTCGCAGCGACGTACTCAAAACTAATCAGTGAAGTTTGTAAACCCTGAAATCGCTACCACAAACACTGCTGAACAAACAGAGTGCAGTTTTCCAGATTCATAGAGGCTACCCAGTAGAAGACAACATGTTGCCCACTCTTCACGAAACGTGGAGACGAGCCCTGAGCGTCTAGCAGTTCCAGATTACATGACTATCGTCGCTAGGAAATCTAGGAAATTTAACCTAGGTAAACTACCAGCATTCGAAGATGGGATGGTACTAAAATGAAAGTCGCTTCCTCGCAAAAACGTCAACTAGGATTTTTTTCGGAAGAAAGTATTATACAATGCAGTCATGCAAAAAAGCACTCTTCTTTCGGTTGTTACGCGCCATTTCTTCCCACGGCCACCTCATCTATCATCTCTCCCCCGGAGTGAATCCAGTGCATTCTTCATCGTTGCCTTAGAAGAGAATTGGCAGCGCGATAAGTGAAGAAAAATGCGTCAGCCCGATTTTTTCAACCAGAAAAAAGTTGCACTCTTTACAAGCGAAGCCATCTGGCACTTTGCTACTTCTCAAGCGTGAAAAACCGCCTTAGTAAGGAAATGATGGTAAAGGAAGGCGTAAACCAGGCGAGGATTGTGCCTTTGAATTCAGAAGAGCATTTCATTGGAAAAGATCGTGTAGAAGCTGTACAGTAACAAAGGACAGTAACAGTAGGGAATAGTACAGAGGCTCGGGAGGGCCTCCAGGATGTAGAAAGATGCTCGCACATATCCGGGCTTGTTTAGAAAAGGGATCCAGAAATTAGTAGGAATTCGATTTTCACCCGAATATCCTCCTCAGCAATGCTCTCATTACAGTACCTGGAATAGTTACTCTTCTCAGTTTGGTTCTTATTTGTTCCCCTTCCTCTGAAATTTTGCACACTATCCGCAGAGCTGCTTTCGGATTTCGAGTGGTTTCAATTTCATGTCAAGTTTCTGTACATTTTTGATTTTATCACTAAGGCGGGAGATGACGCACCTGATGGCAATGTTGAAGGTGTGCAAAAGGTACAAAATGCCTAAGGACAGATGCCAGATGCCAATAAATTAAAATTAGGTACTGGAGAATCGAAGCATGGAAAACTTTAAATCCTATCCGGCATAATTTTTTTCAAATTTATTAAAGGAGATGCAGAAAACCAGAACAGCAGTCTGAGCATTGGTCCTCGCCCTGTTTGCTTAGGAGCGTGACTATGAAGAGCAAAGGTGACATCTACAGCTTTGCCAAGGATGGCCGAGACGAAACAACCAGACAAATGGCATTGCAGGATATTTCTTCAGACCGCATCAAATCGAGAACTCAAGCCATGAATAAGTCGAGTTTCTAACCGTCCTATTCACCGAACATTCAAAAAAAAAAGGCACGAAATCTAAATGATTAGCTGGAATGGATGAGAATTCGAGTTATCTCAAATATATACTAGTTTAAAAAGTTTGATAATTTATATTAACATTTTCTACCAATATTTTCTGTCTCTTACAGTGTATTGAAGTAATTGAATAAATGTACTAGGAATATTCTAAGTTGTGCTCCTCTCCTACGACAGTGAGGTCGGTAATCTTTCGCGAAATGACGAAAAAGACACAAAGGCGCTCCTCCTTCGCCCTTTTGTGTTGGGGGAAAGAAATTTTGGCAAATGTACATTCATATACACGAAAATACCGCCCTGAGATCCATAAGATGGAGCTGGTCATTCCAAGGCTCTTCTTGTCTTTCGTACAGCCTTATAATGGTCTTTAATGTGGGAGCACTCAAATTTTGCATTTATTCGGAATCGGATATTCTGACTTTCGGATAAGGAGTATTTTGGAAAAATCGAAAATTCAAATGTTCTTACATTAGAGACCAATGCTGCGTTGTGTGAAAGAGAAGGAAGGTCGTCGAACTTTCTCATTTTCGTAGATCTGAATGTTAGAAATGCTTCCTAAATTGTTTACTAAATTAACAAAATTATCCAGCATTTATTCGGTCCCAGGTAAAGTGTAGATCCAGAGCTGAGGACCACGTGAAACCTATGGAGTTGCCGAAAGAGTTCAATTTGTGAAATATGGGCTGTGAACTAAGTATGTCCTTCCCCCCACACA
>JARK01001337.1:761381-798372 GCA_000688135.1 Ancylostoma ceylanicum | reverse complement strand
CCTCCCCCCTCCCCCTCCCCAAACAATAACCTCTCCGTGAACTCATGCTTTACATAGGGAGTACGCCCCAAAAAGAAGTAAAATACATAGGAAGACTAAGTAGATTTAGGAGAAGTACGTGTGAGGAATGTCGCCTTGCCTTCTACCCTTAAATATGCTCTTTCTGGCATTTTGGGACATCCTACATAAATGCATTATTCTCTTAGTATACCGCAAATAATGTGAAAATATCAAAACATTCAGAATTATTATTCGTTTGCAAAATAACCTCAGCCAACAGTAAAAAGTCTAACCCTGAGTCTGTTAGAATCTTCTTGGTTGCTCCTTTAGACGGGGAGCGAGAACTGGTAATTAGGTCACATGAGGCAAATTTCACTTCTCGACGAGGTTCGGTAAACTGAGCGGTCGTGGAAAGCGACAGATGTGTTGGTGCCATTGAAACCGTCACGCCGGCCACTTGTAACCATTAGCAAATACAGCATTCGCACCGTTGAAATCGAAGCGGTCGGAGGAGGACAAACAAGAAAACAATGATGGAACAGATGGAAGGGGAAGAAGTTGAGCAACGCTCAACAACGTTACGTTTCCATGCATACGTATGAAAATACTAACGTGAGGCTAGATAGGAAAATGAAAGATTTTCTCCAGTTTTCCCTCACAAAAGTAAGGTGTGTTACCTACATATGTGTAGATCCAGAACCTTTAATTAACATTTGTTTTATTAGGTTCACAGCATAAGACAGAAACGGCTACAAACTTAACCCAATATCAAACATGTTTGTAGCTTGTTGCTCTAAAAGTCGTTAATAATTGAGTGTTTGTACATAAACTATCATACAATTAAATGAAAATAAACTCGTGATTCATGCACTAAACAGCAAAGGACCAGGTTCAATCTCTCTGTGGAGGAATGGGGAAGATAATTGTAGAGACATTATGCATATTGCGTTCAGTACGCGACAATATCTGAGTATTTGTGCACAAATCGGCGACTCAGACAACCCTTGCGCTAAGCGCAGAACATCTCAAAATTGTAATTACGACACGTCGTAACGACACGCGTCACCACCACCAATGTTTTCTGATTATGGTAACTTCATCGGGTCGCAGCCTCACAATTTCTTTATTTACTTTTTCTTTCTCAGCCACTGCCTCCGGCGGAACACAATATACGAAAAAAGATTGCGGGAAATGCACTGGAGGTGGAGAGGATTAAGAGAAAAGCAGGCAATGTGCACGAGTACTCAAGTATCATTGCGCCTGAAATAGGCGATATCTAGCGGTGCTGCGTGGTTAATACAACCCCTTTTTTTTCTCTAATCCCTCTCCGAGAGTCATTCATGGCGAAACCTGTGACTGCGCCACTGTTTAATTTCTTTTTCTAGTTTTTTGTAGGAAGGAGTGTGGGTAGATCCCATAGGATCTCTTCAGCCAAGAAGTTCTATGACTTTTCGAATACGTCGGAGACATAACAGATAAGTTATCATCATTGTGTGCCACCAAGAAGCACAGTGTTAACTTTTTCTTTTATTACCTAAAAATTAGCAACCGATGGTGAATCAGCATCTACGTGCAAGTAAGCACTGCTTCATCTCATTAGTGTTGTACACCTCTCTACGCTCATAACTCAGGCACATAGCATGAAATCTGCAGACCCCGGATTGAGATTACCCATAGTAAAAATGTTGACGTAAATACTCAAATTTACCTTTTACATCTTACACCCTTACGTATCTTACACCCATCAATATATTCACCCATATAAGAAGTTGTCTACACCTAGCTGCTACCCATAGGTAGTCATACTCATGGGAATGAAATTACCCATCCTCTCAACAATGCATCCAGACTCAGCATTTTACTCATGTCGTATTGAAGAAGTCGAATGATGTTCGAATTAGCAACGTGTGAACCAGAGTTTTCGGGTACGAGTGTCATGCATGTCCTCGGTACAAACGCACGCCCTATAAAGCATGTATGGATTATACCATAGAACCCCGGCTATAGTTTGTTCCAAATGCGACGATGATAGCTGAGCTTGAGTATTCGTGCGCATCGCCTGTACTTTTCTCACCACCCTCTCCAATCGCTGCGCAGTTTCCCACGCTCTTTCTCTCTCTGGCGCTTCTCCAACTGTTGTCACCAGTGCAACAGTCTGTAATATATACTCAGTGCGTAATCCTTGTGAACACCCGTTGTAGATGAACTCGTAGTAGAGTTGTGTATAGTTTTTCCCCAGACTCTACTGCATGCAGTTAAAGGTTGAAGCCTGCTGGTCCCACAACGACACGTCATGCGGTGAATTGGGATGTGAGAATGACGTACCAATTTCATACGTTGATGCGTATAACCTTCCCATCATTAGTTCTCATTGTGAGAATAAGTTTTTGATTTTCAAATATGTATCGGAGCTGTGAGTCAATGGTGCTGTTGCATTACCTCCGCTTCCATCACCTCTGCCTCTGAATTCTGTAGATAGCATGTCTGCGAAAAACTCCTTTGTTTTTCTCTCTCTACCGTCATATGCAGTTCGTATTCAACATTTCCACAATTTGCAGGCGAAAGTTATGACGCTGCAAGTGCTGGATTCCATTTCTTTCCGACGTGAGAGTCGTGTGGGCACCTTGGAAGCGAGTGATGGTGAGCCATCTTCGTTAAAGCCATTTTTTAAAAGATTTTCCTGCACTATTCGGCTAGTTCTGCCCCAAAATCTCAAAATGAAAATTTTCCCCCAAACTTCGCCTAGGGGGGTTTTCCGAGGTGCTGAACACGAATATCGTATCCATTTTGTACCGTAACCCCATTTTTGTACGGTTACGGTAGGTGTACTGTAGATACGGTATCTCACAGAATCCTCTCAAATTTTGCATAGGGATGTTATTTAGGGTGCTGATCACGAATATCGTACTTATTTTGTATCGTGACCCCGTTTTTATTGGGATACGGTAGGCATACGGTACAAAATTCAGAGAAAATGCCAATTTCGGGAAGAAAACGAGGCTGTCATGCAAAATCATGTTTATATTAGTGGTCAGCACCCCAAGTAACATCCCTATGAGAAATTTGAGAGGATTCTGTGAAATACCGTATCTACAGTACACCCACCGTAACCGTACAAAAATGGGGTTACGGTGCAAAATGGATACGATATTCGTGTTCAGCACCTCGGAAAACACCCATAAGCAAAGTTTGAGAGAGAATCTTCATTTTGAGATTTTGGGGCAGAACTAGCCGAATAGAGCCGATTTTCTTGATTGATTTTTCGGAATACTCTTAAGCATAATTCAGTTATGTTGGTTTTTCACTGCAGGTAATATGAGAGAGTAGAGTGTGCTTTGAGAAACTGTGGTGATGCAGTTAAATAGTTGGTTGGTAATAGGTTATTGTGCTCGAAAAGAATGTGTGTTTGTTTGGTAGGATGGTACGTAAGCTCGCACATAACACTGTCGCTCCCTGCGTACAGTCCTATTCGCAAAATATAAAGTGGCGGTCACACTTTTACCGCGGCGGCTGCAGCGTCATCGCGGCAAAAGTTGTCGCCGTGCGGCAAAATATCCCCACGTCTATTCCTCGCCGCACGCCGCTGGGCGCCGCCGCGACAAAAAGTATGCAACCTCTTGCCGCCGGATCTTTGCCGTGGTGACGTCGCCGCATCGTCGCTGACCTGTCGTCGCCTACCTTTGGCGCTATAGTCCACCACACCCAACATTCACAGCGCTCGCCCGCACTGCGTGTTGCGGCCGCGGCAGTGGCAATCGTGATTGACGTGCCATCTATAGTGGGCGTAGATGGCGGTGGGCGGCGTAGCGTTTGGGTCCCGTCAAAAAATGGGCGTGGCTAACGATGCCCCGCGGATACGCACGTTCTGCGCCAGCGGTAAGTGACAGCTAGACAGGCTCATGCGAACGTACGAAATAGCATAAATTCTCAAGAAAACTTCGAATGGATTCAGTTTTAGGGCTGAAAGGAAATAGTCTGCTCCTTTTGTTCTTACTTTCTGAACATTCCTTACGAATACAACAAGACACATTATTCTGAAGTTGTTCTAAGAATCTGTCCGTTTCAAATCTTGATGTGAAGAGAATTACAAGTAAACATTGGACCGTGATTTCAACGAATTACTAAAATTTCTTGATCCTACAACGCTAATAACATGCGCTTTCATACGTTTGTATGAGACTGTTTGACTGTCACTAACCGCTGGCGCAGAGCGCGCATATCCGTGGGGCATCCTTAGCCACGCCCATTTTTTGACAGGACCCAAACGCCCTCCCTCCGACCTGCCTTTCTAGGTCGCGAAAGGGCGGTGACCCTTTTGCGACCTAGAAAGGCACGTGCCGCAACTGCGCCACTGAAGCAGGAATCCCCTCCATGTCAACAAACAGCGGGGTGTTCTTGACAGTTAGTTGGTTGTCTTATTAATTGAAATCAAGTATGATGAAAAAAGAACAGGAAAACCCTGATTCGCCACTGCAGCGACGATTCCATCGTAAGCGGTGCGGTCGCGCAGCGCATTTTTCAAGGCCGCAGACGGTTCACCGCCATCAACCCCCACTGCATGTTATCCGGACCGTTATCCGAGTTCTGGAAGATTTTGTTTCTGCTCATCCCTGCTGTGGAAGCAAAATTTCCAAGTTTAACGAAATATCCGTCTAAATTTTTTAAACCTTTCATCTACTGGGCAAATAAAAAAAAAAACATAGTTTTCGGACGTTTCCCATGGAACCCTCGAGCGCAGATAATTTTCAGCTCTAGAAAGGTACGGTGCACTATCCAGCTCGTGTACATATCCGTATGTATTTACCATGGGACTTGCGTGGGCGAAACAAAGTGCCACTTTTATGTCGATGGGCAGTTATGCATAAACGATCTGATCCCCTTCGCTTATTGTTGGCCGTTGATCGTTGTAGCTACTGGCTTTAGCCATCTGGACAACAAATGGACTGTCCAACGCGCACCGTTCTGTCATTGAGGTGGGCCGAATCGCACCTGAACTTGTCTTCTGTGTGATGGTCGGGCCGCACATAGGTTTCAGAGAGGTTTTCCTGGTGTCCCGAAGTGTGAGGACGTCATTTTATGCGAAATAGGAGTAAAAAGCTTTTGTCTATCAAAGATCTTGATTCTTCTGGTTTGTGGTTAACACGTATCAGTTGTATGCAGCACATACGTTTTATCGTTTCTTATAAAGTCGTATATGATCCATTCGTGATATTGAAAATGCTACTGTCTTGAGAATATGACGGAACGGCGCGCGTTGGACGGCCCATGTGTTGTCCAGACGGCTAAAGCCGTAGCTACTCGAAGGAAATGTTTCTGTTCTCTTCGAACAGAACAAAGGGATGTTGAACATGTGATACAAACCTCATTATTAGGTCCACCTTCTAAATTTAATTCTTGTAGCTCGACTGAGCCTTGGTGGCTGAAGGTTAGGAATAAATGTTCCCTCCCACTTTTCTTCCTAAAACATTTAATTTTAATAGGAAACGAAGCAATCGTCAACAAGGTTAATAAGCCGTGGCGTGGACCTCTCGTAACTCAACTTTCAATCTAATTACTAGTTTAAACTTATGTCCCTTGAATGATCTAGAAATATGTCGAACTTTTTACCGCTTCTCGGCGCCTTCATTGATTCAGGTGCAATTTCAGCCACAGCTAACAATGCATCCTCCCCATCGCCGTGCCGGAGATTTGTTGGAGATGCAATGGACAAGTTAGTCACCTAAGCTTGACAATTTTCTTTCCTTCCATTTTCTACATTGAAAGACATACAGGTACTTGGCTAGCATTGGCTTAGTAAAGAAGATGATGGCCAATGAAAAAGGGAGTAGTGTTTTCAGAGCTGTCTGTGAATCGGTTAGTAAGCGAAATTTTAACCTTAATTAATTGGTTGGAGTGAACATGTAACATGTAACTTCTTTCTTATAGCTGGCTATGGACCAGAGCGAATATCTTGGTTTGAAAGAACTTGTGGATGACGAATTGCTCATGCGGTACCGTCTACAACGCCTTCGAACTGGTCTGCCTGAAGTGAACAAGATTGAAGACACCTTAGCGGCTGTTGTGCGCGCTCTCAGGTTTACTTCATCCCATTCTCACTCAATGCCTCCTAATTTTATAATTTTCCTTTACCTTCTCCCGAAACTGACAACGATAGCCTTGCTGCGCAGAGTTTTGTGACACTGTGAGATGTGAAACTGCAGCCTCTGTAGTGTGTTTCACCGGGGAGTATAGCAGTGGAGATATTAGAACAAGAGAGAATGTGAGAAGTAGTGCCGTATTCGGAGAGGCTGGCGAGAAATGCAGATTAGAGCCGCAGATGCCCAAATGTCGTCGTTTCTGAAACAGGCTATGTACATACAGTGGGCGTCGATAGCGGTGGCCTTTCCGCGGCCTCAAAAAGCACGCGGCACGACCGCGCCGCTCGAGCAGGAATTCTCTCCAGGACAACAAACTATGGAGTTTTCTTGATAGTTAGTTTTATTATTAGTTAACAGCAAATGTAATGGATAGCCCAGATTCGCCACTGCGGCTACGATTCCATCGTGAGCGGCGCGGTTGCGCCGCGTGCTTTTCGAGGCCGCGGAGAGGCCACCGCATTCGACGCCCACTGTACATGATGCGGAAAACAGACTCCACTATTCCTCTCGTTCCCTTCACCCTCAATACCTCGTCATGCGTCCGCAAATATGTACTAGCGTTTAGTTTTGATATGAGGCAGCATGAACGCATTTGGCAAAAAACGAAGCCATTCGCTTTTCTATCCTGCTCTCCTCTAGATCTAGTTCCATCCTTGATTTTTCCCACTTTTTTCTGATTGTTTCTTTGTTAGCTTTGCGATTTCGACGTTGCACACGTTTTTTAGTTAGTATATTTTCTTACAGAATTGACATTCATGTGTATCGCGCTGTCGGAGAGGAACCTCATATTTACCGCTGTGCTAAACGTGGAAAGAAACGGGTGGAAAAGGTACTTGAGTTTCAGATTAATCTTCTTAAAATTTGTAAAAAGTGCTGCACTAGCTTGAAGACTTTGAATTGTAGGTATTATTGTGTGAGTCTGCTCGTGGTCATTTTGATTTGGTGTATCCACTGAAAGATCACGTTAATCTTGCGTATGCCCAGAGTACGTTTTTTTAATTCTTCAACTTCACCACAATTCATCCTCACTTCTTCCGCTCACATTACAGCTATCATTTATAACTTACTGTACATCCATACATTCGGATTCTCGCCCGATATAATCAAGGACTCTATTGACCGAGTTCGTGCTGATATGGGTGAGACGAACCTTTAATAACATGACTATTTGTATTTTCAAATTTTCTTGCATGTAGATGCTGTTGGAACCGATATCCAAACTCCTTCGCCGCTTAGCTCGCAGAGTTATTCGGACCAGCGGTTTTCCTTCAAACCCAATGATTTTGATGACAAGGTACCCTGTTCCTTCCTTTCCTAAAAATAGCACAGCCGTCCGCATTTTTCCCTTGTCAGTATTTCGGAATTTTGATTTCAGTTCTTCTATTTTCCTAGCTCATTAGAACATTAGGGTGGATCTTTTCGATCTGCGGAGCTATTATTACACTCCGTCCATATTGTTATCATTGTGTGTGTATCATGTAGTGGTATCTTAGTGACAGCTAGTGGTAATGGTTTGCTGTGGCATGCTGGTAACAAAGGCGGAGGGGGGGGGGAGGGGTGAGGCACCCTCCATCTGAGAATGGGTCGCCAATTTTTTGAAATTGCACAATAGAATTAAGAATCTTGTATTAGTTTATTTTTGTTTGTTTATTTTTATTATTATTTTTCAAATAATGCTTACTAATTATTTGTTATTGTAATTGATGTTTTTATTATTTTATTTTCCATTCGGGTCCCCAGAACGTCGGAGACCCCAATTTTTCATCACGCCCCCNTTATTTTGTACCGTAACCCCGTTTTTATTAGGATACGGTAGGCATACGGTACAAAATTCGGAGAAAATGCCAATTTCGGGAAGAAAACGAGGCTGTCATGCAAAATAATGTTCAAAATAATTTTAATAAGCCCAAAATGAATATGATATTCTGTTCAGCTCCTCAAATAACCCCCCTGAACAAAGTTTCGACGAAAAATTTTTTTGAAAATTTTGGGGCCCCTAATGTGGAATAGTGCCGAAAACTCTCCTAGACAAAGTTCAGAAGAGAAAAATTCTTTTTTGAAACCTTGGAACAGAACTAATCGAACAGCGCCGAACTAATCATGGTAAGGCCCCAATGGCTTTTCTGGACAACGCCTTGACGCGCTCCAAAGTCAATGCCTGCCGCACCGCCGTATGCAGCAACGCGTTACTCCATTTTCATGTTGTCTGTTGAGATCAACCGTGTGGAATGTGAAGGAAAATCGTTGACTGTGATGCCTTTCCTATGCCAGAATCTCTCTGTACGTGAACATATTCATGCCGTAGAATTTTCGAATTTTATTCAAGCTGTCTTTGACACGTGCATGTTATAAAGTTTCTGCTTGAACCATATATTACTTTATTTCCAGAGTTCTTATCCTGTATCAGTATTTTTGCTGCGTCACTATTCCATTCCCACTTCGTCATTCAGCTGTTCTTCACCGGAAGGTTTTAACTTGGATCCACCTGATCAGCTGTCAGGATTTGGGTCCATCTGAGCAGCTCTAGGAATGGCAGGGGAAGAGCTCGTATTCGAGGGCTGTAACTTTTTTCGACAGAGGCTAACATTTTCTGTGCTAAGTGGTCGGCTAATAACCATCCAGAATATCAGAAAAGATGACGATGCTCCCGGAATAAAAGGTATGTATTCTGTTGGTTTGCATTGATTTCTATGACATTTTAGATTGCAGCCTGACCACTTTCTTTCAGATTTCGAAGCAAAACTTCTTTCGTTGCTTGAAAGGATAACAAATGGAACACGAGTAGAAATTAATGCAACAGGTGCCATTCTGAGCCATTTAATTATCCCTTTTTTATTATATGTTTAATTAGTTTTCTTGAGTTCATTTGATGATTTGTTTATTTCAAAGCGGACCAATGTCGCGCGTATAATACAAGTAATACAAATCAGTACGAATATCAGTAAGCACTTTTGAAAGATTGCTGAGGCTACAATGTAAAATGTGTTGGTATTCGAATAATACGTGAACAGGGAAGCATCTACTGCTTTTGAGTTTATACTTGAAATTTGTAACCCTCATTTATCTCAGTAGTTACTCTTCTTTCGAGATGTTCCAATAGTTTTTCATGTTGTACTGGGCAGAACTACGTGAGACTTGAGTGGTGCGAACTCGCTTTTCATTCCCCACAACAGTGTAAATTCTAAGTTAGGACTGTCTGACTTGCATGCTGTGGCGGGTCGGTAGAAGCCACTCTCTGCAGGCCCGGCGCTGCAAAATCCACCGTAATACCGCGCACGCTGCGGGACCAACGCGCAGTCACGCCCTCCCCTGCCGCCTTTGCCAACACCATCAATCAATCAGCGTAGGAGGATATTTTGCATTCTGCTTTTCCGGAGCATTTGTGAAGTTAAAGCAGCCTTCAATGTAGTTGCACCACAAGGAAGGACATTGATGTGTGACCTGACTGGACGGATCTCCCTACTTTCCATACAGTTTTTCTTTCCTACCCTTTAGTTTTCGTTTTCTCGATGTCATCAATGGCAACTGCATTGAATCTGACATGCAAATCCAATACCAGTCATTGACGGAGATGAGTTTTTAATCTTCGACTCTATTCATCTCAAATATGGAAAGTGAAGGAATATGTACATACATTGAAGATGTTAGCGGTACTACCAACTCATGGTTTGAAAATCAAACGGTATCACGTAAACTATGTTACGCACATACTTATGTACATATTTTTTGGTGGCTGAGCTCAGTTTTGAGGACATGCGTGATACTATTCCTATCTGGCTTTTGTCATTATGTTGAATGGGAAGTAGCAAAAGATGTGAAAGTTGGCTGAAAAGATGGCTGAGATAGAACTCGGTAAACCCTTCAGCTAAGTCTCAGCTTACTTTGCTTGCTTGCGCATAACCAACTCGATGCAACTACGGTGAAATTGCATGGCTTCAACTCCGTGGCTGTTTTGGAAAAGCCAGGTATAACGCCCCATACCCATGGCGACGGCGGCAGCGGAGGGCGTGGTTGCGCGTTGGCCCCGCAGCGCGAGCGGGATTACGGTGGATTTTGCAGCGCCGGGCCTGCAGAGAGTGGCTTCTCGGGTCGGTTAGGTTCGAACCACTGGAATCTCCTGTACTTGCTATCAAGTGTTAAATCCTGACTGGACATGACCATAAAAGCATGTCAGTGTAAAAATTATATAATGCTGCTGTTTAGGTACGGAGGTCCGTTTTCGTCCTGGTATAATTACCGGAGGTGTTCTGACCATGGATTGCGGCTCTGATCGATGTCTGTCATACTTCTTAGAACCTATGATAATCATCTCACCATTCTGTAAAAACGCAATGACATTGAAACTAAAAGGTTTGGTCTTAGTATTAACTCATCTATTATAGTTGTTGAAAGCTTATCAACTAATGTCATTACTCTAGGAGTGACAAATGCCCCTAATGAGGTTTCTGTGGATGCCATCAAAGCGACATGGCTTACAGTATATAACAAATTTGTTCTAAATGACGAGAAACTTGAACTGAAGGTTAGGGTTTAGTCAGCTTCAGCGCTTTATTTGTTCCACGATCTGCTTTTTAGTATTCTATAATTGCAGATTAGTGCACGAGGTTTAAAACCCGCTGGAGGAGGCTGTGTTACGTTTTCGGCTCCAATTGTGAAGACATTGCGGCCTGTGCAGGTAATCAGGACTGCTCTACTTCTATTTATGTTTGTAGATTTATTCGCAGTTTTTTTAGCGTGAAAAGTCGGGGAAAGTGTGCAAGATTCGTGGACAAGCGTACGTGACAAAAGTGACCCCATCGCTTGCGTATCGAATGATTGACGCCGCAAAGAAGATGCTCCATGGTTACATAGCTGATGTTTACATCACTGTGGATCAACGAAAAGGGGATGCTGGAGGAAAGTGGGTAGCTCTCGTCTTTGCCAATTATATCTAAGATTTGTTTTGCAAGTCAGTAAACAGTTTGTGCGCCAGTTTATACTTGTTGCGTTACCTTCTTCTCCAACCATGTCCTGTTTTTCCATTTGTATTTCACTTTTTCTTACTTAGCGCCTCAAATTCCCATGTGTACGTTAGTTTATCCCATCAGCACTCGGGCTCCCATCGTGTCAACTAATGGATAGTTTTTAAGTTCGCCTGGATATGGTTTGTTCCTAACGGCAGAGACCACTGAAGGAGTTGTGTATCATGGTGAAGCTATATCCAAGCCAAAGGGGGAACCTGGTGACCCACTCGTACCCGAAGATGTCGGATCACACGCAGCTGCAGCATTGCTTGAGGAGATTTATCGGGTATGTTTTATGGATTTGTTTTGTGGTGCCATATGTGACGGTGTTCAATTTAAAATCAATATGATTGGTGTATGATTAACGTAGTAGGGTGAGGTGTTGGAATAGCCTGCACGGACACATTGTTGATAGATTTTGCCTGCGATTCCAGTAGCACATTCAGAAAGTCTATCTCCACGATAAGAAAGAAAGGACTTGGTGATTAGCATTCGCTTTTTAAGTGAATTTCTTCTTTACAATGCTTGGTTTATAAGGGGCGTAGGCAGGTCACTAATTCAAGAATACATGTTGTTGTCTCTTTTTCTAGGCCGACCTGTTTTCATGTCCTTATTGGGTTGAAGCTGTGTTTCTTAACATTTTAGTATTCTTTAAGGGAGGCTGTTTGGATAGTTCGGCACAAACTCTAGCGTGTTCTTTCATGGCTCTTGGACAAAAGGATGTATCAAAATTCCTTTTTGGACCGTTGACAGTATACAGGCACTGTTCCGTTCGATTTTTTTTTTCATGTTGTGAACAAAATTGTTATTCGGTTACGCTTTTCAGTGTCCACGCGTTGCGGCATCTCAAAAGTTTCTTCGAGATTCAATTCAAAGTAGATGAATGGAGGAGTTTACGAAATGCAAATAATGAAAAGGGTGACGAAGAGGAAATGCGGATAGGGAGTGAACAAAAAGCATTAGTTACAGCTCTGGGTATAGGTTTTAGTAATCTCAACAAAATTGTGTTGTAATTAAGAACATGTTGTATCTCCAGATTGATTATTCTTTGTTATCATTGTTGAAGGTGTACTTTTTCTCATTGTTGTTATTGATTTTTGTTGATTTTACTTGTTGAATCATCGTTGTACAGAGTGAAGTTGAAATAAGAAAGTCACTTTTACTCACTGTTTTCTGTTCCAACCTTGCAGTGGAGTAGCTTCGTGCTCTACATACTACTTTTCTGTGACCGTGTTTATAAATCACAGATTTAGGTTCCTTTTGATGTTTTTTTTTTCTTGTCAGGCTGTTGTCGTGCTATGGCTTTTGGATTGCTGATGTCAGACGATGTCTGGCGATTTTTCGTTGATGAGGTCGACAGTGAGAAGGCTAGAGTGGCGACTGCCAAACTTATGCTCAAAGACTGGGAATGGACGTGGCTTTCACAAGTTGACGCTCTTCCGAGAGAAGAAATGGACTTGTCTAACCCGTTCTCACCAGCTTTGGAGTTCAAGTTAAGGTGAGTGCTTGACAATGTCTTTAGTTGTTTTTGCTTCTCAAGCTTGGACTGTCTTCTCCTTACGCCCACGATAGTTGCTACGAAAACTTGTCGAATTATTGGAAACTTGAGGGTAGCTGGATATTATACTTGGGACCGAATAAAAACCGAATAATTTTGTAAATTTAGTAAACAATTTAGGGAGTAGTTCCAGCACTCAGATGTTGAAAAATGAGGAAGCCGGACGGCTTTTCTTGCCTTTCATGCAACACAGAATTGTTCTCTAATGCAAGAGCTTTTGAATTTTTCATTTATTCGAAATATTCGATATTCGAAGGCCAAAATATTCGATTTCGAATAAATGCAAAATTCGAGCGTTCCGACATTAGAGACCAACATATTGCTTTATGAAAGACAAGAAGAGCCGTGGAGCTTTCTTATTCTCGAATATCTCGATGTTTTAATGATTTCTTGGATTGGTAATTAAAGTAACAAAATTATTCGGTTTTTATTCGGTCCCAAGTATACTGGATATGTGTCCTGTAAGGCACTTGCCTTATAGTCTCCTAATGTAGTTCATTTCACTTAGACGCTTCTCGTTTCATTTAGTTATACAGATGAACTAATTTGTGCTCAGTTTATAGCACGAAATCACTTTCTGAATCTCCAACATTGCATGCCGGAATTTGTCGAATAAGACATTCCGTTCTCGTATCTTGGAAAAGCTGCAAGAAACCAATTTATTTGTTGGAAGCAGTATTCTTATTTTGCATAAAATTGGGAAGATCAGTGAACTTGTAGAGGTTCTGATGCGCGCGTGAGTTCGCCAAATGCAAGAGCTGGAACTTAAAGAAGGCTGCCAGTGGGTCGACATACGCGTGCGATCCGTTAAGGGACATTTTAGTCGTAGCAAAGTATTATTCTTTAGGATTTGTTGTGGCAAATGTGCATAAGCGTATAGAAATGAGATCTATGTATATTGTTGTCTCATATTCCAGGCACGATGAATATTGGATCGTGATGCGACCTGGATTGGGATTTCCAGACAAACCCCCAACAGTAAATTGTGCCTACCAACAAGGTTTCTCTTTTGATTGGTATTCAGGCGACGATTCAGACGGACAGGTTGGGATATTTATTTATCTATTTATTTCATACACCAATTTGTTGGATCTTTGTTGGAGCATTGCTTGTGTAAATTTTCTTATCTAGTTTTCAGCCGTCAACGCTCAGTGATCTTGTTCAATCCTATCGTGAATATTGTGAGCTTCTCGACTTGACGATTTCACAGCTGAAGCTGTTGGAAAACGATATTACCACGCTAGTGGGATATTCGCTTGATGAAGATAATAGCGAGTGCTTTAGAGTAAGAATGCGACTCAAGGTGGGGTTGTCATATTGTATAAAAGTGTCGCAGATGTGGTTCTGCATTACGAAAACAGTTTATATTATCTGCCATTTTCAAGCATCCATAAATTCAGGGCACAGAGGATGAAATCCTTACTATAAATGTTGACTGGCGTAATCCACTGGAATTTCCAAGTTTTCTGTCAAGTACTGATGAAAACAGATTTGCCAATCTGGACTGTGAGATGTGGAACTCGAATGACGACTTACATATCAATATACGAAGGATTCTAGGTGAATTACCTGAAGGTGAGTCTTTGTTTTATGATCTATCTTATCTTATTTTTCTCATTGAGCGTGTTAGTTGAAAACTATTCATTATTCTGTTAATTGATAGTCCATTATAGCTTGTTGTAAAGCTCTGCGCTTATTCTCATGAACTCCTTAATATGCATTTTTTCGCGTTTAATCTCTTCTCCTATCACTCATTTTGGTCGTAGTTTCACCCTACATATCTACGTTCGAATTCATTACAGTATTTTTGTAATCTGTCAGTACTGTAGTTTTGTTTCATGTATTATCATGGTCCTAATTTTCGATTTTAATAATTTTTCTGTTCGAATTTAGAATATATATTCGACGATTAGCGATTCGTCATGCTAAGCCAACCTGGGACTAGAGGACTCGGAGGTCTTCTAGGACGAAATAAGGGTCGCTGAAAAAAGTCGGCGTCTATTCCTGCGTAAGTGTTTCCATTTCAGATTTGATTCCTAGTCATCCTTGTCGCTGTTTCTAATTTTCTTGTTTTTTTTTTTTAATTTCAAATTTCTATTACAGTTCAAGATGTTCTTCAGGCTTCTGAACAAGAAGATCCTGAGTTCATGAAAAATCGAGGTGCCTGTCTACTATGTGTCCGGGGATAGTGGCAGCACGTCTCCATCTGCTTTCCTGTCGATTTTATATGTGTTCCCTTTTTTCTTCATTGCACGCCAAAAATGATTGTTGCGCTGGAACCGCGCGTGTCGTGCATATTTAGGCTTTTTTTAAAATTTTTTTCCATTCTGTTGTAGCATTTCAGTAATAAATATTTCGGACGCCTGATAGAGTCAGATGACGTATTATCGGCTCACAACCGTTCATTCTATACCAGTTTTAACAGTTCGAAGGCATTTACTACTTGAGCGCTGAGTTACGTTTTTTAATCCATATTTTCCAGAATGACGGCGAAGAAAGTGTTAAAGAAAAAGAAGACAGAGTGTAAAGAAGAAGTGAGCAGTACCCTAGATCCTACTGAGTTGGTGAAGCAATATGATGAGGTTGGTGGTTTTTTTTCGTCTTTGTTTACAACCTCCATTGTATGGCAACAGTTGTTAGAAGGTGTTTGCCTAGTATTTTTGAATTTTTTGGAATTCCTTGTTAATTTGGTTGATTTTCTGTTATACTCTTCAAGACTGGAAAGATTGGTAAGAAAAAAAAAACTGGTAGAGATAAAAAGTCAAATGGACGAGTTGAAGTTCTCCTGTACATTCTGTTGTTTTCGAGTTTCGCGTTTATACTGAAGCGGGCAACTATGCTTATAACCCAGATAACCCATTATTTCGGTTTCCTCCTGCAGTTTTCGTGTTTCGATGTGGAACAGCTGCATCACTCGTAGAAATAGCTGCTCGTCTGCGTTAGATCGTCAATTTATCGTTCAATGAAAGTCAATGAAAGTTCTTTCTTGAAAGAACTTCATGCTTCCGTCCCAATTTCGTTTTCTGCAGTCGTGCTTCCATGTGTTCAAGTTCACCTTTTCACGTGGTCTGATTTTATGGTGGGATGTTACATTCTAGACCAATGCAATTGCTTCAAAAATGTGGGTATAGGCACCTCACTGCGAAGGCTCAATTCACGATTTCTTGCCGTGGTAAGTATCTTAGCATCGACGTACAGTGGTCGGGTTAACAGCAGTAGATAGCCTTCAATGTGTACTTGCAACATAGGAGTGAAATAATAGTACTTCAGCGAATAAGCTATCTCTCTTGTTGGTACTTGTTTTATTCTCTTTGCTGACATTGCGTGTGGCTTATAGTTGTGTGAAATGTTGGAATTGTTAAAATTCATCAGAACTCTTGTAGGTTTTCCTCTAAATCTCAGATGTTTCAGATCAAGAAGACTCCAACTGTTAGTAAAGATGACTTCAAACATCTTCCTAAAACAGAAAGAGGAAGCGCTCTACGAAAGGCACTGAAGAAGGTTAGTAGTTATAGAAAGGATTACTAATTCCATACTTTATCACCATCTGTTTTGATTTCTTTTGCGTTTGTGTTTTTTCTTTTGTTTTATTTTTCTACCTCCTCACTAATTAAGAACAAACGTGCTCGTCAAGCCGAACGTGAAAAACTGCGAGAAACTCTCGGAGATGCTGCACCTGCTAAAGAAGTACCGAAAACAATTGAGAGTACCAGGGAATACGATGAGACTATGGTTCAAGAAGATGACGAAGAGGTTGTTCACTTCTTCTTGTGATTGTGTGTAGTTTCTATTGAAATTACTACTGAAAGATTGTTCAAGGTGGAACATGATGAAGCTCACGATGAATTTGCATCATATTTCAATCGTGAAAGGACTCCGAAAGTCCTTATTACAATGTCACCCTTCGCCAAGAAGGTCGGTTTTTAGAGCTTTGGTGACTTTAATCACTTTATAATGAAACTATTGCGGGAGGTTGATAACCGAATGTTGCAGACGACGTGGAAGTTCTGCTTCGAGCTTCAGAAATGTATTCCAAACGCAGAAATCTTCTCTCGTAAAGGAGTTCCGTTGAAGAAAGTTGTTAAGCAAGCCATATCTCGTTCGTACACTGATCTCATTGTTGTGCATGAAGATCAAAAGAAGCCAAGTGAGTAATTTTTCTCGTGTTGATTTGAAGCTCTACAACAAGTTATACTGCAAGCTTGCCTATTCTTTTCTTATGTGTTTTGAGTTTTTTCTTCCTTCCATGCAGTATCTCTGGAGATTACCCGATACATTCCTATTCTAGATGGAATTATTTTCTGTCATCTTCCGGAAGGACCGACAGCTTATTTCAAGATCAACAGCTTAAGGTTTACCAAGGACATTCCGGTAATTGGTCGTTTTATAATTATTGATCATCTTTAATATTGTATTGTATATTGATTTCTTTGATACAACAATTTAATTCATAAGTTAAATATAAATTTGTCAATGTTTCTTTTATCAAGTTGCTCGCGATGAGGTTTGAGTTTTTTTAGCGCGCCGGTGAATCTACATCGCATTACCCTGAAGTCATTCTCAATAATTTCAACACTAGGCTAGGACACACGTATGTTCTTAATTGTTGAAGCCATGCTCATTTTTTGAACAAGACTCTACAATTTCAGCACAGCTAGAATGTTTGCCTGCTTATTCCCTCATGACCCGAAATTCACAGGCCGACGTGTAGTGACTTTTCATAACCAAAGGGACTACGTTTTCTTTAGGCACCATCGGTATGACTCATATTTTCGGCAATTCTTTTTTCATTTTTGTTAATTTTCTAAATGCTCAGGTATGAATTCAAGAAAGAAGGTCAGAAAGCAGCATTACTCGAACTAGGCCCTCGTTTTACCCTGAGATTAAAATGGTTGCAAAAAGGAACGTTCGATACTAAATGGGGCGAATTTGAATGGGTTCTCAAGGTTTGTTGTTTTGTTTTACTTTTAATTATAATTTTTTTGTTCGTTTATTTTTGGTAATTAACAACTCGCAAGTTTCCTGTTTCAGCGTCACGAAATGGAGACATCGCGGCGGAGATTCTTTTTATGATTGGAAATGGAGTTTTATTTGTTATGTTCTTGTTGTTATAGATTTATGCGTTGTTGAAAAGTTCATTTATGGACCACTGTATACATCAAACAAATGAAAATGAAAGATGTCTTGAAATTCTGTTCGTGTTGAAACGGTTTATCTACCACTCCTTATTACGAATTTGTTCTGTGCAAAGGTTTTAATTAGATGTACTCCCTCGATGTACCCGCCAATTCACTACCGTTGCTTTAGCGATGTTAGGCCGAAACCTCGCTGTGACGGCGGCACGGCATCTGCGTGGGAAAGGGCTAGTAGGAGGAAGGGCTAGCCTTGGCCCCGTGAGGTAGGACGTTGTTGATTACAACCATTTCCTTCCTAGTTCTATCTATTCTGCACCTTGGCGTATTTCTTTCTTGACCTTTTTGCATTCAGGCACCGCTTCGTTTGGGGCGAGGATGCTTTGGGTCCAAATGTTCCCGTAGGAGGCAAAATGGGAGCACAAGAAAATCCCGAGCTTCACACTTATGACGGAGTCTACCGAGGTTCCCCGGAGAAAGGAGATAAGCTGATTCCTGAGTGAGTAAATGCTTTACGAATGTTTAGCAACTTTACCTAGTTTTTTTTTTAATTTCCTTGGTTTTGAGCAGTTTTTTTCCCTTGCAATACGACATACTTCTGAAATGTAATACATCATTTCTGCTTTCGGAAGAGATCGCAACAATTTTCCGGATTCTCCATTTCATGAAAAAAAGTGGAATTTGCAGTAAGTGGATTATTGTTAGTTTATTCTCTTTCAACGTTTTAGCTTCTTCTATCGCACACCAACAATGGGTACAACCTACATTGATCGTTGTGTGACTTACTTCATATCGGCTGTGCTCATTGGATGGTTCACTTACCACATGTACTACCATTCTGGACACCTCTTCGTAAGTTTTAAATTAGGTTTTACCAGCTTACTCAACTTTTTTTTCGAAACTAGGACAACCATTTTTGCAGGGCCATTGGTACATGCCGTATTTGCATGAATTCTCAGATGAAGAACTCGGCATCCCTCCAGACTCAGCACCTGATCCAGAATATTGGGGAAACCATGGCAAGAAGTATGGAACATACCGCTAAAATAGTGTTGATAGTGTTTTAGAAGTTTTTTTTTTAATTTACGAACAGCTGTAGTGACTGCAAGGAAGATTCCGTGCTCTAGCGACATTTTGTAATTTGGACAAGATCATAAAGAGGTCTAGCTTGGCTTGTCACACTGTATTTTAACAGAAAAGGAAAGTTTATTTGTGCCGAAGTTTATTTGGGAGTTAATTTTCTTTATCACATACATATAATATCGATTATGCGACACATCGGCACCAGGAAGTTGAGGTGCACAACTGGATGGGAAATGCAACCTTTTTCTGGTAATTGCCCCACTTATTGCATCGACCATACTAACCTTATGACACATGTGTTAACTAACGGTGTATCATTGCTCAATAATGCATTGTGATGGGTTCATGACAGATCTTTTCATACGTCCACGCAAACAGCGCCTATTCGACTCTGTGGTCCGGTTGTCTCGTCTAAAAGTTGATTTTCCAAGAAAAAGCGTCATCCAGTCCATTTCTTTGACTCATTTTCCGTGAGCAAAAGAGGTTCCTTTTATATTCGCTCTTTTATATAATTCAGTTCGAGGTGTTGCAGACTGGAATTGTTGCAATTATTCTGACTTGCACTTCTTTTTTTAATTCACCTAAGAGTGTCCCAGACTTCGCCAGTTCAAAATGAATAGAAATGAACCGGCGATATGAGAGACAAGGATCGTGGAAATGATACGTATCGATTGCCACTTTGCATTGCCATGGATAGCTGCCAGATGGGATCCATCGCCTCTTTCGTTTGGAGTCTCCTCCTTCACTTTATCCATGTGGCGACCGCGGGCGATGTCTGGGGATACTCTAAGGCGAACTCAGTTTAGGTTAACGGTCTCCTCGTATAAAAAATAAAAATAAATGAACTCTAGTCCTTAAATCAGAGTATAAATATGGAATTAAATGCTTAAGCTCTCTCCTGTGCAGAAGTAAAGCATCACTGTGGTCTTGATTTATGAGTCATCCTTGTGTTTTCATAAGGATAGAGAACGGTTCAGCAGTTTATGTGTGTTTACATTAAGATCGGTGCCACCTGTCAATAAAGAAGAGAACACTTGCATAGAATTAGGAGGCAGCTTTTGAGTTCGTTCAGCTTCTGGTTCATGATAGATTTCTTCAAATTTCATTTCTGCACATATCACGGCTTCTTCAGTGCGGCCACATCTCGCTCATGAAATTTTATCTATTGAAAACCAGCTGAAACAAGCTCCTTCATAATTACCAGGACTTACTGACAAGAGAATTTTCATTTGTTCTGATAGATGAGCAAGAAGATTGCGAAAGATCCTCTAAAACTCAGAATTATAAATGGTGACTTGTCGTCAGGTCGATTATCTGCAGTGGGCGTCGATGGCGGTGATCCATCCACAGCCTCAAAAAGCGCACTGCGCGACCGCGCCGCTCACGACGGAGTAGTCGCCGCAGTGGCCAATGTGAGTTTTCTTGATATTGATCACGGCATTTGATGTTTACTAATAAGAAAACTAAATAACTATCGAGAAAACCCCTTATTTCATTGTCCCGGAGAGGATTCCTGCTCGGGCGGCGCGGTCGCGTCGCATGTTTCTCGGGGCCGCAGAAAGGCCACCACCATCGACGCCTACTGTTTATAAATTGAAAAAATTCCGGAAATTTCTCCATTGGTTGGCAAGGGGTGTGGTGAAGGGGATAAGCATAAATATCATATTCACTTTGTACCGTAGCCCCACTTACGGTAGCTACGTAGACTACAGTTATTGCCACTGCCATTGACCTTACTTCTCTGCCGACAATAGCATTTTATTTCATACTCCTACGTTATTCCCATTGTAACCGTACAAAAAAGTTGCATTGATCCTGGATTCTAACATCCACCCGCTTCCTGAGTGAAATCCAAGGAAAAATTTCTAAAGAAAACCGATCCGACGACATTTTACACGTCTGCCATCAACATAACCTTTCTTTATAAGCTTCAAAGGTCGAATCAGGTTCCACCAGGGATCTCTCAGTACTTTTCCATAATGTGTTGGATGGATTTTATTTTACTGCTTTTTCATTATAAGGCAGGCCTATCGCCGTGTAGCTTCTTGTCCGAGTCGTTCCCTCATTTCTCCTACAAACGCTCAGCACTTTATGCAAAGAGGCGATGTACTCACTATGTTGTCGGAGGAGTCGTCACTCTGATTTATGGCTTTTCTAAGCTGCGAATTTGTGTCTCTGATAATGAAATTATTTGTGGATTATTGTCTGATCTATGACTCGGACAGGGAAGCGTTCGCAAAGGACAGCCAAGTGTCAGGAAGTTTTTCGTTGAAATAGGTGATTATGTGCTAGCAGATGACATTCTGCAAACCGTGGGAATAGCGTGATAGAATAGCGGAAGAGACTGCCAAAAGTCCCCTTACTAAGTGTTTGGAAAAGGTCTTGTAGAAAAAATATTGGCTAAGGACATGTGTTCGTACCGTTTTTTTTGTTCTGCAGCGATTCTTACTCGAATTCGTAATCCTTCAGCAATTTTGTTCATTCTTAGAAAGCTCTTTGTTTCATGTGAAGTGCGTTTCATGGTGTGGAAAAAGTGTGCATAATTACTCAACTCTCGCCACGTTCGAAACAAATTGTGCAGAACTGTACCATGCCTTTGGCGGAAGTTCAAGGATGACCGAGTTTTCTTGTTAAGAAAAGAAGTAGGGAGTCCCTGAAGAGAGGATGTCTACAGTGGGTGTCGATGGCGGTGACCCATCCACGGCCTCGAAAAGCACGCGGCGCGACCGCGCCGCTCACGATGGGATCGTCGCCGCGGTGGCGAATCTGGGTTTTCTTGACTTGATAGTTGTTCATCGCATTTGATGGTAACTAATAGGAAAACTAACTGAACATCAAGAAAACCCCATAATTTGATGCCCCAGAGATAGTCCCTGCTTGAGCGGTACGTTCGCGCCGCGTGCTTTTCGAGGCCGCAGATAGCTCACCCCCATCGACACCCACTGTATGTGCCTCTCTCACGACTTCAAGCAGCGGGAACTCTTGTATGCTTTGTAAGTGGGAGCCAATATCCTACGTCTGAAATGATTGCTCAGATGTTCATATATTTATTCTAATACACTCATTGGTGCACCAATGAAAAACAAGGCACATATCCATAAAAAACTCTGGGCAGTACAAAAGCCCATCAATAGAAATCATGTCTTTTCCTCTCAGAAAAAAACGAGAAATCATCACGGCGATCTCTTCTCATCACAGGTTTTGATATCGCTTCTCTACTAGGGAACGTGAAAAGATCCTCAATCAAGATTTTTCTCATCATGGCAGCTCCTCAAGAGTCCTGTTGGGAATGTTGCTTAGCGTTCACAATTTACCGACTTACTTCCTGTAGGTTACCCTATTTACCTCATGTAGGTTACCCTATTCTAAAAATATTGAAGGCTTTCAAACTTGTTTAAAACCAAAGGAAAATATTGCTTCGATATTGACTTGACATTTCCCTCATTATATCCGAAAGCTTAGCAAATTGAGGTGTTCAAATAAAATATGGCGAGCACCATTCTAAAGGAATGTTTCGAATTGTTGAAGAGACATACTGGTTGAAGAGTGACTTACATGTCACTTGAAGGCTGTATTCTTCCTCCTTAGTTGTGGGGAGTAGATTTTTCTGCCTTCTTCTAAATTTTCTTCAGTCACCGCACATATAATTGCCATGATCTTCCTATTGCATTCTTCTTCTATGGATTTTTCTATTCTAGTGCATACTCTTCTATTTTGTGCAGAAACCCAACCAAAAGTTGTCTGAGTTGTCTCATCGCTTCTAAAACTTGCTCAACCCAAAGCTTGATGGCAACTTGCTTTCGCCCTTTCGTGCCGGCAAGTTGTCAGCAAAGAGCTCGTCGACATCTTGCAATCAGAACGGCCGCTTGCTTTATAACTTGTCGGAAAGAAAAGGAAAAAGCAAGTTGTTAATAAGCTTTGGATCGAGCGTGTTTCAGGAGCGATTCGGCAACTTATTCGGGGGGTTCTGAGCAT
Source organism: Ancylostoma ceylanicum (assembly GCA_000688135.1). Classification (NCBI taxonomy): domain Eukaryota; kingdom Metazoa; phylum Nematoda; class Chromadorea; order Rhabditida; family Ancylostomatidae; genus Ancylostoma; species Ancylostoma ceylanicum. The sequence continues at coordinate 775,484 of JARK01001337.1, read as the reverse complement.
TCAGTGGTTTGATTCTATTCTATGGATTCTATGGTTCTTTATTCTTCATTCATTTCGCTTTATCGCGATAACACAGAATCTATCTGGCTTCTTCCGCGAAGAGTTCAACAGATCTGTTCGTGCATCCAACGAACAGAGTAGTCCAGTTTTCGTCGAATATGTTTGCTTTCTTTCGTCGAAATCTTTCTATTTCCCTCAGCCATCGAGTCTTCGGCTTTCATTTGCTCTTGTTGGTCATTGCTACCCAGCTTGTTGTTACATATAGCCGATCTGCCGAACATATAGGCATACAACCCACGTGTGCCCAATGCAGCTTGGATTGGAGTCTTCTCCGTTCCGCGTCAATCTTGTCCTCGGGAACTCGCTTCTTGATCCCCGTGGTCGAAAAGCTGTCCTGAAGTCGACCGCTCTCGGTGAACGAACGAAGTGAACTTTTCTATGGATCTTCCAACGGGAATATTCGAGGTGATAGGATTATGTCGGCCCAGATATGGATGACGATAGGTTTTACTGACAACCTGTCAGCGCAGCAAGTTATAGAGGGGTATTCCAAATGAGGAGTTACATATTGGTGGACCTATGTGAACACCAAACAACTCCATTTTTTCAGTGCATTTCTCAAAGCAGTGTGTACAACCCCCTCCCCCTTCTATGTTCCTATGTCTCCTCTACCAGAGTGGCTGTACGCTAGAAGATTTCCGGTGAGAAGAACGACTGTAATCCTCCTATCTCTCCCTCATTGCTACAAGTCTAACTCCTATCACGGGGTTTTAATCTACCTAATCAAGAACTGTGAACTCCACTTGGAAGGAATTGGTCATAAAATTTGTGCGCTTATCTTCAGTCACATTCCAGACCCAAAATAGTTACAACAAATAAATCATAACGTTATCACAAAGGAAGTTTTTAACGTCCAGAGCAGTTGAAAGAATTTGCAGAAAGATAACACGGCTTCTCCTATCTTCAACAACTCTAGCGAGGACATTAGATGGGGTAGCAATATCCTCTATTTAGTGTGTTTAGCGTATTCCCTGGGGAACTTTATGATTTAGTTTCCTTTTCTGAAGTGTTAGTGATATCTCGGTCATTGCTTGTCTATGAGAGGCGGAGGCAAGGGGAGCACAAGAATGAGCCGCTGAATTTTTGATTTTTTTCACAAAATAAATGAAAACCTTGTGCTAGCTTATTTTAAACCGTTTGTTTCCATTATTATCATTTTAAGTAATTGCACATAGTTATTTTACACTATAGTTAACATTTTTAATATTTTCATTTTCCAACTTCTTACAGTAAACCTCAAACGGACGTAGACAAGGGGCGGAACCGCGCGCGGCCCTCTTGGGCAGAGACATAGGGGGCTGTGCATGCTGGCTCTGGTTGTCTGCTTCTGCCAGCTGCAAAGAACTCGAGTGCCACGCAGCAGCGGACAACCCGAGCCAGCATGCAGAACCCCTGTGTCTCTGCCCAAGAAGGCTGCGCACGGGCCCGCCCCTTGTCTACGGCCGTTTGGATTTAACTGTAAGTTGGTGGAGACTTTTTCCACGCCCCCTCCTTCCGCATACTTTCTGCGTCCGTCCATTGTTATCCACATTCTTTTAACATTTATCATTTTACATTGTTTATTCTTCTGCTTATGCCTCGGTAATACCACTACATCAAATTTGCATCGAGTGAAAAACACACCTTGCCCTCCGTCCTGATAATGTGAATTTTTATCCGAACATTACACAGATTCTGCTTCGTCTGAGCACTTGTACTGGTATCAGTTCGTGTTCACTGTGTTTACACCCGAGCTTCTAATGCTACATAAGTATGTGCCATCACTGGGAAGATCAGTGGAGGACGAATTATGAGAATCTGAAGGAAGAGATCCATGAGAAAATAATACCTTAACGTTAGCGTCTGCGGAACAGTAGAGACCGTTTTCAAAAGATCGACAATGCCACCTTTTTCCACAAAGTGATTGCTTTCGCAACCAGTTCTTGTTCCCTTTTACAGGATCACCGTAGTTTATGAAAGGAAATAACTGTTGAAAAGCATGAATATATTAAAAAAAAAACGACCACTGCAGCCAAGGCACCTTGAAAGGCAGCAAAATTCCACTGTCAGCTCTCCCATTTTCTTATCGGAGACCAGCGCGCAACGGTGTCCATTTTAACGTACAAAACACTATTTTTGCGGAGGGCAATGAAATTACTGGACGAACAACCAGCGAAGCTCCTCAGATTCTCGCTAGAAATCCAGATGTAAACTGCACTCAAAATACCCAACTGAACCAATGAACTCTCTAGAATATCTTGCACTGTGCGCCATTTGGATATGGACATTTAAATTGGGTATAAATCGAATATAATTATAAAGCGAAATATGAGTTGTGGCAGAAAACTCTGTTCTGTTGACAAGTCCGATCGGGAACGGGTACCGTGCAAATCACATCCGGTTAGTTGAATTAAAAGATGAAACCATAGATTCTATTACAGTTGTACTGCTGCGTGACCGTTTAGATTAGAGTTTAAATTCCTTCATGAAAATGAGATAAGGTTTCCTGGTCCCTTTTACACGTCGATTTGTCTTTTTCAACGAAAAACGGGCGTATACAGAGCTCATGTAAGGCTTCATACTTTATGTTAGTCGCTTTATGTATAAAATTGTTGTTCATGGATGGAAACTGTTCTGCTAAGTTTCACAGTTGAGAAGAGTAGAACATTCCACCACATTCTGTTCTCGAAGAACTTCAATTCGGGACCAAGGAATTCTGGATCGAAGATGTTGGTGCAGGACTTCCGGGTCAACCTAACACCTGTCTATTCTCCCGCAAGTACTAAGCTAAAAATCAGCGTAAGCCTCTTCCACGAATTCCTCAGTTCATGAACGAAAACCTCGACAGAATCAACTCGATAACGAGCATTTGTGCTCAGTAAGTATGTACTTAATGTAGGTCAGAGTTCTGTGATAAAATCAGGAGGAAATATTTGCACAGAGTTCTTCGTGATTCTTAAAGTTCCCACTGGGAGCACTGCGATTCTTCAATGGTAAATATGATTTCTTTCCCGTCCGCGTTGATACATCTACTCTCGTAGGCTCACAGCGTACTACCATTACGCCATGTGGATTCCATCACTTGTTGCGGATTCCATGTCCAGGGTGTAGCGCGCGCGGGTGGTAACTCTTCGATAGTTCCAAAAAGGGATAAAACTCTATTTTCAAATTCAAAACCTGGGCATTAAGTCTTTTCTATCTTAGACCTTGGTGATGTGTACACTCTTGTTGCAGCAGATTGAAAATTGGGACTGGAACCAAGAATGCTAAGGAAGAATTAGCCTCGTCAGGTGTTAGTTTGCTGTAAGAAGCGGAATTGGCTACGAATGTGATTGGATATGCACCTGTGCCTGCGCTCGTTGTCGATTCTAATAGGTTCACTACAAAGTACTCGACTTGCTTGGGAGTTGTATTTCGTCATGTTGGAGAACCGTGATATAATGACAGGAAGCTATTTTTAGCAACTTTAAGACATCTCTTTGTTGTCCTCTGCTTTACAACCAAATTATGCTGTGTTTAGATATCTTTATTGCTTGATTCGATGTTTGTCCCATGCAAATTCGCTAGCTGATCCTCATTCTTTCGAAAGATAATATACAGGGTGACCGAAAAGTGTGGGCGCTTCATTTGGCGCTTCTGCTTTCTCAAGTTTGATGTACTTCCATTTCTGTTTCCCATATGAGTGATACGTTGTAGCATGCTCTTTCTTCTGAACTACATTTCATTCGCTTCCATGAAGGTGCGCGACAGTGGGCTCACTGCGAATCTATTGTGTGCCCCACTCGCTCTGGAGAGCCTATTGCAGCAGTACAAAGAAAGTCGATATCTCTTCTGAAATCAGTTCAGAAGATCATCAAGTCATGAAATGACGTAGGAGCCGCTAACGTGGGAACAATCACGGATTGTTCCCGTTTAGTGAACACAGGGAGAACTTTTAAGACCATAGAGAGGAAAGTCAGTCAAAATGATGGGTCAGTCTGAACAATACGTCGAAAACCCTTACACCCACAAGTTGGTCTATTTAGGTCATTTCTGTGTAAGGTTTGAGATGCGTATTTGTTGACTGGTTAGGGTGGAATAGCCAGTGAATGCGTCAACGCTGAAAAATGCAGAAAAATCTTCCAGGTCATCCTAGCGCGCCGCACGAAGATGTGCTGTTACTAATAAGGAACTTTTCACCAGTGAAGTTTTCCACAATTTTCGGAACAATCACCAGTCTTTCAATTAAAGCTACTGAGTCTCTAGAAAAAAAGAGAACCATCGCAATGTCGTCGTTTCATAGAGTCGTAATGGTTTGGAGGGAAGTGCCCACAATTGTGAAGAAATTCTTTCTTTTCACAGAATAATGTGGTAAAATAGGCGTCAAGTTCGGTCAAGATGAGACATACAGAAAAGTGCTCGTCCCGTTATAACAAAAAATTTTAACATGACTCTGGAGCAGGGCTATGTTCGTTCCCACAGCAGCGAAACACCCAACGCATGTTCAGAGTCGGCGTTCCTCGGATTCTCCAACAAGAATCAAAGACCCTCCTGCTGTTCACATTCGAATTCAACGGAATTCTTTGTCTGCGTATTCGTGAAGGAGAATATGAAGAATAAAAATAGCATGTACTCAGGATCTCTAGCACATGAACTCAGGCAAGCTGGTTGAAATTTAGTGATGACTGCCTGCGGCGCACCCTTGTTTTCTAGAAACAAAGATGGAGGTGTGTACCAAGACCAAGAAAGGTCACTCAAGGAACTTTTTGCAAAACTGATTAGTCATGTACCTGTGTACCAGAAGCAATGACAAACACAAAGTAATTGTGGCTCACAGTAGAAAAATACTGTTTTTTCTTGGCGCTAATACTTTTCGGCCACCCTGCACTTCGGAAGACGTTCATAGTTCCGCTCCTTATATTTATTTTATTTTATGTTATTTTATTAGTACATCACAACTGATGTGCTTCATGCAGCGATAGTCCATAGAGCAAATACAGATGAGAAAAGTGATGAGTGCATGTGGAAAAATTATGAGGTCTTTTTTCGAGAATTTTCAAACAGTGTTTACTATGTCATGCTGCAAAACGTTATAATTTCTTTTCGGAGTGTCTAAGTCAACATCTGTGCTACTACCTAGCAAGCAAGCACCACAGCGGGTTCTGTGATATCTAAAGTGGTAACATAAGGCTTTACGTACACTCACTCTAATGCGCCCACTAGGATCCGTGATGCACCCATAAAGTCATCTATTTCCCGAGATAACACTTCTATTTTGAGACTTACGTCCATCTCTCGGTTGGCAGTTCGCGTGAGCCCATACTATAGCTATTTTTGTCTTTTATGAGGTTCATACGACGTGATAACAATGAAATGAGCAATGGTCCTGTTACAAAAGGCTATTTCATGCAAACGATATCGCAGTTCGTCTTCACTGCTCTTCGTTCACGGTCATACGTCCGCTATGCATGCATGTGCCAGAAGGCTGGCACCGCAATGTTGATAGTACTGTGGGGCTGTGGGGTGTTTATGTTCCATTTCCAAAAAACGATATTGACCGGCTTATAGAACGATTGATAACAACCAAACGTTTTTGAGACCATTTTATTGATGTGATAACTTCGTGCAGAAACTCAGCGAGTCAGTTTGGCTGTCACTGGCTATTTCGTTTCTTTGCCATTTGCATTTGCTCTCTGGAATATTCTTCTTGTCATGGAGCCAGTTTTCTCGATCATGACACTGTTATCAGCATGAACGTTGTTGAAGATTCACAATTTTTTATGTTCAACATTTTTTTTCTAGAATTGGCTAGATAGAAATCTTGTGCCTGTGTAGTATAGTGATGATATAGTAAAGTGTTGAAAATGCACTAATTTTAATATTTGATTCCAACTAAGTCGGTAAACCGCCATCACTTATACTACCTGTTGACTTTGAGCACATTTTCGTGAAGTACTGGCGATCTGAAGCGGTAGCTCTATTTGGAAGCGATCCAAGGCGATATTACGTGACAATCAAAACGTATCATTTTCTCCTATTTATCTCCCTATTTGTTACATCACCTGTTCGTTTCGATTCATTTTGGGCTGGTGGAGCCTGGAGATTCTCTTACAGAAAGAGCTACTAAAACTTGTGAGCAAAACTTTGTAAAGACCTGTCTTCTTATCAGAGATAAGAAAAGGATAACTCTGAATAGTGGAGCTTTCAGTTCGAAATGATCGCTGCTGCAAGTAGTCGACGCAGAACAACAAATGGTGGGTCTCACTATAAAATTGCGTCGGGACTGTGGCATATTTCACAGCGACTCTGTCGTTGAGATCACCCAGTCTCTATCATTTGCTTTTAAAGGCAGCACCCACGGAAATTTTCATATCCGAGATTTTGATTGTTTTGGATACTTAGCAATGGTGCCAACAATTCTACGAAAGTTGCATCGTCGTAGGCATCAGCATTCTTAAGATAGAGAGAGATTAAGTTTGTGCTGGCGATCAATTAGGATGAGTTGAAGTATAGAATGAATTGGTGTTTTTGTTTACAATCACTTTCTTCCATTATGATAAACTTGCTTTCATTCCCATCTCACTCCGGTTTAGGCCCGGGCAACTCGGCCATCTTCTGCAAACGGGCTGAAGTGATGGCGACGAGAACCGTCTTTCTAGTAGGATTTGTCAGAATTGATCACTGCCTATGTCTCCACTGTGGTGCTAAACCTAGGAATTCAGTAAAATCCGTGAAGGCAAAATTTCCGTGGGTGCTGCCTTTAAGTGCTCCCCTTCAATGAGTGCTTGTGTTCAATACAAGCTTTGTGGTAGCTAGTAACATTTTGTTTTTACAAGAGGCATTGTTGCTCTGAAACATGTCATATAGTCGGTTCAGAAAAAAATCGGTATTGGTGCATTCACAGATTGAAGGTAGGCTGTACGGTTGTGCACTACCAAGCATAGTTGATGTTGATTGGAAACGACCGCGTCTCAGCCGATGGTCCATCTACCAGTGCCGACTACCGGTTGAACAGACTATAGATATTTAGATTTCTCTGGAATTTGGTGCAATTTTACCTAAGTAGAAATCGTAGCACGATTTCGACCAGGGCTTCGTATAACAGCTTTTTTCCACGACGATTTTTTTCCACAACCTCAATTATATCGAAGAATTATATATAGAGGTAGCTGAAGGCACTGTCCCATATCAAAATCGTTTTTGAGATTTCTACCCGTTAAGGCATTATAGAACCAGTTGATCACAATGACATGTGTGATTCCATGCAAAACTGCCGAAAAAAAAACCGTCTTCGAGCCCCAGCTTTCGCGTTGCCCATGAGCGGAGCCGAGGGGCGGGGCCAAGGCCCTTTCCAAATAATTCACCTTCGGGAGCGCACCTTCTGGGGAAATTCAAATTCTTCGTCAGAGTTCCTACTCAACTCCCTAACAGAATGGAAACTGCGCTCCATTCGTGACGATCGAAAGAGTGCATGAGGCGGAAACCCTACAACCCCGCCTTGGCCCCGCCCATTGGCTTTACAAAAGTTGGTGCTCGAAAGGGGATTTTTTGGCAATTTTGCACAGATCACGTATACCATCATGATCAGCAGCTTCTGGCGATAGTTTTCATGCAAAAATAATACGAATACGACGCCTAGAAGAGGGACGATGTCTTAATAACTGATTCAGCGCTCTTATTCTTACAGTGCCGGTTAAGCACTCTTGCATCACAGGCCACCGCTCAGCTGCTCTGCCGCGCTGCAGCACCTATACCGTGGCAGGGCAGATGTGCGGTGTTCTGTGGTGCAAAAATGGTTGGCCGGCACCGTATACTTACTTAGTAATGTTCGCAGAAAAAAAAACATTGCAGTACCATGGAAATAATATATTTTAGTAGTAAAAATTCTACCGCAGTAGTCATATCGCTTGTTTATTTTTCATTTCCTCAGACTCGGAAAAAGGATAAAGAAGAAGAAGATGAAAGAACGGAAAATGACGGTAGTGTTGAGGTGGGCTTTTCAAATTAGAACAAACAAAACGTAATGGATGATGTAATGGAAACTCACACGTGTCTCATAAACAAATTGCTGGCTATAGGCATATTTTTGCTTCTTCTGCGAAGGTTGTGGTACTCATCGTCATAGCTTATTTCCAAAGAAGTAAAATCGAAGGAGTGGAACAAGGGTTTTCGCTGCATTTTATGGTGTGCCTATCTAGCCAAATTGTTAAATCTCTTTTCTCCTCTTCTTTAGCCTTCCTTAACTAGATCTTCAAGCTAATCCTCCAGCTTCAGCGTCACTTAGAAAATTGTATTGGTATGCGAACCACGAAACGTATAAAAATTGGGCAGCACATGCCACAATGGAGCTCCTAATTCCCCGCAAGGCCGCAAAAACAATACATTTTTGGGCTTTCTTTTTTTTTTGGAAAAGTGGGAGTGTCTAGTGGGCATCTGTCACAAGAGGGTTCACCTTCATCAAACATCATTGGAGTCGACACTGCGATATGCACCTACCGCCAGCGATAACGTTCAACGGAGCTGCACCTTGTGGCAGATGTCTCACTGTGCCTCCCTAATTCCCCACAAAAAGTGATTCTAATACGGATTCTTTCGCCACTTTTGCAAGAAACCAAGTGCATTATTAGGATCAGCGTGTCTTTGACTTCGAATATTCTTCAAAGTTTTTCCGTATAAAATTTTAAAACGCTCCTGAGGAGGTAGAACGCCTTTAAGCACTTGTAGCTATACTTGTTTCCACACGGTGCTACAGAGTGATTGTTTCAAACTGCTGGCTATAAGAGAGATTTCCGTAGTTATAAAACGTGAGCATCGTATCATGACAACGATAATGAAAACAGAATGAGTCATTACACTATTCAGCAAAAACTTTTAGTGCATGCATTCTGTACTAAGATGTTCTCCTTGATCTGTCAAATATTCTATGAGCACGAGTCTCGTGCAAAATGTAGAAAGATGTGCACGAAGCCGTGTCGTTCTCAACGTTTTTGTTCTTTTTGCTAATGGCCGTGATTGCCATTGGTCTCGGTTATCTCATGGGGCAATTTTGCAAGAAAGAAACCCTTCACTGAATCTTTGCCCTCATCGACGCTTTGCGTCCTAATCGCTCGGATGTTAATTCCTTCGGCTTCTGTTGTTTTGTAAGAATTTCTGCGTGACGCTTTACTGACCCATTACTCATTCCTATTATACATCAGAGAGACGAGCTGGTACGAATTAAGTGCAAAGTTTCATCGCTTTGGCTTCTTTCGAGGAAAAAGGCTCATTTCACTTGTGCAGTGAAGCACAGACGTCTTCAATATGCCAGGAAGTAATCGGAAATCCTTCCAGGGCACTGGTAATTAATATTTTCTTGGCTATCCGTGCTGGTCAGAGATGCCTGACTTGGTTTGGCTCTTTCTTTGATGCAGGGCTACTGAGAAACGTGGACGCTTCCTCATTGAATCTAGAAATGATACACTCCACAGAGACTACACCGAGTGGATTCGAGGGTGTCGGGGATTTCAAGAGAGGATTGTCGATAGGTGAAAGACCAACGAGTCTAGTGCTTTAGTGTTGGTCCAACACACAGGCAGTGTCATTTCCCGGATGTGAAAGGTGATCTTCCCCATCTCCACTTTCCTCATGATGTCTGTTCAACAACGAAGCCAACGTTCTCGTCCCGTATAATCCTATGCGCATGTTGAATTTGCTGTTGTGTCGTGAACTCGAGGAAAACAAGAAAAACGCTATCTATAATGATATGTTGTTCTCGAGAAGAATCCAAATATTTGTCAATAGGTCTTGTGCCTCTTTTCTAAGGAAGGAAACACTGGAAAAAATTCTTTCACTTTAACTCCATCAGCAGAGAGTTTCCCGAAGCGAAATTTACTATGTGATTACATTGCAAGACTTCTAAGGCTAGGCACATGATCGTATCGGCCTTCACATCTGCTATTACTTTGGCCACATTTCCTTGCAGCTTTTTTCCTTCTGTATATTACACACATGCTCTCGTTTGTTATGGATGGCGCTCGGATGTCTCACTCGTTCTGCTATAAAGGCCGCTTCACATATTTGTCTAATACAAGAGATTACCACCGTTCTTCGTGTCTTTCATCCATAGAACGTTTGATCTGCTCCTGTGGCAGATCCGCGCACAAAGCAACTTCTCGAAAATAGAGTTGGGTAACTGAACCGACGTTGCAGATGTAAGTCGATCTGTCGGTCGCCCTCATGGAAGAGGAAGCTGTGCCTATGAACCGTTTGACCCAAGCCACTCGTTTCTAGCAATAGAACTTTCTCCATCTGAGAAAAATTGGAAAACTGTGTCGCCATCAGGACTTGAAGGGGCGGTTGTTTCCAATAATGGTCCAGTGACGCCTTTCATGAAGACCCTCGCTCCGTGCGTGCTGCTAAGCGAAATACCTGTGACGGTAGTCTAATTGGAAGATATATGTCTGACTGAGGATTACTGTTGCAATTTTTAAAATTTATATTGTTTTGCCTTGGTAAACCTAAAGTAGGATGAATAATGAACATTAAATTGGTATTTTGTGGGACCATCAACTCGTATGTTCCTTATGAGAACGTCTTGCATTAGAATGCTTGTTTTAGAAAGGGTAATGAGTTCTGATGAGAACAACTTTCTCGTAGAAAGATACTCCTGACACTTTAATTTTGCCTAAGAACTCTACACAAAAAATTGCTGGTATACTAGCAAGTGCTACCTACCGGTCGCACTTGGTCCTGGTTTCCCATCCATTTCCAACATGATTAATTGTCATCCACATCAGGAAGTTCTTTGAAGGGATTGCTGTCAACCTATTTTAATTGTGCAGTTAGAATGACAGTTTTCTGCATGGATCACCTTGAATATGGGACAAATTAACCGTACACAATGCAATCAAAATAAAGTAGATCTCTGGAAAGTTCTTGACATCAGGACCCGTATCCAATAAATCTAACCGTGGGAGGGAAAACGCAGCGAGTGCATATCCATTCCCATTAATTTTTATCCGCTATCCAGTATAACTTATCCATTCTCGTATTCATTTCTTAGCGCAAGTGCGGTGTCTTGGGGTGAGTCGACACAAAATGAAGATGGAGCAGATCATGGATAGTTGTCAAGTGGAAATCAACCGATAAAGATAACTTGCAGTGTAACTAGTGGATTCGCATATCCGCGGATATGCCTTTATTGGGTAGCACATTTCCTAGAACACCGCAATATATCCGCTGGAGCGCGTTTATCCGATTGGATGAAGTATCATATATTGGATACGGGCCCAGAAATATGTTCGATTCCAGCAAACGACCTTGAAAGTGAAAAATACCCTGAGTTTTTGTTTAGACTGCGAAATGTCATACATTTTGTTCCGTGCCTAGCCGCTAACTTTTGAAGTATGAAAAGGATGAATAAGTCCTGCTCTCTGAAAAATCTTTTCAGAGAGCAGGACTTATTCATCCTTTTCATAGTTCAAATAGCTATTGTTCCATGCCCCCTCCTTATGTGATTCTCGCAACCATTTTGTTGTTGGTATACCAGTAATCTATTGTTGTTTGCTATACCTATTCTTTTTAACTTTGTTTTGCTATCCCACCAGGCCTTGTCACCTCCTTACATATATAGTGCGATCGATGCTGTTGTGGACTCTGAGTTGGTTGACAACATTTGGTTATCAATCCACCATTTGCTGATTTTTTCCGAGCAAAACGGTCGTTCAAAAATAAATGTCCCTATACTTTTGATACAACGAATTCCTGACTTTTCTTTTCAGAAAATTATAAAAATTGTACGAGTCGATTTCACTGACCGAAACTATGTACCTTAAAGTTTCTTGATCCTCTGAATCGGATGGGCGAAAAACCAGACCGACTAGAAGAACGCGAGCTTCGTTATGAGCAAAAATTAGGGTGTCCCTATACTTTGGTATACATACACCGTATGTTCTCGTTTTACCGATAAAAAAACATTACATTACATTATCTAAGGAATGCTTGCTCAGTAGGTCTATGGCGAGTAGAGGTTTCCACTTAGCAGGCCGAATGAGCGGGGTCAGCCAGTATACCCGTTCCCGAACTTCCGGTCGTGCTCCTATGACTCTGTTAGAGAATGAGGGCATTTTGCTGGCTGATGTGAGTGGCTACCTCTAAAGCTATCATGCCTGTCTTGATAGTCCATCATGTGTGGCTTCTCATACGCTACCAGTGCTTCTTTCCTGCCTTTTCTAGGGTCTAGCTGCTGAATTATGTTCAATTTACAATCTCTTAATTATTCGACCTGGTCGACCCTACCACAGCATCGTATGTCTGCTTGTTGTCATTCTTCTCGTATAGTTAGTCTTAGTGTTCTCGTGTTTTTGTTTGTTTTGTGTTTGCTATTGTGTTTGTTTTATTTATATTTGTATTTTCACTCTTGATTTCTATCTCCCCCGTACACCTAGCCATGTTATAGCGCGCCTACAGGCGTATTAAATAAATAAATAATAAATAGATAAATAAATGGGACATTTATAGGCTGATGCAACGCTTAGAATTCAATCCCGAATTTAAGAATCTGCAGGGTAGAAAATTATGATGCTGAAACCAATATGGTTCAAAGTCAATGCTTGGTTTTGCACAGATATGCACCATCTTAGAAAAGATTACTTCTCACATTATTATTTCATACAAAAGGCATTATCCACAGTCAACATTGGTATAGCCCGTACGATAGGAATTTTCACGTGTCCTCCTCTCATTTATACCGCTTAAACACCTTCCCTCAAGACATCTGACGTTAGTGATTAGCTTTAACGTCATAGTTCATCGTGCTTCCAATATTTTACTCATTCATTCATTCATTCGTTCATTCATTCATTCATTCATTCATTCATTCATTCATTCATTCATTCATTCATTCATCCGTTGGTTCAATCGATTTTTTTCATTCAATTCGTGCTTATCCATCCATTCTGCTCTTCCAATCCACTACTTGTTTTGACCCATGTATCATTGAGGTTACCCAGGGCAAACGTGTCAGGATCACCCAAATTTACCCATCGTTAGCATGGTTGTCAACACGCTTACCCTGAGCAATCTCAATGATGCATCCATGCGATGTTCTTTTCTAAGGGGTTTCCTGTTCAGGAAGGGAAGGCTAGCCAAATGGACTCCACTGACACTGATGAGCCAAAGCAGATACACAGATTCTCGGTCAGGTGGGTTGGTACAGCTGTTGTTAGGCAATTTTCCTTGATGTGATCGTTTTTTGACGAAATTATCTTCACTGAGTGGTACCACCTCAAACAGACAAGTGATAAGAACTTTGTTACATACTGGCAACGATCTGAGTGCAAGTGGACGAACAAAAAGATTCGGGGTCCATTGATACGTCTAGACGCAGCGTAATCCGAAACGAGAAGTGCAGCGAAGAAATGTTTGTATTTTCAACGAATAAAGAGAATTATGAAGCGCACGACAACTTCTCAAAGGATTGCCTTATCTTAATGTGGCGTCCAAGAAATTACTATGACGGAAGACAAGAAAATACTCCTATTAATGCGCATTTTTGTGCAAATACATCTCCACCAAAAAAAAAGGTATGAAATATGACGTCCTCCGAGTTAATTTCAGGTTCAACATTTGAAATAGTGAGAAAGAAGCCCGGTTATATGCCCAGCAAGTGGCTGGATGGCCCTTTTTTGTTTGTTGAGTGAAGCAACATCGGAGTTTTCATTTTAGTTGGCTGCTCTCACCTATGAAACTGAAATGAGAGCTCAATCATACTCTTTTCACTTATCAATTTAGTTTCAAATTCCCCTCTTTTTTCCAAATTAGTATACCATCAAAAGTTTATGAGTACACGAACTAAATTCTGTTGATTGAAAAGCAGAAAAAGAGCTAGTTATGCAATAACCAACGACAGTATGTATCTTCAAAAAGATGACAACAAGAATAAAAAATACAGCAAAAATACAAGTTATATGAAAAATTATTGCAAATTATATAAAAAGTTATTCTTGCTTTTTTCATATTCATATTATTCATGCTTTTTGTCAGAAGAATTCCATAAGGTAGTCACAATGGGGAAGTACGAGACTTTTTTTTTGGGGGGGGGGGGGG
>JARK01001337.1:747436-761262 GCA_000688135.1 Ancylostoma ceylanicum | reverse complement strand
TTTTTTTTGGGGGGGGGGGGGGGAAACAAGCACATCGATGATGAGTGAACGAAAATCGCAAATTTACTAGAGAAAAGCTCTGCCAGAGAGGAAATTAACGCCACAAAGTATGACCCATGAACCATTTGAGGCAATCCTGATGGATCTGTGCCTTTCTGGTTGAACCCAAGGTACGAGTAGCTGCAGTTGGTTATTCCGCGTCATGACATTACTTTAACACATTCGCGACAATGTGCTCAACCGGTTGAGCACGCATGGTGCGACGTGTGGGACCGCGTGCTCAACCGGGTGAGCACGCTCTTTTCACAGTTATATTTTTGTGAAGCAATCTTAATGAGCAAACTGCTATACAGTGATATACTAACAAATGTTCAAGCGATCTATACACGCGATGGGCAGAGCAGATATCCTCTCGTACTTCTTTAATGCGTGGTTGAAACGGACAAGCAAAAGAACAGTTTATATGAAGATTTACTTACTTACTTACTACCTCTTATGCAGGTGAACTTCTTAAATTAGGTTTAAGCTCGTGCATGTTTGCGTTTTGGTTTGTCTCAAATTCGCGCATTTTCGAAGTACTATGCAACAGAGGAAAAATTCCTACCTTGTGGGACCACGTGCTCAAGCGGTTGAGCACGGGTCCTACTTGTGCAAAAGCGCGTGTGTCCCACGTGACACACTATGCCAAAATCATAAGGTCGCGAATGTGTTAAAAAAATCAGAGGGAGATATCCAGAAACCCCGCAAACCCAGTGTATCCTGCGAATTCCCTCCAAAAAAAAATTTGACATCCCACAGACGCGACCGTTTTGTATCCCAAAGGTAGTAAAGCTGTATTTTGAGCGAGACAGGATAGGTCGAACAGAGGTTGCATCTATCACTGAGATTGCCCGGGGTAAACCTCTCAACACCACCCAAATTTACCCATCTTTGGCACGGTCACCAACACGTTCACCCTGAGTAACCTCAGTGATGCATCTAGACTTGCACATCTCGAGCAGCTAGGCTAGCAGCTAGCAGCTTTATTAGTTCTGATCATTTGAGAGATTTCCAACTCGTTGCTCAAGAGACAATCCCTCTCTATCGCTCTTCCCGAAAGATTGTTGTTGATTGACAGTGAAAGAGCTGATCATAGTTCTTGAGCTCAACGCTGCGTGGGGTTATGTTTTCAACGAATTTCCGCATGCAAATGAGGATAACGCGATTTGTGATTCAGTTTTTGATGTCGTCAAAATTCCCAGATTTTCAGCTTTGATAATCGCGACCGAGGTTTCCGAATAATAAGGAAGTAAGTATATGCAAGAACCAGTCACGCACGCAATATTTTTTTTATTTATTATCATTATCTCAGCTGCACTTAAACTTGTGTCAAGAGCATTCGGAGAGAATACTGCACAGATTCAGCTTCAATACTACGACAAGTTCATGTGAATATAAAATTAGGTTGGTTCAAAAGTCTTGCACCAACATTTGCTCTTGAACCAAAAATTCCTTGATCTTGAATTCCATGGCGACAGATTGTGGTAGAATGTTCTACCACTTCTCATCTATAAAAATTGATAGCACAGGTTCTATTCATGAACAGTAATGTTAGGATTGCTTGAAAAAAAAAGGCTCAAGATCTGGTGCAGGACTTCCGGGCGAGCCTAGTGTAATTTGTGAAGGGGCAGCAGATCGTTCTCAAATCATGGGATTTCAGTTTCTATAATGTTACATTCAATGACAATTTCCGGGTTCTGCACTAATTGATAGTTTGGCTAAAAAGTATTGGCAAGCACAAAAACCCTTTAGCCCAGAAAGTATACGTTCCCGGATGATATTTCCAGCACTGTGGGAAGAACACATTTCAAATAACAAGTATTAACAACAAATTATAAATGACGCACAATAAGTGTAAATTAATTGCTGTAAATGTCTACAAAGCGCTTCCAGGTAAACTTCAGACGAACATTAGTGAAGTGTACACAGGTCATCCTGACCTTATTCGTGCCCTATTTGTGGATTCAAATCTTCCCAAGGGGTGTGGAGCGTTATACCTGGAAAGGGCGGCACGACAGAGCTTTCCGATTGGTCAACTAATCAAACCGGCCAATCATAGGGATCGGCCACACCGCCCTTCCCAGGTATAACGCACGCTCAAAACCCGTCCCCAAGTGAGGAGTTTCTCGCTTCTTAACATTACCTCAAACTAACTCTGAGCAGATGAATCAAGTGGGTCACGACCCGAGCTACGTATTCCGAGGGGTTTCATTCGCACTTTAATATCCTCTGACCACTGGAATTCTTTATTTATACATATTTAATGCGTTTGAAAAATTTTCCGTTATTTTTGATTATTAATAAGGTCTTAGTTTTCCGGATCCATTCGGAACCACCACAAGCAAGTAAAGTGAACAGCAGAGATCACTTTTTTCCTTTTTTTCTATGCTTTTTCCCTGTCACTCGCTGTTGCAAGAAATCTTCACTCATCTGTCTGCGGCATGGCTTAATTGGGTGAAGGGTTAATTTTCTCCACAGAACTACTTCTCTTATTACTTGTTTTGACACAGAGAAGCCAAAAAGCTTGCTTACTAGTAGCGATCGACGCTGCCAACGGAAAACCCCGTAGCAAGTGGGAAATTTCGCTCTGACTACTCGTCTGCAAGAAAAGTAGCCCACCAGAATCATAACATCAGCGACGTGCCAAGCCGGCTCCCCGGGGAGTCCCAGCGCCACCCAAAAATACCCCAACCAAGTTCATATGTACGCTCTGAATACAACAGTTTAGACTTCATTTGCAGCTATTTGTGTGTAGCTGAGGGGAGTCACGCTAACGAAACGAGGGAACGAGTTCATGTTCTGATGGTGTCCTCTAACAGAGTTTGTATCATGTCGTCCTTAGCTGTGCTTGGAGAGTTTGTCGCACTCGTGGACGACGAGACGTCGTCGTCTTGAGCAAGAAAGAGAGTGACGGCCGAATTGAAACAGGCAGCCGTGATGGAAGCTGTCATGGTAATGTCCTCCTAGCGCCTGGATGGGGTGGGAGAAGGACTTCATTCAGGAATTTTAGTGAACAAGTGACTTCTTCCATCAAAAAATGATAAGGGTTGGTGGACGCTGCTCATTAAAAAGCTGCAGCTGTGAAAATAAGGTACACAAGAGCCATTAAGTCATCAGTTTCACACTTTTCTAGCGAATAGTTGTTGAATACGTTTGAAATGATGCCGAAAATGACTAACAAAGCCGTAGAAAACAAAGCCAACCATAGGAAAAGGAAAAGCTAAAACTTAACCTCAGGGTCAAGGCCAAGAGGATTTTTTCCATTTTTGATGGTAACCTATCAACTTAACACAAGATGCAGCTCTTAAATCGGTGGCTGGCCAAGGATGACGACTGACCAAGGATGACTTTGCTTCTGGATATTCTCTGGCCGACTTTTTAAGGTAGATTTAGAAAAGTAAGTCGACAACTGCAGGCAAGGTATAGTCTGTCTTTGACAGAGTGTAACTCCTTTACCGATTTCCCGAGCATGAGGCTTATTTCGACCGCGGCTGGGAGAACTTTTTGCTGATTTACCGCCGCCGCCACTCATTTGCAGAAGTGAGTAATATGAGATATTTGAACTGGTGAACATTTGACAGCTACATACGTCCATGCTGTCGCGAATTTATTGGCCTGCATAAGCCAGTGCAATTTTTTGAATTTTTACACTCTACATAGTTGCTGAAGAGTAAATTTCAAATTTTTCCTGCTCATTGTGGTAGCACTTGTAAGCATGACTATTTCTGCGAAAATGCAGGCGCTGCAAGGAAAAAAAAACCAGCTCTCATTAGATCCCTAACCCGGAGGAAAGCCAGGAATCGCTCAGTCATTTGGCACTGGTTTCCTAATAGAAATTAGGATGATTGGAACTTCCATTTGTGAATTAAACAGCTTCTCATCTAAGCTGTTCCTGTTCACTATTCTTTGAGACTATGCAAAGCATGGGCGATGACGGCCTTTGTTGGATGTTTTAACCTCTGCCTCTCTTATGTTCCTCGCATCTGGGGATTATAAGGTGTTAGTCGTCGATCGATCTTGACCTCCAATAGTTTTTGCAAGCTTTTGCGCGTTTTTTAAAGGTCGGCTGCAGCAGGGGTTTTGAGGAACTAGCGGACATAGTTAGGATCGAATAAAGTATTATTAGGTTGAGGAATTATAAACGTCTGTTTGAGGAGCAAAATTTAAAATTTTTTATCAGGACAAATATTCGATAGCTCAAAACAAGAGATACCTTTTTCCTTGATCAGTGACTCTTCTCCTTCTTCCTCACAAGAAACCAAAGCTTTAGTTAGAGAGTCCAGTTCGCTGTGGGTCAAAATGTCGACCCACCCAAATTTTGGTTCCCTCAAACTTCTTGAAGTTTTTCTCCTCGAAGAAACGATATGTCCACGGATGCAAGCAACGCTTTGGTAGTGTCAAACCTTGGCTAGGAGGCGGTATTTGAATGAGATCAAAATCCAAATTTGGAGATGGATGTAGTCGAAAAACTTACCGACACCATGAATTTCGGTTCAGTTACCCAAGTTCGAGGATATTTTCAAGCAGTGGATTTCTGTACGAATGTGGCCGAGGGGCAAAGCAAACTCCCTCTAACGGCATTGCATGAAGTTTGGTGCAGTTCTACCGGTGATATCCCTTGTCCAAGTTCGTACAACATGCAGAAGAAATCTCCACATTTTAGATCTGTCAACTTCTAAACTTATTTAAAATTCGGGAGTTGAGGGAATCTAGGTCACTTCTATATCAATAAACGCAGAATGGACTGCTCTTTGAAATGAGTACACACTCACCTTCAAAAGTTTCAGCGCAGTCGAGAAATGTGACCACGAACACAGCGGACATTTATAGTTCCTCAACCTAATAGATAAACTCGAATTTGAACACTCGACCTAGAGCAAGTTGAATAATCGGATGTTTCCATAAATGACATCAATGAAGTCGGGAAGAAAAGACCAGGGGTGGAATTCTATAATTGAGTTTACCCATGGTAACCATGTGAATCCCCCAAAGTATTTATTTTTTTGGCATTTTTTGAAAGATTACCATCATTATCATCAAGTGTAGAAAATAAATAAATAAATAAATAAATAAATTATACTGGCAAAGTCGGTGGTGTAGTTTACGCGCTTGCTAGTGAAAGCTGAAGCTTATTATTGGAGATGATATAACACTGTGCTGCATTAGTTCTTTTTCCCTAATGTACGAGAATGCGAGGCGCTACCTAAATCATTGAAGAGTTTGAAAAAATTGCAATCAACAATATTATTTGGGGTTGTCTGACCTCAAGTAAAATTATTTGGGGTTGTCTGACCTCAAGTAATATTATTTGGGGTTGTCTAGCTTTGAGTATTCCAATAAATGACCCTTGTCTACCTCTATAGTCAGGTGTTTTTCAATGATAGAGAGATAGCTTTTCAGGCAAGGCGCGCTTCTACACGTAGGACCGCAAAGGAACACTGATGTGTGGCCTTTTGAGAGAAAAGTGCGAGGGGAGGAAGTGACGTGGTTTAGAAAGTGGCATGCGCTTTGAAGATCTGTGAACATTCTGTGGGCAGATGTCCATTTTCTAATTTAGAAACATCCAATATGTAGGCGTAACCCTTCAGCGCACTCGTGTGGAGTGAAAATTTCTGAAAACATCTCTGGGAAATTGTTTCGCATGTAATTTCCTCTTTTATGCGCTGTTGTCTATGTCGTTTATATTGAATTTTCTCATTTCATGTTGGCCTTATCTGTAGCCCAGTGGCGTTGTGTACTGGGAAGGCACTAGTGGACCACATTCTTAGAAGTACCCATGAAAATCTCTAGTTTCTTCCACACGTGAAGAACATGTTCGGGATTTTCAACTGTGCTCGGGTCCAAATAAAGCATTTTAACTGAAATCCAACTGATCAGCCGTTATTTACTTTGCTTAGTATTCTACTGTATTAAAGGAAAAAGTACTACAGCTTAGCGCTGAAAAATACTAGGCCTGGATATTCCGCGCTGGATATTTAGCCTACCTTGTAAACCTGGATATTTAGCCTCATTAAGTGTCTAGGGCATTTTTTCATGGTTCTACCAGTTCCTGCTTGCTCATGAATTTTTACCCACTCATTCATCCCCCCTTTTCCAATAATCAGGGCCTAGAAGCATCATTTGGATTACCCATGGTAAAAGTGACAACACCCGTGTTAACGATGAGGAGATTTGGATAAGCCGGCCAGTCCCAACACGTTTACCCTGGGTAATCTCAGTGGTGCATGCGGCTCCTAGAGAAAGGATAAGATGTCTAGCTTTCTCTTTTTCCTCAATTATTCCAATTTTTGCACCATTTTTGAAATCGAGTGCTTATTCGAGTTTCTACTCTAATACTTTGTCTGGTCTTGATAACGTAATATACGCATATTTTCTATACAATTTATATCTACTAACAAGGGAAGGATACCAAATGTCCGTGGCATTTCGAAATGAGATATGCCTAGCAATGTGAAGTTGGGAATGCTGATCTGTAATATGTTCCCCATTTGTGCTCTGTCCCATTGCAGGAAAAGTTATGACCTTGCATGTGCAGTGTATACGTACATGGACTTTCTACAACCATCTACCGTAACCACACGGAAACCGCGTTGCCATGCAAAATGGATACAGAATCTGCGATCAGCAGTCCAAATAACCCCATATGCAAAACTTCACCGAAGAAATACCCGTTTATGCCGGTTTGCCAAAGATGGAAGTAGTAGTACCTGTCGTATCAAGGGAGATATACATATGTTTGCATAAGCAAGTCTAGGTACCTCACAGAATCCTTCCAAATTTTGCAGAGAAGGGTTATTTTAGGCGCTGACCACAAGTGTCAACATAACTTTGAGTGGCACTACCATTTGGATGCCGAAGTGGACAACTTATTTCGGTTCCCCACAGTGCTTCTACCGTAACCCTAGAAAAATGGGATTGCGGTTCAAAGTGGGTACGATATTCGTGTCCAGCACCTCAGATAATCCTACTATGGGGAGTTTCAGCGTTAAAAAAAATTCTTGAAAATTTGGACCACGTAAGCACCATAC
The DNA here is from genome assembly GCA_000688135.1 of Ancylostoma ceylanicum. Lineage (NCBI taxonomy): Eukaryota > Metazoa > Nematoda > Chromadorea > Rhabditida > Ancylostomatidae > Ancylostoma > Ancylostoma ceylanicum. Next base: position 754,195 of record JARK01001337.1, on the reverse strand, counting down.
ACCTACCATTACCAGTTGCACTGCTAACAAAGACGAGGTGATGAGAATCCTTCAAAAAGCTCCCGCACTTTCAGATCATGGAATTGCAAGTGAAAAACGTTATAAAATAGCATAGAATCGATTCTCAAAGGAAAACAGCACGTGGAATGGAAATGCAAAAAGCTGAACTGCTGAAGGGATTGAACCTGGGACTGCTTCCTTGAAGAGCGAGACACTTACCACTACACCACCACTCACCTGATCTACGCGATCAATGAGACTTCCATGAATGATCCGGCTTAGGCAAATCGGGTGTAGATGAACATATTCTCTCATGAAATTTTGCATATAGGGTTATTTAGATTGCTGATAACAAATGCTGCACCCCTTTTGCACGGCAACTTCATTTTCATACAGTTTCGGCAGATGAAAGTAGAAACTGCACATATATACTGCACATACAACGTCGTAACTGTGTCTGCAGCGGCAGAGAGCACCGACAAAGAAAATAACGGGGATCAGCATGGTCAGCTATACACTAAGAGGCATACCCCATTTTAAGATTCCACGGACACCTGGTATCCTTCCCTTGTCAGTCATTTTCTGACATTTTCCACCGTCTACATGGACTTCAACCCTCCCCAAGCTTTTTTTTTTGCACGACCACGTGGGACAAGGTACGAATGACAAGTAAATTTGCAGCCAATCATATTTTTAGTTGCAAATTGTCATAATGATATGAACTCTGGGACATAATAGCTATAGATACTGCAGACTGTCACTTTGAGGAATTTTTTGGAAGTTTTTAACATCTTATCAATTGCTACCGTCCAGTGTCTGCCACAGCCAACGAACAGTGCCATTGTCCAAGGTTCAGTGAGGTTTAATGACCCATTAGGGTAAAAATGAACAGTAGCTGACAGGAGCAGTTTCTTCGTTGCTTCTTATTGCAATTGCTCTTATCTGGTCCCACATATCAAATTAAGGGGATTGTCAGCTGCAATAACGGGTTTAGACATCGATAACCAATGATTCCCAGCATCACTAGTTAGCAATGCAAGAATTCAAAAAAGAAACGCACAAGGGAAAAGCTGTGCATTTGCACTGCTGTGAGACTACAGTCCAATTACCGGGAACCCATTCAGGGAACCACACATTCATGGATATATAGAGAACCACATATAAGCTCTACTCCAAACGCCGGAGCTGCATAGGTGTGAAGCAGTGGTGGACTCAATTTTCGAAATTACTTTATGAAGTAAATAAAAACCTCATACATATCATTATATTTTCAATCGTTAATTTTCATCACTATTTCAAAATGATTTTTATCAATTATTTGTCATTATAGTTAATATCTTTATTCATTCTACTGCTTGCCCGGGCCTCCAAAACGGAGATGACCTCAACTCTTCCCCCTCTCGCCCTCTTTCTGCGTCCACCACTGGTGTGAAGATAAGTAGGCATCCTGCCATTTAGCAAAAGGATTCATGGAAATTCCTGGGAAGTCTCTGAGATCAACGATTATTCAAAATGAAGAGTTTCTGGAGCAAATAGGATGAATATTGCTAACTTACCTATAATCTCTGACTCTACGTCGAGATCCTCGGGCACGGATGCCCATATTTTCCCGGCTAACTTGTCCAATTATCAGAGAATATAGATGTAATAGATATATGCATTAGAATAAGAATTTTATCTGCTTAACAATTCGAATGTTCAAGCGAGAGCGTGAGAGCACTACTGCCCTGAAAAGGAAGACAGGAAAAGAAGTAGGGCTCTGCCTTTACCAAATAATCAATTGTTCGAATTGGTTTCGAGTTGTCATTAAAATTTTGCTAATTTGTTCGAATCTTATTCGATTTTTAAGTGCGGCGGTGCATACAATGACATTAAAACAGCCAAACCACGTTTTATATCCGCATCCAGTAGCGCTCACTGATCAGTGGAACTTCTTTTTTTTCTATATTTGTGCCATTGACATGCATTAGAGATTAGGATTTCCCATGTAAACATTCGAATATTGCATTTTCTCCATTAGGCCACCATCACCACCATATTTGCAGCCTCAAAAAGTTGGAAAAAGCATTACTGCGCTCATCAGCTGTTTTCCCAAGGGATGCCAAAGAAGTTAAGTTTCCAGCCTGAGGTTTACTATAGCTTTGAACAGTGAAAATCAAAAGTCGAATAAATAATGAAGCCGGCTATTTGGGGAGTTTGCTCGGAGACGAGGAGGCTGGCGCTTCCGTCCGCCTCCGATCCCCGGCTTTGATTCGGAGCCCTCGCCTACTCTCGCAGTTTTTTCTTGACTTTACGTCCCAGCAGAGATTAAGCTTCATTCGATGGACTTGGAAAACATTTTTGACTTTCCTCATTTGGTGGTTCTTCCGAAGTTGCCTACGGTGAACCTACAATGAATTTTCGAGTTGTTTGGACTCTTCTCACGTTTTTTGGCCAACCCTGCCTAAACTTCCTGAGCCACGATTCGTGAACGCATAATCAGGCTAAATAAGGTTAACAGACCAACTTTGACGTTGTGCGCATCCCGAAATTACGTAGTCTTCTTTGATCGCAGCCACGCAAACATTCCTAACTCGCTTGGTTAGCGTTTCATGGATTCTATTCCTGATATCTATATATCCGCCTTGGTTCCTGTTAAGTAATAGCAGCATTTGGAGCTAAATTCACTGAAGCAGCAGTGACTCTGACAATTCCATGACGTTATTTCTGAGCGAATTTCGAGGAATACCCAGGATTAGATCAAATACATATATGTACAGTAGTGTCAATGAAAAGCTCTATGTTATCCAGATAGATTTTAGGACACATACCCCCAACAGCATAGAAGGAATCTCTCTGCTGCTGTGCAAGGAATAACTAAAAACTCTGCTGCTGTTCTTGCTCTCTTCCCAAAAAGGACACTACTCAAAATGCCCCATGGGGTTTGCCGAGTGCATAAATAAATTCAGAGACATTGAGTGATGTATGGTTCTGCAAACTCATTCGAAGTACTTCTCAAACAAGAAAAAAACCCTGCTAGTCTAGTACAAGTTTTTTTTTCAGAAGAAAATTCTTCCGAAGCCTCATATCACACTACTCAAGTGCAAAAATTCGAGCACAAGCGCTGCTTGTTTGTTTGAGCGGAAATTGTTTGTTTTTGCAGTGATTTTTGCAATTGACTAAGATTATTGTGGTCCTCTTGAAAACCTTGCTTTACTGCTGGTTCCCATTCCCCTTTTTCTGGTCCTAACGTGTGAGCCCGATGTTGCGTGTTTTTTGAAATAATAGAAGGGGAAACAGAAATCTAATTTCTGGAAAATGTTCGTTTCCATCCCACCACCATGGACGTGAGAACTACAGTACATATCAAAATTACGTATCCACTCGTTGTCGGTGATAATTTTGGCTAGTTCTGGTTTCAACGAAGGGAAACTTTCTATATAGGATTCTTGATGTGTGCTAAGTCTAAATATGTACCTGTTCCAAAATATATCCCTCCGTTTTGCCTAGAATTTTTGTCGCCAAATTTTTTTTATTTGTGTCAAAATTAAGTATCCACTTACAACTGCTGGACAGAACTATAATTATAACTCAACAATTAATAGTCGATCGGTCCGCCACTGCTTCGAATAATCTCAAAAATTCTCTGCGATCTTAAGTTGGTCCAAATTTGCACTTTTTCCGAACAAACATGAAATTACTGATCACGAGTGGGACTTGATCTACTAAATTTTATCGCTGCAGCGCAATAAAACGCTTTATCTCATTCTCTTGTCAGAAGATGGCAATTCAAAACCAAGAAATTCTGCACCAAAAATTGAATGTTGATGCAAGAATTTCGCACCAGCCTAATGGATGAAAAATACGCTTTTTCTTCTACTTTTCAATAGGGATAAGGCTATTTTGAATTAAAAACATGAAAGAAAGACCAATCTGTTTGCCTCGACCTCTTCCGCGCTGCATTTGGCACTCTCTATAGGGAATTACACAGCGTTGTTGCTTCAGAATTTTGTCCATGTGATGGTTTCGCGGTTTGCGTTGTTCGGCCAGTGCAGCTGTCAAATTTTAGTAATAAAAGCAGAATTGTATAGAAAGTAGTATAATAAAACCGGAGCTGTTCTCTAACTCTGCATATGCACAGCTGTGTCGGCGGAATTGTTTACAGGAGGTCACATCCAGCGAGTAGAATCCCCCAAGGTACAAAAAAAAACTTCCACAGCTTACTGAGAATTTGGTGTAAAAAGTGATTATTTTGAGATTGAGATTTTTTTCTTCGACTTCCTGTGGATTTCACAATTTTTTTGCCATTTTCTCGGAGTGAATTAGCTGTTTGCCGTGCATGTTCGGATGTGTGCGAAGGAATATGCGACCTCAGACTAATTTTCGGAAGGACCGCAACAGAAAACATTCTGGAATCTCTACGTCCCCCCCCCCCCCTTATTAACCAATCAGGCTGCTTCTTCCATTTCCACTCATTGAATGTCACTGGCCACCTCCTTACAGTCCCGATACCGTTAGCATTTATTTGTCCCAGCCGAGCCCAGAAAACTTGTCCATTCCTCCTCCGCGATGCTCGTAGCTTTGAATGCTGCAACCGCGACGCGCATGTAAATCGACCAATCACAGCGCAGCAGCGTACCTCTCGTCACGCAGCCGACCCGTTGCGCAGAAAATATTTCTTTGTCCCTAATCATGAACGCTTCTGGGAAGGTTGTAATCCACCCGCCTTCCCTCTAGTGGACGAGTTTTCCGAGTTGAAATTAGTGTACTTTATCAAAACCACCCGTTCTACTCAACAATGAAAAGTGATAGTAAGCCTAGCGATATGCAAGACATTTTGCAGGATAAACTCGTCCTCTCTGAGCCACGAGATCAAATTTTATCCGAGTTTCGCAAAGAACGACATTTGCAGCCAGCTTCCTGCTTAGCGCGAGCAAAGCTCGATGGCACATCTCGGACTTTTTCCAACGACTTGCCAATTTACATGAATCAACAAAGTGTTTCAAAAAGTCTATTCTCTAGCCGTCCCTGCATCGTTAACTTCTCGTTGCATCGCTTTCTTGCAGCTTTCTGCAGCACTCTTTCACTAATATGCAACAGTTTTTCGCTCTCAATCAATCCTCATTTGACATGTCTTATCGGGGCAAATCAGCATGGACAACTGACACTCACATCATCATCAAAAACACAAGAGTCTCCGTCGACATATGAGAGATGACAACAGAAAATAAGCATGAACTATGAAACAACGTTTATTTTTTGTTGATATCTATGCATTCAGAGGAGTTTTGTGAAAAATTCATTGAAAATTTTTGATAGTTTGTGTAGCAGCGTTAGTATAGGACTAGGGAAAAATCGAAAAAAGTTCCCAGCAAGGTCTGATGGATTTCCGTTAGAGTTGTCGGGGCGCAATTGCGAGGGAGGAAGCGGCTCCAAAATCAGACGTCTTCACAGCGGCATCGTCGCACTTCCTTTTTCGGCATCAACAAGTTCGTCATCGTTTTCGCAACGCTGCTGAGTTTTCTGGAAATTCAGTCTAGCCAGGCACTTACCCCTTTCTAATGATTACTTCGATGTCTTCTATTTGTCCTAAAGGCTACAAAAATTTCTTAAAGGCGAGACTTATGGGAATTCTGGTCCAAAAGGTTTTTTCTATAATATTATAATTTAATGACTCCTATGTAATGAAAGCTGCCACCTAACAGAAAGTTAAACGGAAATTTCCAACACAATATTTGCCATGAGAGTGTTGGCCGAATAAAAATCGAATGAATTTAATTAATTTGAATAACAGTTCAGATGCCCATCCAAAAAATCGGAAATTCCAGAAGCATAAAGCTCAGCAGCTTTTTTTGTTCAGTCAAAGGTGCAGGGGGCTCCATTTCCTGAACCTTTTTGTCTGTCGAATTATTCGAAATCGAATATCGAATGTATCTAACACGTTGTTCTATCAGCACACTATTTGCCATGACATTGCCTAGGATCAGCCGGACCAGTAACACGCCTAGTCGTACGAATTGTCACATTGCAATGCAATTACCTCATTGAAGGAGGGAGAGTGCAAGCTGTCAGCCGTTTAGGATTCGTTTCCTCTTCCACTAACAGTCTCCTAGGACTTTCAACGTCTTTTTTTTTGCCTTATCATAAAATTTCTCATTTTCTTACGTTTTTTCCCCTGTAGATTTTATCGCTCTGTTGTCCAATGAGTTAGTGCATTAGTTAATTGAAGTTCAGATCTTACTTCGATTCCTATTTTTTATTCATTTACTCACTTATTTGTACACTTATTGTCATTTATCCATTTCTTTTCTGTTTCATTTGATACGCTTTACAACGTGCTAAAAAACGAAGAAACAAACAGAAAACCATAAACCGTAATCAGGATTAAAATATAGAAAAAATGACATACAAATTGATACTCAGAGTACCGGACCCTTCTAGTCAGCCATTCCTGTAAATACTCGAAAAAATGCATTTCTCAATATCGAACGTTATCTACTTATTTATTCACTGCACACGAAGGTGCACCAATTGAATACCGTGAGCTAAACCTATGGATGGAAATTCATAGCCAATCATGAGAACAAAAAAAAAAGAAATGCTGAAATGCAGCTATGCATTCCTACTGAACAGATTCATAGACATATCCATAGAGCTCAACACCAGGAGAAGAATTAGATTGAGAGTTCCCGGCTTATAAGCGGCTATCAGGACAAAAACCTTTCAGATCGTTTTGAGATATCCTGCCTTCACAGTGTTTAATTCCGATGGTTTGAGGAC
>JARK01001337.1:706945-740839 GCA_000688135.1 Ancylostoma ceylanicum | reverse complement strand
ACACACACACACACACACACACACACACACACACACACACACACACACACACACACGGAGTAAGCGCTTTATTATAATAAATAATCATGTTTCTGCAACTTTGGAGGTCTCTACTACGATTTTGATGTCACTATAACCAGTACTATGAGAAATGAGCAAATAAGTAAAGGATAGAGGAATAAAAAAAAGGTAACAAATTGGTCTCTACGTACATACTATCATACCTAACCCTTGCACTCCGGTTTGACACCACAAATTAGCCATAATTCTCTAGTAGAAACGCTGATCATCAAAATTTGAACATAATATGTCGGTTGTCGGCCGCAGTTTTCATTCTTTTTTTCCTTTTTTGACAGTTGCACGAAGAACTACCTACCATGAAACGGAGCATTGTGCAGTCATTCAAATATTTCTGGTAGCAGTTCACTTCATGTACACTTTTTTCCTATTTTTCAAATCATCTAGTATTACAACCCTCTCTGGCAAAATTTTGGTCTAGGAGCTGTTTTCCGCAATTTTACTGGGACATTTTAGTTGGCGGCGTCATATTTCCTGAGTACATACAAAATAAATAAATTCAACTTACATCACTCGGTCGGTATGACCACTCTAACCAGCTATGGTTTGTGTCACGAGTGAAAGATCATCACTCCTACCATAACCGTCTGTACTATTACTGTCACAGCCATCACAAGAAGGAATTGAGTCTACAGTTCTTTCTCTAATGACAATTGGTTGACGTTCGGCACTGACTCATCCTAGCAGTCCGTAAACTTCGTTCATTTTGGGCGATGCCTAAAACCCTGATTTCCATATGAGGAGAGATTTGCTGCTGGTATTTTGTAAAATCACTCGAGATCAGGGCCCATACTGATAAAGCTCTCTCAGCCGAGAGGACGTAACCAACCGAACATTGTTCTCACAATCAGATGGATGCTAGGGGCTAACGTAAGCCCATTGTGGTTCGCTGAGCATGATCACCACACAGATCACTGGCTTGTCTTCGTTTCGTCCTTCTCTTATCCTTCCTCTCCGCTCATATTGCTACTGTAGTACAAGGTTCCCCATCTAGATGAGGTGTCCACCTGGAAAAAATGGATGTATAGCGAGCAAATGCTTAGCTCAGATGTTGCCTACAAGTGGGTTTATACATCCAGCAGAAGCGGGTTTATATGTAGGTGCTCTTGAACAGGATACCGAACGTTCGCTGATTCGGACTCAGGTCGCTTCACACCGGTGGTCTCCGCCTGAATTCCAGGGGAACGCTATCTAAGTTGCTGGGAATAGCGTGAGGTATCCCCCAGAAAAAAATATTCAGAGGAATTATAAAGGAAAATTAGCCGGAATTCACATAAACACAGGTGAAAACGAAAGTTGCACGACAATACGGAGAGGTGGTGGAGCACAACCTGATGCTCGAGTTTACACGGAGTTCGATTCACGCGGAGTTTTCCAGCAAATCAGCCGGAAACCGCCAGTGTGGATTCACCACAGGAGTGGAAATGTTTCTGGAACGAAATCAAAAGGAACGTTGTTCCTAAACAATAACCTGCTCACTCAAAAGACTCCATCTAAGCCTGCCGGTAGCTGGCATTATGCGAAAAAACTACCCATTTACGTACTATTGTTTTCCCCACTTATCCGCAACAATGGCTTGAGGATTTTTGGATTCTAGGAAATCAAACAGGAATGTACGTAGAATTTTTTCAGTCTTTCATGGGCCAACAAAGTCTTGGTCTCCATTATGCTCGTACGCAAAAAGCGTTAATGCATGACTGCATAATGTAACCCTCCATTGTGCCTTCTGAAAATCAAAAATTCAAGAATATTCGTAGGCAAATCTCACGTTGAGGCCTGGATGCGGAAACTGAATGTGTCCATGTCCTTTTATTCAGTTACCTATTTTCTATTCCAGAAGAAGAAAGGTCTCTAGTTGCTTGAGGAGGACAAGAAACTTAGCTAGAACTTTGATGTTGTAAGCATGACAGAATTATGCACATAATTTTGTGTGTACCTTCCGCTATGATCGCATGGGTATGTTTACCCATTCGTAGCAGCTGGGTATATGCAATGTCATGTAAGAGAGAACATGTTGATCAGTGATAGGTAGAGGATAAACTTGTTAAACTTCTAGGCATTAATCTTTAATTAACCTAGGTTAGTTTGAATTGTTGTCTACTTCGTTAATCATTGGTGTTCGGAGGATGAGGTAATCCTAGATGCTAGGTACAATCGCCCATGGGTAGCAGCGGGATGTAGACAGCATCACGTATGGGTAAACGGTGATGATAATGTGAGATCGGTGCCGGATAAACCTGGGCACGTTAACACGTCTACCGGGTTGGCATGCATTTTCGAGTTTACCCAGGGTAAGCATGGTGAAACCTCTAAACTTACCCATTCTTAGCGCTACAATGGGCACGTTTACCCTGGGTAACCTCAATGATGCATGCCAGCCCGGGGGCTACCTCAATGCCTGCGTCTGGGCCCTGAGCGCGCCTCGTTTCCCTTATTTATTAATCCAACACCACCAAAATAAGGACACACACACATTGTCAGTAAAAAGAGTGGGTCTGCGTGAGGGCGAACGAGAAGGTTTAGCTTTGAAAATATGGATAGTGCTTTCCCTATAGTTGGCATACAAACACTTTGACATTTTTGGCAATCACAGCTAAATGGACCACGTTGTTTTTCTCCTGGGTGACATTTTACGCAACTAAAAAGAGAAAAGCTAGTAATATTTATCCAGGGTAAAAAACAGTAACCTTTTGTCGCTGAGATTGTAGAATATCTAGCAATAATCTGAAGAGAACGCTGTGCAGTATTGTGCTGCAACGTCTGCAGGGTTCCCTCTAATATCAGCAGGATTTCGACCTCATTGCGGGTTTTGCCGTTCGTGGAGGTTGGGAACGATGTCGTAATCAAAGTTGATTAGCGCGCAGCGTTCAGCGTCACTGGAACTTCAAATGCTAACGTGCTTCCTTTCCACTAAAGAACATTCCACAGGCAACTAGTCGGATATCCCATAGTACATATTTTCCATTTTTCCTGACCTCTGCCTTCCCCTTTCATCTCTTGGTCTTCGAAATTCACCTGCCTTCTCTATTCATTTATAAAGTTTCATCCATATTCTTTCCATTTGCTTGCGATTCATTTACGTTGGGATTACAGCGGACATTTGTTTAGTTTCATCTAGGTTTTCATTTTTATTTGATACGTTATACAACGTGCAAAAAACAAATGAATGAAACAAGGAAAACCTACAAACTCATGAAGTTATTGAGTAAATAAATCAACGAATGGATTCGAAAATAAATGTAGGAAATAAACAAATAGTCATTTTTGTAAGTTCCATTAAGAACAGAGTTGAAAGAGAAAGGGAAAGATGCCACGGAGAGTCATCTTTGCAAAATTTACGCACTGGACACAACCCAGAATAGATCCTCAAATTATTCCTCTGCTAAAAATGTTGAAAAACCACCCTCGGCCCCCTCCAACCACCCAGGTGCAGCTTGAAAAGGACTATGGCTACCAGATCTTAGATTTCTAACCCAGCCCAAGTTTACACACATGGGTTGTCCTAGAAGTGCTTGCATCCGAGCGCTGGCTAACTTGCAGCTTGTTTTCCTCTTCCGTATAGCATCGCAACCATTCTTTGGTCTTCTTTCGGCTGCAACACTGGCGTTTTACGTACCAACATTCTCACCTATGGGACATTTCCAGTATGTTGATTGAATAATGTCTTAGGTAAATTCAATATCCGAGCACCTCTGAGTAGTTGTTCAAATTAATTAAATTATTTTGATTTTCCTTCGGTCAACACTCTAGACAGTTCCTCGCAACGAAACAACAATGGACAAATTACACTGTACGTTTATTCGTTATATGTACGAAAATTTGTAAATAACTATTCACCTGTATTATTTCTTCGAGATGTAGCTGGTAAGGGATTACAAGAGATTTCAATGGAATAGATGCAGTCGCACGCGCAGCATCGTTTGCGTCGCTGTGCTCTTACTGTCTGCGCATCCACACATTCCGTTGGTGTAATCGTTATCACTATCGCGATCAAAACTCCTAGACCTGTGTGGACAGGTGATGCGGCGGTGCGAATGGATCTACTCTACTGGCGTCTTCTACAGCTGAATTTCAGAAAGAAAAAACGATAGAAAACTCCAATGTTCTCTTCTTATACTACAGAAGAATAAATGAGAGGCGTAGAGCGTCTTTTTTTCCTTCGAAAATCTACAGGAAAGGCATTTTGAATTAGCTGTGAGAAATTTCCTGTTATGAGCGCAGCACAAGTCCCAGGACTGGAGAATGGAAAATTGGAAATCACTCTCGGTTGTTCTAAACACATATTGTAGTATATTATTTCATACCTAGGGACGGAGGCATAGAACGCCCCGCCCATTTAGCGTCCAGAATTTCAATGGCTTTGCCGACCTAGTTGTTCTAGAGTTTCAAGGCAGTTACTCTTTTACTTTTGTTGTTGAAGTCCTTCGTGGACTTTTGATTACTTTTTGAGTTGCTCTTTAATTAAATATAATTTCATGACCAGTTTTGAAGTGCACGTACAGCTTGTACTTGAATGACTATGAAAACCTTGGTGGAGCTTCGTTTTATCCAGTTATTAGTGCTTCTTGTAACCGATCGATTACTCTTTGTGAAATAGTAGATTTCTCCCAAAATTCTGAAATAGAATGTCAAAACCCGAAAGAATGCCAACTTTCAACAGTAATCTGTCATATTACTTGGTAATTCCCTTACATTGAAGATCTTTCGCGTAATTTTTTAAAGGTGTAAGGTTCTAACGTAAATTTCACTGAAATTTACTTCTTATTACGCCGTTATTATGGCCTATCACATCTTCCAATGTGAGCTCCTGTTTTTCCTCACTGTCTGGAATTCCCTTACATTAGTTTTGTGCGAGCTGATTTCACAAGGCTATGCTCTTCTTCGCTATCCTATTCCGCCTGAGAATTGCCTGTTGCTGAATATAACCTTTGCAAGGTTCCCCGGGTGTTGAAAAAACTCCATAGATTCTTGTGGGAAAAAGGCGAGTTCACTTGTCATCCACTACTGTTCTTTGCTAATGTTGCTATGCCAAATATTCTCATCATTGAGTTATAGTCAATTGTTCCCGTGTCTTATCAGAGTCGGAGACAAGTTCAATAATATTCCCTTCTGCCATAGATGATTACTGGACACTTATAACCGGCACGCGTAGAAGAAGACGCATAGAAGACGGCTCTCCGTGGCTTTTTCACGGGAAGGAGAGCTCTGATCTGACCTGGCCTTACTAATAAGGTGCTAAAGCAAGTATTGATATCTTTTGGACCATGTTTGGTTGCTTAATTCCAAGTTAAAAAAGTCAATACTCCCTGACGCTACGCATCGAGGTGATAAGTGTCTGTAGACGGTCCTAGATGACTGCAGAAGGCAGAAGGGATGCGTGAAAAAAACAGTGACCTACGCTCTTGGGAGCTTGACGACAGGCGTTTCAAAAGTGGTAAAAAATGATCCTATTCAAATTTCTTGAAAAAATTCGTCTTGAAGTTTAGTGGTAGAAATAAATACATTCTTCGTTAATTTATAAGGCATTTTGGCGCCGCTCCCTTTCATCCCGTTATTGGATTCTGCAGACATTTGCCTAAATCACTTTTTTTTGAAAAGCCAACATTTCATGCAACTCGTTTTCAAAATGTTTTCCCGACCAGTGGAATTCTCATTTTTTTCTTGAGAAATTTTTGGAGGAACTTGAGATTCTATGGATAGCCGAGATTTCAAATGATTCGATTTTTCCTATTTCATTTATTTATGCTTTTATTACACTTACAGTTGTGGCGGAACCAGTCATGGAATGGAAGAGGAACTGGTGGAAAAAATGCAGAAATTTGTAAAGGAAAGTGATGGAAGATAACACTCTAATGTTCATCTATTCGAGTGCACGAGTGTTCGGCGGGCAATTCAAAATTCGTTTCGTTTTACCCGGAACTTCGCTGAATTCGACTCTATCGCGTCGAATGCCTAATGTCTTCTCTATCTACTTTATCCAGGCATTTCTCAGGCTCTGCAAAAGTAATTGATTTCGTCGTTTTTCCTCCCCTCATGGCCGCTTCTCTAAGGACTCTGTCCCATTACTCGTCTCTTTTTCTATCCTACGCAGTTAACGATTCACCAAGTCGCCTAAGCTCACTCTTTCCAGCCAGAGCCATCCGTGCCCCCTCACCGCCGCCTTCCTCCCCCACTAGATATTCATTCATGTCGGCTTAAATTTGTTGTCCCTTGACAACCGTTTACGCGTGGCGCGAATCCAATTCGAGCCGCATCACTATTCGAGTATGTGTGTAAGGATACTCCTGGATACCGTAATACGCACTTGTCCTTCCTGCTCGTCCGAGTTGTCACGCGCTAAAAAAATTTGCACCCAGGAACGGACCTCGGAGCGCTGACCGACCGACCGGCAGCCAGCCCGCCCGCCCCCATTTGGGTGCCGCCTTGTCAACGCCGCACTCGGAGGAAACGTCACTTAGTGGTCTGGATTTGGCTGCAAAGTTCGTGGAAACGTCGCCACGATGGTCGACAACGGCATCATGGTCGATCCGATGACCAAAGTGTCGATTTTGTCGCCGTTGGCGATGCTGCAGATGCATCATCACAAGCCGAAGAAGAGTTGGATTCGCAGGTTTGCCAGTTACTGTGCATGCGCTTGCTGTGGTTCGTGGATCGTCGTGCATCCGTGGATTTTGATGATATTCTGATGTCGTTGGATATTGCTTGCAGTCATTTCAACGGATATTTCCGGAGCTTCCGAGTGTTATGACATCAAATCCATTCGTCGTGTTGTTAGAAAATCCAAATCCTAGAATGTCCTGGCCATAGTCAACAGTACTTTTTCGAGCATCCGATTTCATGTCGTCCAGTCTTACCCTTTTTGTTTATTCGCAATTATTGTTCGACAAGGACTCCAGTATTGTTAGAGGGCTTCCATTTTCTTTCCTGAGAAGAACTTTATGGGTAATCCGAGAAAATCCAGATACAACTTCCGTTTTGGGCTCATTAATACGCCACGTTGTCTTAGCATTGTACTATTCATGCCAACTCCGGAAAAATATCCAGAAATTACGAGTCCAAATTGCCGTTGTCCTTTTCCACACGGTTAGATTTTTTCCTACCAGAAATGTGGCAGGAAATTTCTGTCAAGGTTTTTCGTTCTTCTATAATGTGGTATCCTATTTATTTATTTATACTTTTAGTGCACGCAAGGTGCTCCGATAAAAAGAACAAGCCAGAAAAGTCAGGGCATCACATCTGCTTCCATGATGTTTCATTAGCTATGCTGTCCTTGCTGCCTACAATCCTCCGAATCGTCTCATTTCGGTCTGAGGACCAGAACACCTTCCAGAATAGATGTAAGATTAGAATATTCATTTTCAAATGGGACCAAAGTTTGGAGTTTTTGGAGAAGTGCAAGAGTCCACCTAAACAGGTGATGAAAAGGGATGTCGATATTCCTTCTCTTGAGCATTTGATTCTTTCCTTTTCTCATTTCTCTCTTTTTCTCTTCTCTCTTTCTTCTTCGTGCATATGATTCTTCTCTTTTGTCATTTCTCTTTCTCTTTCTTTTTATTTGATTTCTCTCTTCTCTTGTTTTTCTCAATCACAATTCCGTATTATCAAAAAACTATCTTCTAATACTTTGATCAACTGCATAGTCACTTATTCTATGTTGATAGTGTCACTGCCTGTAGATACTTCCAGCAGAGATTGGGAATTCTGTAGAGCATCATATGTATGCTTCTTTTCTGGAAGAAAATTTAGGAAATGGAGTTAGTGTACCCATTTATTGGACTTGATACTTTAAGATACTCCGGAAAAGATTCCGCTGCAGCACATCCCGAACACCGTAACACGTCATATCCGAAGTCCTGAGGTCATCTCCCCCACTTGCTGCCATTTTATCCTAAAACTGCTGAAACTTCCCTCCTCCTAACATGCAGCCATAGAGAGGAAGGCGGCAGCAAGTAGGGGCAGATTCCTGCAGGCATTGAACTCGACCTATTACGTTGCTGTGCTACAGAATCATGTGTTTCTGCTCTCACCAGATCTTCGTTAGATCTATCGCCAATGTTTCGATATGAACTTCCTTTCAAAGTCCTGCTTCATGGCCTCTACCACGTCTATTTTCTGCAGTGTAAACAACGATCCACCTAGAAATTAAGGCCCTTACGCCCTCTTTCCATGACTGTGCTCTGGGAGGTTGTGACCCAACCGATCTTCAAAAGCACAAGTTGCCAAGGTGAAAAAGGGTATACTATGCAAGAGCTAGTAGTGTATGTCTACCATATTTTCGTCGGTAAAGTCCCCACTTTAGCTGGGGAAGCTCAGAATCTTTCTGGGAACATTCCCACTTTCTAGAAACGTTCATGAATACAGGTACTGGAATAAACAGCAGCATAACAACAATAGCAGTTAAAGTCATTGAGGGAAGGTAGTAATCTCTATGCGACAAAGCTATCAGTTTCATTCGAAATTGCTACCCATGATAAAGAAAAGCTGCTGAGTCGATGTTTTCAAGACAGCTGTGGCATTGAAGCACTGAAAATGGAGGAGAGTAGAATCTGAGACCTGGAACTGATTAACCTCAAAGGTTTATTCATTGCTATCCCACTAATCCCCCAAGATTCGGAAAAGTTTTTGGGCCCACATGCATAGTGGAGATCACCCAGGGTAAATGCATTAACACATCCCGAATTTGCCCAGCATTCACACGGCATCAAGGCGTTTACCTTGGTTATCTTCAATGATGTCCCAAGCTCCGGGTAAAAATTCCGCAGATTTTATTATTTCTCGACCGTTTTGTGGTGTTAATTGGGGTGAATTCACAGTGGTCACAAGGTTTTGCACAAGTTTTTGCTCGGGTAAAGTTCCCATGTTAGGTCCCTGCCAACATTGCAACAGTCCCAAGTGGCAACGACAACACAAAAACCGAGAGATTTTTTCTAGATTAATCAACAAAAGGTACTATTTTTCACGCTTACCCCTTCAGTGCTTTGAAATGTTTTATTAGTTGACCCTCTGTGCTATCCAAAAGTTACGAATCTTCTTCGACGGCAGAGCAACAGTACTCATGGATTCCTTGAGCGCTGGATCTCCTTGAAGTAGATATTTTTTGATGGAACATTTTTGTACATTCAATTTACTCTGATAAGACTGCGATGCTGCTTCCCTCATCCCATGAATTCTGGATTTCTAATCTTCGTTTACGTGATGAGGAGCTAATTATTAGGGGGATTGCCACCTCCATTTTAAGACTGTGGAGAACGTCTACGTACATAATTTCTTACACATTTCCTTGTTCATAGCCCACGGCCCTTACTTCTTTCTTGTTCCTTTCCGTTTTGTTTATGACTTTTTTATTAACTTTGGCAAAATTGATACTATACTCTCGGAAGAAGGATGCCATCGTTCTACTACTTTGAAAAATGATATTTCAAAGTGGTGTCAATTCATTGCTTGCTTGGTTTTTTGACTTAGAATATGTTTTCATTCCTCCCAACAGCTGAGTGCTTGGTTAGCGTAGTAGAGTCGTATTGACGATTATTTGGAAACATACTGAGGCTCAAAAAAATTAAAAATGAAAATTAGTGGCAAACCGACAAATCCTGATTTTTTTCTCGCAGAGAGTTCGCAGCTACATACGTGGTAACAAAAAAATTAAAAGAAAAATACTCTGAAGAAGTTCCTTATGGCAAGAATTATACAGATTGTGGAACTCTACCCACCTGGAGAATCTCCTAGAAGTCTTTTACAGCTTGCTTGGAACTCACTTCTGATAGATGCACATATGGGCTGAGATCTTTTTCCCCTATGGATCTGCTTTAGCTCACTTTTATCCCTTCTGGGTTGCATGTAGGATCAGTCCTAGGACTTTTATGATCACTCTTAGGGTTTCGGTTACTCACATTTTCAATGTCCTCTGCTTTAGCCCACTTTTATCCACTCATGGAGCAATTTCAGTCGTGTGTTGATCGAATGATGTATTAGATGCGTTCGATATTCGAATATTCGATTTCGAATAAGTGTCGAATACGTCGAAATGCTCGGGGAAAGGAGAGCCCCACACCTTTGGGCGAACGAAAATATAAGCTATGGAGCTTTATGTCTTTGGAATATTCGATTTTTGGGATGGGCCATGGAAATGTTATTCAAATTAAATTTTTTTTTCATTATTTTATTCATTTTTGCACTCAAAGGTGCGCCAAAAACATGAGTCCGTGATCCACAATCAAATTTATTTGATTTTTGTTCGGTCAACACTCTAACTTTTAGGATCTAGTCTTGATTATTCTACATCACTAGGATCCACTTCTTAGGCAATCATAGTTTTTTTCATCCCCACACTTGTTCGTATTTTCCACATTTTCTACGTACTCTGTGGGCTATTTTCCCGAAACTTCTATTCTCGATTTTTAAAGCCACTCCTATAAGAGCGATAATTTCTTTTAGAAGCTAATACAAATAAGATTTCAAATTGAATCTAGAACAATTCAATTTCAATTTGAAAAAAAAAACCAACATTACCTTGTTTCCCTAGTAATTCTGCCTCTCGTTTTGCACGAGTTCGGATTTCTTCCTTCGAGCAGGCTGAGTGGATCGCTCGCCGAGGAGTTGAATTGGTCGCACTGATTTTTCCCCCAAAAGAGGGAGAGAAGGAGCGTGTAACTTCGTTTCTAAACCTATTTCCATTAGTCGTCGTCGGATTGGGTTTCATCGCCGTCGGTGCCGGTGGAGCGATGGCCAAGCCACCCAGCGGCAGCAGCAGAGGCTGCGCCTCACTCAATTCCTACTCAATTCACTTGTTTCTCTTCTTGCTTGCTCGGGATCTCTCAGCGTTTTTTCCTTCGAGTCGCAAATTAGACGCTGCACCTAAATTACATACCTAAAAGCGCTCACAGTCAGTCAATCACTTGCTTTCTGCACTTTGCAACGGTGAGGGGAGGGGTTCCTGGAAATCTCAACGCTGCTGCTCGTCACTTTTTGTACTTTTCCGGAGGCCGATTCGAAGCCCGCGTAGCAATCTGAAGGGTCCTTAATTACGTGTCGCTCTTAATTTAGGATTGAGTATAGGTACTAGGGAAGGGCATGTACTCACTTCCTTGTGGAGACATGGGCACTTCCTTTGCAGCTGATGTGAGATACTCATTTGGACAAATATCCACAGAGAGGAGGATAAAGAATTTTCCAGGGAAAAGATGCTGAGCACTTACTTAACAATACTCCCTAATGAGTTGTTTTTCTCTCAAGGAGGTGAAAATGGGGTGGAAAAACTGCGGCGAAGCAGAAGAAGTCCAAAAAATTCTTATCAAGATGCTGATACGGTAGCAACATCGGGCTTTTTCAGATTCCTGTTTTTTACGGGTAGAAGAAAAAATAATGAAATTCAATATCCACGTAATTGGGTGTGAAGCTTTGAAAGGCTCGGCTAACTCAATTCACTTCTTTCGCCGCATTCGTCACTCGCAGTTTGAAAAAAAAAACCCTGGCTTTCTCGATCTTCGGAGAAGACTATTACCCATTTTGTGTTGGAAAGAGTAAGGGTACGGTCCTAGGAGTACTGGACATGTTCCTAATTTGAAGGTCGGCTGAGTAAACATTGTCACTTTGTCATGGATTTGGATAGCCTTTAACAAAAAAGCTTACACCTGTTGATTGTACGTTAAGTAGGGCACTTATTCTGTAGCTGTATCCATTACCCATGACCGTACCCCTGTGGGGAACCACGTGCGCAATCCCTACATTTCTTTGAGTTTTTTTTTTGTATAAGAAATACCCCTGTAGGTATTTTTGCTAACTTCAGGGGTATTGAGGCAAGTAAGAATTCTTGAAGAGAGAAATCTCATTGTTTCACAGTATTCGATCCAGAAACATGATCCTGAGACAATGACTCAGCACATCAAAGAGCTTTCCAGGAGTCTCACGTATCGTGGAGATTACCCAGGGTAAACTTGGTTATGCCGCATAAATTTACCTATCATTGACACGGATTTCAATGTTACCCTTGTTCATCTCAATGATATATCTAGTTCTAGGTATTCACAGACCGTAACCTAGAACCTATTAGGGTAGCGAGCCCATTTTTGGGGTAAAATGATGATGGTAAAATGATGGGTAAACCTGTGCTGGGATTCATAAATGTCTGCCCATGCGAAACCAGGTTAACAAACTAACTTTCACGCCCTGTTTCCTCTCATACTACCTAGTTTCTAGGATAACCAGTCGCACTAACCTCGTTGGTTTGGTCGGTTAACGTTTCATCAAACCGAGCCTTGGAGGGTGCTGGCATGTTTACCTTGGGTAACCTCAATGATGCATCCAGTTCCAGGATAAAAATAGCACTCTGCCAGCAAATCTATCTCTTCCGAAATTGTCAACCACTGCGAGTGGCACTTTTTTGGAAACTCATTCTCAATGACAAGTGCATTCGTTTTTTCGCAGTTTTTCTTTCAATGCTCATTGAGCTTGCAAGATAAATTGACAACATGCAGCTCAGTGCCAGCCTACTTCCACATGGCTATGCTTGGGTGGATCCAAGTGAGCCGTGTGAAAATCTAAGGAGCTGACAATAAGGTAACCATCAATGTGGACTGTTCAGGAACTTTTGCTGAATGGGGATTTGATAAAGAAATTGTTCATCCACCATTTCGGGACAATCCAGTACCAACGCGCCCCTTTCGGGGACCATTGGGGAAATTTAAGTAATAGCTCCATAACCTTATTGCTGGAGACAACTAGGAGAGGAGACCGGGATCTCCGTCGAAAATAGAATCCGATCGGCGAAAACTAAAAAAAAATCAAGTTTTCAAAAGTTAAGAAATTCAAAATGTTGACCAATCTGCATAGGAAAACTAGTAAAAGTTATGAGAGTGGTATAAGCCATTAAAAACCTTTGCAAGTTCTGAGATGTATTATTGAAAGGTCCAGGAATCCATTTTCATGGGAGCACAAAATCCTTTCTTTATGGAAATACGCCAACCCTGGGCATTCTTCAGACTACTTCTTGTTGCCATTTTCACTTCCTCGTTCTTCAGCAGCAATTTTAGCCTTAAAACTCGATCGTACACCTCCTTCTATTCTAAGAACACCAGATGCTGCCAAAAATCTCGCATTTTCGGGGTGCGACAGATTCGCTGTCTCTTAAAACAACACAGAGCATTGGTCCGGACCCGCGCGCCGCGCCGCATTGAGAATGAGAACGTTGATATTAATGCAACGCGTGTATGCGCAGCCAACCAGGGTGACGGCGCAAATGGTGCGGAGCGGGCGATCTGGTCCGGATCAGGTACGGGCGAATTCCATTTTCGCAAGAATGGAAGTTCTAGAATTTTAGCGCAACAAGTTTCTATCTCCTAAATTTCTAAACAATGAGCAGTAACTGAGTTATGAAAAGTCATACATGCTGTTTTCATCCTTCAAAATTTCTCGCATCTCAAACTTCTTTCGACTTTTTACATCCGAACTTCCAATCCTACGTAATACTTCCGCTCAACCCTGGTCCGGCCCACGGGAGCATCTCATATAGGTGGACCGTAGGCATTCATTTTCTATGCCTAGCCCTTGGTCTTATAAGCATTCTAAGGTGAACAGGTGATTTCAAAACTCATCTTTTTACCACAATTCCATTACAAGTTTGAAATACATCTGGGAATCTTGAAGAAATCCACGAGACCCATCGATAAAGTCCATGAAAATCATAATCAGCTTGTGTCTGCTCATGAAATCCTTATGCACTTGTTTCTAAATGACCATACTTCTTTAAAATATACCCTGAAAACCATAGGGATGATTTTTCAGGAAGCCAGGTGTCAAGACAAAGAGCGAGGTTAGCTTTGATCTACCACGTCCGTCTTTTTTCCTCTCCTGTTCCTTACTCGATTCCCTTCATCAGGAATTCAAAATTCAAAAATGAAATTCAAAATTTTAGTCATCCTGAAGGTCGAAGGAAACCAGAACCTCATGCAGTAGCGAAGATGACGTGATTCTCCAGGTCCCATAATTTATCCGCTTTACTATACGCGGAAAACTTTGGAATTGCAGCACTCATAAAGAAATAGAGATCACTATCTTTCTGCAGGATCATCGTTTTCGCTTAAACTTTTTCCTGGAAAATCATTGCAAAGAATCTG
Source organism: Ancylostoma ceylanicum (assembly GCA_000688135.1). Classification (NCBI taxonomy): domain Eukaryota; kingdom Metazoa; phylum Nematoda; class Chromadorea; order Rhabditida; family Ancylostomatidae; genus Ancylostoma; species Ancylostoma ceylanicum. The sequence continues at coordinate 726,650 of JARK01001337.1, read as the reverse complement.
CTCACTGATTCTGGGATTGACCGAAAATTAGATTCGAAAAAATGAGCTCGAATCCTTCAAAGAACCCTAGTGCACTCACTTGCTGAAAATCTACTTGCCCTTATAACCCCCGGGAAAAAATGAACTTCTAAACTCGTGCAGAGAACTCGTGCTCACTCACTAAGCTTGTTGTCAGCATCCTCATCCGAATCTCAATAAGGGCAAATTTGTATTCCCGCTCTAAAGTAACCTGATACAACCATCCGGGGCGGAGGAGGGGGTTCTCCTCAAATTCGCTTCTTCCTTTTTCAAATCGTTTTTTTCAGCGTCCACCATAAGCTGTCTACCTCTCAGAATCGAACTTCTTTGCATGTGGTGAAGATCAGACCCTAGCTTGAATTCATTTTGCAAAGAAACACAGGAGTATTGACTGAGGTTCACCGAACCATACATGGAGTATTGTCTCTAGTAAATTTTCTGTGTCTTCTTTCATCTATGGGGCAATTTATACTGGATGCGTGCGGCTGACGCGTGTGCGTCTATATGATGAAGAATAGGGGCTAATTGCATCGCAGTCGCAACTTAGTCGCACGCGTTTACGGCCTCGCGATGGCCGCGCGTTCTTTTGATTGAAAATTTGATGCCGCGTTGACCGGTCTTCATAGAAAATCTTTCGCAAATGGATGCGCGCGTCTAATAAGTTTATACAAGNACGGCACATCTTTCATCGCAGCGAGCGAGCTGGCGAGGGGACAAATGAAATCACTTGTGCCCCGCTCTCATGGGACCACTAAAAAAAACCAAAAGACCCTATCAGCCGATTTTTTCTTCGCTGATTGTAATCTCGGGCAGCTTTCCCAAGAGGTAAAGTGGAGGCTTTTACCCTGGAAAGTTTTCTATTCCTATTTATTCCTATTTCTGGGGTGGTAAGGCATCAAAGACCAAAAGCGCGGGTGAGTGCCGAGTCCTTTAGTGATTAGTGGAGCTGAAAACATTAAGGACACTGGGAAGCGCTGTGCCTTGCAACAGCACACCTTTAGGAGTCATTCGAGGATATATTATAACTTCTAGTGGAATCACCGAAGTGGATGTAGGATCCATATCTGAGTAACACTTTGCCCTTCAGGGATCTTGTTATTGCTCAAATTTTGAGAAAAGGAGTTAGTGCAACCATTTTTTCTTGATTTTCGCAAGTGATGGGGTGGGACGCGATGAGATGAAATGGGGCTGGCCGTATTTCGTGATTGAATGATTCAAAGTAGGGACCAATCACAGAAGCTTGTGCCGCTCTCATTTCGCCTAATCCTAACCCACATTCGGAAATGGTAAATCGCAAGAAAATTCAATTTTGTAATGTCAGGTATCTTAGGATCCCCTTCTGTCAATGTCAAGTTCATTCTTGATGAGTATAGAACATGAGTGAGAAAAAAAAAACTGAGTTGAAGTGGGGATTTTCGGTGGGACAAAACAGTCCCACCTTGCTCATCGCTCAACTGAGAATGAGTTGAAAATTTTTTCAAAAATACTGCATGAAACCATTCAAACTCCTTATCAAGTTGCTTAGTTCCACTACCTAATTTTCGTCACTTTTTAATGCTTACTGTGATAAAAAATATAAGAAAGACAAAAAAATAAAGATAAAAAATTAGATTGAAATTTATTATTCAACTGCCTCATTGTTGGCACAGCAGTGGTCCGGGTTCCCAAAAATTATGTGGATCCAGTATTACTTCTATAAATCGGCTTGATCTGGACGTGAATAGAGTGAAAAAGAAGTTTTATGAAGGGACCGCCACATCGAGTTGAACCCCGGGAGGACTTGTTCTCCGTACTGCCTCATCTAACCTAACTTAACCTAATCTAACCTAACCTAACCTAACCTAACGAGAAAACGAAGCGGGAAAATGGGCGGCATACCTTTACAAGTCCTTTTAAATTCTTTTTGTATAACATAATTACTCCAATACCATTACCAATTTTACGTGTATTCTTTGTTTTTTAAATCACTCAGTAACTAGTGGTATATGCATATACAAGTTAGAGGAATAGGTATACCCCAAAGTATTATGTTATAAGTATTGTTTCGAAAATTTTGCACCACATTTCCCACTTTTTCCAAGCAATCATGACGTTATTACTAATGGAAAACACCTAGTTTGCCAATTTTATAGTTGATAAGTAGCAGAAAATCCTACCACATTTTACTGCGAAAGACATCCAAATCGAGACCAAAAAATTCTGCATCGAAAAATAAGTGTTGGTGCAGGTCTTTCGGACCAATCTAGTAGTATACCGGTCTCGATTGCCACTTGAAGTTGTAGGCTGTGAGGAGTTACTCCCAGAGAGATTTTCGTAAAAAGCTGTCAGTTCAGAGCTATTAGAGACCTAAAAAGGCTATTCAGAGAGTACGAGATGATATTTTGGGCAGGACTTTGCACAAATTAGCTTTCATCATGTCTCAAAAGGACAAACTCAATGGCTACGCCTCACGAAACTTTGCCAGCAGGCATGGAAGAAAAAATGCGTCATTCATAAAGTGGAGGGATTCATAAAGGTCTCGGGAAGCTAGTGATCTACCCACCGTCCTGATGCAAGGACCGAATGCATCATCGAAATTACCCAGGTAGACACGTTCACACCAGAAAAATTTGCCTATCGTTTCACAGGCGGTAGCACGTATACCCTGGGTGATCTCAATGATGCACCCAGCCTTGGACGAGTTTTCCTGTTGAATATGGGCTTAGTCTGTCTTAGCTACTCGTTTCAGTCAACGATGACTAGTAATGGTGAATCTTAAGGCATTTATGATGTTTTGCTGAGAAAACTCGGTAACCTTATAGGTCACCCGGGAATGTTCATGAACCCAAGCACAAGGATGTATCTAAGCATGTATTAAGGGAGATCAGTACAGCTATGGAGAAAAAGGAAACATCACGAGAGGTGAATTATGCTGAATCGATGTTACACCACTTGCTAAGACTACATCAGTTTCGGCTGATAGTCCACCAATCACCGTGGCTTAGCTACAGTATCTAATCTTATTCGAGGGACACTGTAGCTACTTTGGACCTGAAAAAATAATTGGTGCAATTACTTACTCGTTACTGCGTTCCGTACATACGTAAGTGCAATCGTTGCACCGACTAAGAATTCCGAAGTACACTCCTTTGTTTCCTGTACCAAGTAAAAGAGCGATTCAACCCAATATTAATTGGCTGGCACGAATTGTTATCCCACGGCGACAACGTTAATTACCTCCAGAATCTGTTGTATTCTGCAGAAGGAAGAAAGGTGGAGGTGTGAGCAAGCTAGCACTTGGACTTTGTTGTTGGACAGGTTCTAGGTAGGCGTCATCGAAGGAACCTTGGAGCAGTTGATCAGGAAAAGGCAAAACCTATTGCCTTTTCAAAACCTACCTTCCATCTACTCTACATTATTATTTCACTTTGTGATACCTGAAGATCTGACGAATCCAAGCGGCTTCCCTTTTCTTGACCTACAGTAGTTAACTCGTCTGCTCGAGATAAGTGAAGGCATCAGACATCTTCCGGAAGCACTTATCAGACGCCAGATGGTTTCCACTTAGCATTTCAATAAAAAACTTGCTGAAGTCGTAAGCCTTGCACAGTCAGTCAACCAAAAACAGTTCAGCATGATATGATGGTGTTATCCTTTCCTCCTATAGCAAGCAAAAATTCCTTCAAATCATCTGTCACTTCAAACTTGGGTAATTAAACCTCTCGAACCCCGTTAAGCGTGGTAGAACCCATCAACTCTTTTTTAAAAACCGTCTCTGCTGCGCAAGTCAGAACCAAGAGGTCTTGGTTTTCACTTAGTGACTTATCCATTCTTTATTTCCTCGGATCGAAGCGGTCTTAAATGCAGTGCTTTTACTTGCTCCGGGACAAGAAGGGATAAGACCATATACGTTAAGGTACCTACAAGCTTTAGGAATCATGTCGTTACAGGTTAGAGATTCCTAAATGATTATTTGCCTACTTTTCCAACAAGCTTGGAAGATTTTGGCGTGTTTCGAAGAAGACGGGTTGGAAACCGTCAACGTTCCTAGTAGGCATGAATTCCTGGAACGATCTTCCCAGGGGTCATAGTTTTCCTAGCCAGAAACCAACTCGCTCAAAATGTTCCTAGACCCTCAGGCAGCCTGCGTCATGAAAAAAGAACTCGTCCCACTTTCCATTATTTGGTCCACATATCCGCAACAGTGGGTATAGGTGTTCCGGAAGACCATCCGGGGATGTGGAAAATTTCTCAGTCCTTTATGGATCCATAGCGTCATTGTCTGTATTATTCACGTCCACAAAAAAAGTTAATGCATGACTGCATCAGGTAACATTCTATTGTGCATTGTGAGAATCAAAAATTGAACAATATTCGTAGGCGTCACGCTTGCTGAAACATGGAATCCAAAGCTGAATATGTCATGTGCCCTTTTATTCACCGGCATATTCATTATTCCAGAAGAAGTGCATAGGATTTCTAGTTATCGAGGGGAACAAGTAGTTTTCAGTGGAGGAAGTAATTTTACTTATGGTTATGGTTATGTTATGTTATGTTATTTTCATTACTTTTCCTAAGGAAAACGCACAAAAAGACACATATAAAACCGGAACACAAACAGTGATGAAACAATCGATGAACACCGTAAAAGAGAAAAGTGCAAACAACGAACCCATAATGAAAAGAGGTAGAAATATTAAGAGGTAGAAATAAATAATGAACAAGGCACAGCCTAGTCACTCATGGACCTAGTACCTTAGCAGACATAATGCGCTTGAACCGACTAAAGGACGAAGAGATGACTACATACTTAGTCAATTCTAAGTAGGCCGCAACGGCTCTAATTGCAAAAAAGTTATGATAGCAATTTGTTGTAATACAGATAAGAAAAACTACATACCTTCTTTCCGTTTCGGTCCTAACAACATTTATTTTTTCAAATTTTATTTGTTTTTGACCAATCTTCTAATTAGTATTTTTTAATCTGGAAAAAAACGAACTGTTTAGGAAGCATATTCAGGATTAAAAATACTAGTAAACATACTATACTGTTGTTAGAATAAATATAAATAATACAATATATAAATAATATATAAAATAAATATACGACAACCTGCTCTAGTCAGAAAGCAGGTAGTGCTCACTGACGGCTTTTCGAGCTATTCCTTTTCGAACAGAGACAGGTCCAGTGCGGCGTTCCTCAGCGTCGCGGTCGCAGGATCGCGGTGGGACCTACATATGTACTCGACCTTATTTCTTGGAGCATTCTCTCAGCGCATCTCTCGTTCAGGTCCCGCGACGATTCTGCAGCCGTGGAATCCGTCTATGTTTAGCTGCACGCGCGTCGAACACACTCATCTATGAATCACCATTAAGTCTAAGCTGGAAGAATAATTGGAAAATAAGGACAACTACCTGTTACCATCGCCACAGGCCCTAATTACCCTATCAAGCAAATTTCTGCTCTGTTGACCTTCGTCTAAATTGCATTGTCTTTGCAATTTCGAAGGAGCTCCTAAAAATACGTTCGAAGACAGGATTCGGAAATGAAATCTCCTAGTCGATGGATGAGCAGGGACGAATTTCGCGTCACTCTTGCTACGACTCGGTTACCCTTGAACTATACGAATGATAAAACTTTGAAAAAGGGCTGAGGGAGAAAATTTAAACCGTGCCATCGAAAATTCTCAAAAGCAACATTATAAGCGGTGAAGAAATTTTTTCCCACACAAGGGCCCGTATCCAATATACCTTATCCAGTCGGATAAACACGCTTTAGCGGATATGTTACAGTGGTTTCGAGAGTCTGCTATCCAATAAAAACGTATCCTTGGACATGCAAATCCACTTGTTTCACTGCAGGTTATCTTTATCCGGTCGATTTTCACATGATAACGATCCATGCCCCAGCACGGTGGATCGTCTTGTCGCGACGCTGGGGCTTGAGGGGACTGGTTAGGCGGTGTTGCCCGTCTCGCGCTGATGATGCCACTCCCGGACCAAGTATCCACCGAAGCGCCCTCCATGGATCCCTTGGGCCAGGTGAATTGGAGCGGACGAAGCGTCGCCAGAAGGAAGGCCACCAGGCGGCGATTTTTGGCCACAGCAACCATGGTTTTAAAGTACTTAAATGAATGGCCCCCAGTCCTGCGTAGCCCCTCTCGCAATAATGACGGCCGGAACGCCCTAGGGGCAGGGGGTGCGAAGAATCTCGCAGCAGTTAGCCGTCGCCGTTCCGTAGGTATGAACCTTGGAACATACAACGTGAGAACGCTGAACTCTGAAGCAGCACTAAGCTTCTTGTTCGACGAACTGCGCAACATCAATATCGACATTGTAGCAGTATGTGAAACGAGGCGGAAGAAGGAAATGTCCGTGAAATGGAATGACGGCAGTGAAGTGATGCTTGGTACTGCGAAGAATGGTGTTGGAGGTGTCGGCTTCATTGTGTTACCGTCCATAACGAGCCGAATAATCTTGATGGAAATTATCTCGCACAGACTTGCGATATTGAAGCTCAAAGTCGGAAAGTCATCAACTATGAAGGTGATTGCAGTGTATGCGCCCACGTCGGCTGCCAGCGACGATGAAATCGAGGACTTCTATGAAGAACTCCATCGTTACTTGAGACAGAAGTCCACTTATACAATTGTGCTAGGCGACTTCAATGCTAAGGTGGGAAGTGGTCACAGCGATGAGATCTTTGTAGGAAAATTTGGACACGGAGCTAGAAATGAGAGAGGCCAAAGGCTTGCGGATTTCGCGGAATGCACAAAGCTTTATATTACGAACACGTTTTTCCAGAAAAGATCTGGCAGACGTTGGACATGGCGTGCACCGAATGACAGAACCAGAAATGAGATCGACTTCGTGCTCTGCGACAAGAAGAGAATCGTGAAAGACGTGTCTGTCATAGCGGAATCCAAAGTCTGCGTGCATTCGGATCATAGACTCCTCAGAGCGAAAATTGTCGTTGATCCCAGAGAAGAGAGCCGCAGATTGGCCAGGGCAAGTCAACGCCGGAAGCCGCAACAATTCAGTGAGGCACTTTTCAGTCGAGCAGTGAAAGACATGGACTGGAGCATGCACGTTGAAGACATCGACGAAGATTACGAAGGTCTACTAGAAAAGCTTCGAAAGTGCAGAAGTCTCGCAACAGTGAAAAGAGAGGTTCAGTGCAGGAGAAGGCTTAACGAGAAAACCCTGCAAATGCTCAAAGAGAGACGGAAATTGGCAAATGCTGGGAACACCGGTCTTGAATACAAAGTGCTGTGTAAGGAGTTACGACGAAGGATGATGGAAGACTATGAGAATTTCCGGAAAGAACGGCTCCGAAAAGCAGCGGAGGACAGAGCGAGCATAAAGAAGGCCTGGAAAGAGGTTCAAGTATGCCGAAAGATGCCCACAGCGCTCGTGGATGACCATGGTAGAAGAACAACTGTAAGGGCAGAAATGGAAGACATTTGCCAGACGTACTTCAGTGAGTTGTTCGCCTCGACCAAAATCATTGATCCTCCTGTCTTTGAGCAAATCGGGCAAGTACCAGAGGTCCTTAGTGCGGAAGTGGACATGGCAGTACGAAATATGAAAGTTGGCAAAGCATCGGGCCCAGACGAAACTAGAACAGAAGAAGTAAAAGCGGGCGGGGAGGTTCTGTCCAAGGCTCTCAGCGTCAGGTTCACGAAGTACATCAACGCAGGAAGAATACCAGAACAATGGAAGCGCGCCAGAACCGTACTGATACCGAAGAAAGGTGACAGAGAAGACATTCGTAACTACAGGCCAATAACCCTATTGTCTCATCTGTACAAAATCTTCATGAGAGTCATTTATGCACGAATGGAGCGCACCCTGGATGAGAACATGCCAAGAGAGCAAGCAGGATTTCGTAAAAGGTTTTCCACCATTGACCACATATTCACCATCTCGCAACTAGCGGAGCGATGCAGAGAATACAAGGTCCCGCTATGTCTCCTGTTCGTAGACTTCCAAAAAGCCTTTGATTCCGTAGAACACAATGCTGTCCTCAAGGCTATGTCTGATCAAGGAGTGGAACCAGCATATGTTAGGATCCTACAAGAAACAATGAAGGAGTCCTATACTGAAATCACTCTTTTTGAAAAGCCTCTGAGGATCCTCATGAAGAGAGGGGTAAAACAAGGAGACATCTGTTCCCCGAAAGCCTTCACAAGTACACTGGAATCAGTATTGAGACATGTTGCGGAGAAAGGCGGCTTTGAAATTGATGGAGAAACGTTGCAGATGCTGCTGTTTGCCGATGACGTGGTGCTGGTAGCGAGCAGGCCGGTGACACTACAGAATCTCCTTAACGAAATATGCCAGCTTACTGAAAGCATTGGGTTGAAGATACATCCTGGCAAAACCAAGTGGATGAAAAATGCTTATTGTGAAGACTCTGAAATCAAATTGAATAATCAAATCGTCGAAAGAGTCGAGCACTATGTCTACCTTGGCCAAGCGATCAGGATGGATAACGATCTGCAGTTGGAGCTTTCACGACGGAGAAGAGCAGGCTGGACCGCATTTTCGAAAGTCGATGTTCTCCTCAAAAACCAGGACATACCAGCACAAACGAAGAGTCGCTTATTCCACAGCAGTGTGTTGCCCGCATTGCTTTACGGATGCGAAACATGGAATCTGACAAAAGCTGAAGAACGAAGCTTGCAAGTAACGCAGAGGGCGATGGAAAGACGAATGCTTGGAATAAGCAAGATGCAACACATCAGGAACAAGGAGATAAGAGAAGTTAGTCAACTCCACGATATTATCAACTTGCTTTACAGAAGGAAGAAGGCGTGGGCTGGCCACGTTGCCAGAATGAAGGACAATCGCTGGACAGTGCGAGTTTTGCACTGGTACCCACGAACAGTGAAACGTCCCACAGGAAGGCCACCCCTGCGGTGGATAGACCCTCTATGGAAGCAAATTGGAAGAACGTGGACACGAACTGCGCAAGACAGAGAGAAATGGCATGGTTGCGAACTGCGCCCACAATGGACGAGAGTCAGTTCGACGTAAGCAACGTAAGCAACGATCCATGATCTCTACTCCTTCTTCATTTTGTGTGGACTCTCGCCGAGACACCGCACTTGCGCCAAGAAGTGAGCACGCAGATGGATGAGTTGTATTGCATAGCAAAGTGGATAAAAACCAGTGGGAATAGATGTATAACCGTTGTTTTCCCTCCCATGGTCAAATATTCTGGATACGGCTGTCCAAACCAAAGACTTGATACAAACCTCCACTTCTGTTTTTATTGTCTTGAACCCTTCAGAATTCCGGAATTTTTTGAAGTTGTTAAAATTTCCCACAAGTTTACTCCATTTCCATACCATGGACTTTTTTGCACATATGAAAAATATCAATTTATTGTCGAAATTTCCATATGAAGGGCTGCAATTTGGAAATTCTCATCATTCAAAGGAGAAGTTGTGCAGTGCCACATCCAGTTGCTAGGTAGCAACCAAAGGTTAAGACCTTCCTTTTTTTTTGTTCTTTGAATTACTACTTTAACAGTCAAGGATATTCTGAACACTGGAAGGATGAGGATCAAAAATTTTCGAAAAATCTAGATTTTTTGAACTTTTATCTCTATAAATCTTGAATTTTCGATAAATGCTAATAAGATTTTTGATAAATAGATCTACCCACTAATGAGGTATTGATACAGAGGGGGAGAGAAGGACTTCAAGTATCTCCCTAGCCTTAGTCATAGCGACAGGGAAACTCGAGGAATTCTGATCTATCGATTCGTTTCGATTCATCGACCAATCGTAACACAGTGAGGCGTGGAGAAGTTTTTCAAATAAGAAGTAAAAAAACTTTCTCAATTAAAAATAGAAATTGTTCCAATTCTGTCGTCTGTCGTAGAAAACCAGTGAAGAAGGCCAAATTTGGTTTTTGCTTGAAACTGCCAGGATGGAAAACCGGAAGCCATTCGTTTACATGTCCTTGGTGCACTTTTGATGTTTCCTATGTAACCCTCTAAACCTTCCACTCCTAAATTCACTATGCTGTCATTTCAGCCAGGAAAGAAAAAAGGAATTTACATTCGCCATCCCTGAAAATGTCTATAAATGCCTAATGTGAAAGAAAATAATTGGCAGTAGTTAAACCGTGTTTGTCCTCAGCGGTTTACCAATTAAAGCAATTATTTTCCTCTATAATTCTAAGCCTGTTTTCTTAGTGTTGCTATTTTAGTGAATAATTTCTTTCCCCGATGTTTTTCCTGTAACTATTTTCTACTTCTCTCACTCTGTCTTTTTTTTCTCTCGTGGAAAATGTTGTTGATTTACGGATCTGCTCGAGTCTCCAAGTAGCAACCCTTTGTCAAATCCGTAACGAGCTCCTTTAGCGTTGCTCTTTGGCCGGACGACACCTTTGTGCTCGGCGTTTATCAAATAAAGTCGGGATTATTAAGAGAAATTGCTTGCGGGCAGCGGAAAAAACACCGATGTGTGCTAGTAGGGGAGCGTGAACTCGCCTGGAAAACATGTTTGGATGCAGATGTTTTGCACGGATGCTACATATAGGAATAATCTGTGGGTTCTGAATTAGGGTCATCAGAGGCTCTAGGAGAAGAGAATTTTTTTACTGGAGTTCCTCTTGGGAATTCACAGGATTGTGGCTTTTCTTGGAGAATTCAGAGGATTATGATTTTTTGTGGCTTTGCCGAGGCTTCCTGATTTGCGCTTTATTTTTAGATATTCCTGCTAATCAAAATTTTCTCACGATCCAGAACCAATGAAAACTGTAGTGTTGGCTTTTGCTTGGCGGAATTGTGCTCATTTTTGCACAACAACCCTGGAAACTATCAAGTATTCTTAATTTCAATCCTATTCTGCTCCTCATATGTACAAACCTCTCGTCCCATCTAGCTGATGAAGTTTGAACTTGTTCTGTCCCAGAATATTATTAAAAATAGAATATAATTAAATAAATAAATATTCGGTGTTTTTGGAAGAAATTCTGATTTTGAGCGTTTTTTTTTCGCTGAAAGTTTTGATATTTTTCTTCCTTTTTCACCTACATACTGACAATAAGAAGGAAAATTGAAAGAAAGTAAAGAAGAAATTTCCCAGTTTTTTTTTTGAAAATTTTGATGTTTTTCTTCGATCTTTCCCTACTCCTCATTCTCCCTGCTCAGTGAAATAACATGATATTCCCACACCTTATTATTACCTAAACAACGTGTTTTCCTGAAATGCATCTCTATCATACTCCCACTGAATTTCTCCTTGAAGAATACCAACCAGCAATCTGTGCTTGTGTTGACATGGATACGAAGTAATACGTGAAAATACCACGTTCATATTTGATTATGCCTTTTGAGCGTTTGTGTACGTATGTCCATTGTTTTGTTCTTATGAACACCCTTTTCATCTGCTCTGGCTACAGTAACTCAAATAGGAGTCTCATACCTGGGATTCCATTTCTGGATTTGTTGACTCGGTTCATTCACTCATTTATTTACTACATTGTAATGATTTTACAGTGCGAGACTTTAAGAAAGGGTCTTAAAATTGAATGTACTGCTATCGGAAGTTATTGGAATGCTTTTGTTGGAAAACCCTCAACGAATCTAGCCATCAGTTCAGCTATCGTACCATACATACCACTATAAAAGTTGAGACTCTCTCCAACTTCACCTAAGTCAGCGGATATATCAAGATATTTTACCTGCTTTTTTTTTTGCTCTAAGACTGAGAAAAATCCTAGACCGTCAAAATTAAAAGCTTGTGGAATATTTGTTTTAAGCAGTTTCGTGAGAAAGCGCTGCAAAAATCAAAGCCGTCTTAGTCCATGGCTTGTTTATGCTTTGCTTCGAATAAGCAGAGCTTGAAAGTGTTGCTAAACCGTTTCAGCCCATTGCTTTTCGTAAAAGACTAGACGGTATGCTCGGCTCCGCTCGGATATTTCATTTCTTCCGGCAGTTTAGCGCTGATGATGACAACTGTTAAACCCAACGATCCTTTCATAGTTCTCATCATTTTTTGATTAGCCCAGAAATCCTCCTTCATTCACCTCTGTCAGGAAGTAGGAAAAGTGATTCTGTTGGTGAATTCTTCAAAAATCCTTGCTGTTATCACGTTCATTGTGTTGGGGAACCCTAGTGGACGTGTTCTTAATTGTCACAGAGTAAAGGCAGAAAAATCGACAGAATCAGTAACTCTGTTCTCGTGGAATGTGGTTGTCATATTCGCATTCAGCGTATTGAAGAACCTCAATGGACATGTTCTCACCGACCCTTGGGCGAATATAGCAAAGGATCAATAAAATCGATAAATCAATACTTCATGCAAAACGCTTGTCATATTCGTGTTCAGCGTAGTGGCTAACTCCAGTACACATGTCCCCACCGACCCGTGGGCGAAAATAGCGAAAAAATCAATAAAATCGATAAATCGATAGATCTATCAACAACCTAACGTAGCTTAAATCTTCGCTGGCCGGCCCGAGATGCATGTGTTTGCAAAGTTTGGTCCCGATCGGTTAACTCTCCGCGATTTCTATAAGGAACATACATATACACACATGCACAGACATTCTACTTTATATATATACAGATAGAAGAAGCCTAGGTCTTGAGTGCTTTGAATACCTCCTAACTCAATTGATTCTGTTCTGGGCAATTGAATATACACTTGGCAAATCCAGCAGGTCCTGAAATATATTGTTCCCCATTCTTGAACCAAACGTAACCTAAGCGCTGGAGCACTGTACTCATAAAACGTCTCGAATCGAGGCGAACAAGCTTCTTCAAAAGAAAAACTCGTGTTGTTACCGTATTTTTGCCCCACCCTGTAATTTCCCTCAGACTGAAACCAACTACTGTCGCACGTCTAACGCACGCACGCGTTCGTGTCAAGTTGCTCTTGTAAACTTGTAAATGCCACAGGCACTTCTGCTTTGGGTAACGCCTGAAGTCTTCTAGACATTTTTGAGTGTTAGTTCGGGAAAAAAATCGGCTGCAATTTCTCATTTTCTTCCTGGAAATGAAATTGCAAAAGCAATGCAAGACTATTACATCATTGTCGTAGAAATTGTAGCCCATAAAAAGCGGGAATCGCTCATTCGTGACCGATACAAACCAACGTCGCCCTGGACAACGGAAGAGGAACATAGCATTGCAAAGCATATGATTTCATGGGCGTTTTTTCGGTCCCTCGGCATTTCCATAGCAATGTTCCGTGCAACTCAACGAATAGGTGCTCGCTGTTGACAAGTAGAAAAGGACGCGGCAATATCCATCGAATGGGTAAATGAGTTATAGCCGTAGTAAAACGAAACGACTCCCCAGAGAGTTACCGATGCTGTGTCTTCTGTGTGTTTTTGGGGATATGTATTTTGTAACTTGGATAGCGTTGCTATGCATTTCTTAGTCCAGCATAAAATGCATGGGAATCATCATCAAAGGGTAGAGGAAGACGAAGGAGGATGAGGGGATCATCTGTATTAATAACCTTCAGAGCTCACGGAAATCATACATCGCCACTCTGTGCAGGCTACAAGTCCTCTTCCTGGGAGTTCTACACCGAAGTTCCTGGGAATTCTGCAAGGAATGGCTATGGATTGGACACCATGGTTGACCCGCATACTTCCTTGCAATTTCCATTTATAGCCAAAGCCTTCCTTGCTTAGGTACAGCAGCAGTTTTAGCCTAAAAACTTATTTGGTCATGCCCATCGCTCTTGCAACATCTATAATAGTTTTCTCACTATTCTTTTCGAGTTTTCCTTGAAAAAAAACTGAGGTTGGTCCTACAAAGGAAATGTTAACGAAGTGAGGAAGGTAGAAAAGGAGGAAATTCCACTTTTCCAGCCAAAATCACCATTTTCTTAGGAATTTTTCACAGTGATCCTACTAGCCTACAAGGGGGTGAATATTCCGGCATTATTCGTCTCCTGTTTTCTCAAAAATTAACGCAGAAGTTTCCTACAGTAATCCTACAGTACTTACAGTTGCGAGACGCATAATTGGCCATTCTACAGCCATGTACACATCACTCCCCCAAAATACACTAAGTATGACATTATTTAATTATTATAATTGTACTAAGCACTAATATTATGCTCAAACTTTGCCTGTCGTAGCGGTACAATGCCGTAACATGAATAAAAGTGATTTGCAAGATTACTGGTTTTTTTACAGGATTACGTTAGGCATACAGTAGACACTGTATCTCACAACACCTCAGCATTGCCCAATAGATGCTGCTGTTTTGCGAGGCCAGGACTTTTAATTCCTATCGACACGCATGAACCATTTGTTTTATGGTAATTGCACTTCGGGAAAAAGATAAGTACGCATGTCGTTCGCGTTGGCGTCACATTTGGTGCTTTGCCGATGAACGGCATGACACACGCGATTAGGTACTTGGTCGTTGGTAGTGTTTATTAGCATGCACTCGGAACGACTCTGGACTCGCTTCACGTTCTATTTCTTGGTTCAAGTTATTGAGCCTGGTATTGGAAATGTCAGCCTTTTTGTTCAGATTGAAAACAGTTCCGCGTTTTGCACGAGAATAATGCAAATAATACCTTGTTATTCCATGCAACCTTCCACGATGATACCATTGCTGAAAAAATAGGTGCAAAAAATTAGTGTAAAATATAAACATACCCAAAGATGCGCTGAAATACCTTTCGAAAAAAAAGAGGCAGAAAAGGAGTTTTTCTTGGAAGGCTTCGATTTCTGGATACATTCGGGTAAATTACCGAAAAAAACCATTGGTAACTTCAAGTACCACACTCTGCCAAGAAAACTGTGTACTTATACATCAAAAAAAAAAAACTCAAAAAAAAACATTTAAAAACCATGTATATACCTGCCATAAAATGACATAATTCTGTGGGAGATCCGGGAATTGTCAGGTGATGATGTCGTCTTCGTATTAAATGATGTTCTATCCCGTCATGAGCATGGGCTTTCTTAGTACTTTCTGAACAACTTCCCATTAGAAATGATTTTGTTCTGTACATCTTGAAGGAAAACTATATTTCTCCCCAAAACTAAGTTGTACTTCCTTGCTTTCTCGTGCGTATAAAGGCTGAGGAGACAATTACCTTTCTGAGGAAATGCTTCCAGGTCATTGCATGAAAGACTTGTTCTAGTCAAGAAGGTTTTTTGTCCTTCCTCCTGCTCCTGAATATGCGTAGAAAGACTTATCCAGAAAAGTCTCCTTTATGGTAAACTTTCAAGCGCCCGTCAGGGTTTCAAGTCTCGAAAATGTTGTTTTTCATATTGGTATACGAACGGATTCTGATTCTTCTCGACACACTGATCCCTAGGATGGGAATTAACATCACAAAACTGATGAAAACCCCGTTCCGTGCACGCTTTGTGGAGCGCATGGGCGGGGCGCTCCACATATGCTTGCTGTCCTACTTATGTAGCTCCGCCCTTGGCAAACACCTTTTAGTCCCTCAAATTGATAAAATCCACTGTGGTACTCGTCCAGCCACATTTTGTTTCAACTACAATGTTCTACCGTTCTTATTTGAATTTTTTTTCAACAAGTAGAAAGAGCCTTTGTGATTTCTACCCCGTCTTTTTCTCAAGTCCTTTGTTATTATTAAGCCTAGCTTTAGTGCCAGAGCGGCAGGTGAAGGAGGTATGGATCTTATTTCAGGCTCATCGAGGTGAAAGAGCCAAAATATTTTGTGTCGCTCAAAGTGCACTTTCACAGAGCTCTTTTCATGGCGTACACTGGATTTTCTTTCACAAGCATTCTTCCATGACTATTGGAATGGTGGTGAATCTAAATATAGAAGTCCATACCTAGTATCGCTAAAATGTGCTTCGGACCAAAATTTCCACGAAAAACTCGCACTATTCGTGCTGTCACTAATGGAGCGTGCTCTTAGCCGCAGCCCCTCTTTATATCCAAAAGAACTACGTATGCATTGCCACCGATGAGGTAGCAGAATTCACTGGCAACGGTCCAGAAGATATCGTGTTCAGTTCTAATTAATCTTTGGCGTATGACCTAAGTGTGCTTACTCTCCCATTAAAACCTAATCAAGCCGCCCCTAGTGCTTCTCTCTGCGTTTATTTCAAGAATTCTTTTTATTCCTATTTTTAGTAATCTCATTCACATTGAATAGATGAGATAAGCTGCCATTTCTCTCGAATGTGACGTTGAATGTTTGGTTTTTGTTGCTCGCCATTGTGGAGTAACTTGAGTGGTAATAAATTTCAGTTTTAATGGCAGAATTAATTAACAAAGTCTGGAAAACATTTTTTCTCAAGGTAGTTCAATTTTAAGGCTTGGTAAACTTCAGAATGACCCATTTACAAACTAGCTGCCCTTGGAATACCGCGGCTAAATTTTATCGTGTTTGTCAACCCCAAATATGGCAGTCATTGTCCGTTCTGCTAAGGGGTTTTACATGCTCTACATATGGGAATACATACCTATGGGAAGGTTTCTATAGTCTATTGCAAACAGGACGATAGTTGACTATTTTTGCACACTGCCCGTTTTTCTCTCTACCCTCTCCAATCTCTGTGCAATTTCCAGCACTCTTCTTCCCTGTGGCATTTCTCCAACTTTACACCAAGGTGAAATATATTTATATGTGGGTGAATCTGAACAAATTCTAACCGCCAGATTAAGGAAAGTGGTAGTTAAAATCAATATCTCTCAAGGTTTGTACCAGGAATTTTTCAAAATGTGATAATTTAGTTAATTTTTCGGCTGCGTGACAAAACGTACGCTGCTGAGCTGTGATTGGTCGATTCATGTGCGCGTCGCGGCTGCAGTCTTCAAACGTACGAGCAGCGCTGCGGAGAAATAGACAAGTTTTCTGCGCTAGGGTGGGATAGATGAATGCCATGGGAGCCGAAAAAGTGTGAGAGGTGTCCACCGGAGTCATCCGATGCGTCGATTTTGGAGGAAGAATCTGGATTTAAAAGATTTATATATGCGGCGCGGTTGCGTCGCGGCGTACTTCTTGACCGCCTCTCTAGTTTTCCTGCGGTGTGGATATTATTGGAAAATTTTGCCCGCGAAGGATTTGAACCCTTGGAATCGAGCCTCTGCTCGATAAAATAACAATTAAACAGTCATTTTTCAGTTGCGGAAAAGGCAAGCAAGGGGAGAAGTTGAATGTTTTACCTCAGCGTACCTTTGATTTCTTTCAGTGACGTTTTCCATCGCACATTTACTTTCAGAAGTTTGGGAAAATTTTTTTACCAACCTTATCTTAGCAATGTTAGGCCTTCCACACTTGTGAACTGTTAAAAAAAAGCTCAACTCTTCCACCACATCCTCCTCCCAGAACTGCTCCGCGTTCGCAACTGTCATTTCCTATTTACTATAGTAGTCACTGCCGCTACAGAAAGGCCTGTTTTTATAAGAAAGGTTTAAAACCTTTGGATTTTCTTTATCATCCAATAGTCGTCTCTTTATTGGAAACACTAGTAAAGGCTGACAGCTTCACCTCCATGGGAATCCCTCCTGTTTGCCTGGGAACCCGAAAAACTCTTGTTATTTGAATGAAGACCTTATATGGTACCTCGAACAAATGTTATTCCCCAACATTATACTACGTACATCTGTGTTTCATTGGGTGCAAGCAAGGCATTCCTCGAATTTTCTGGAGATTTACGACAAATCCACATTTCTATGTACCCTTATCTCCCTCCAGTGCCCTTCTTTGGTTCGAGAATTAATCGCTCCCCGCTGACTATTGTTTTGTATATCTATTTGACGAGTTGGAACGAATGAGCGACATTGTTTGGAGACCCTGGATTAGACCCAGGACGTTTTTTTTTGGGGCCTGTGTCGTTTAGGAAGCCGTTAAGCTCTGTGCGTTGTCAAGGAAGTGATTATGCTTTTGGAAACAAAGGAGGCTGGGAAGGTTATATGGCTTTGGTTGCTTCAATGTACGAGAAAATCTGGTAAGCTCAAAGCAAACAGTGGAAAATTGCTTCACATTTGTTTCTGGAGAGAACAGAGTGATGAGAGCGCTGGTTTCAAGGACTATGGATGGAAACTGCTGCTATTCTCAGCTCTAAACCTTCTTTGCCTTCCTCGTCCTGACAGAATTTCCGAATAAAATGGACAGTTTTTTTTCTTTTTTATTAGTCTACTCCGGGTTCGCAGGGAGGCTGGACTCTTCCGGGGACGCTCATGAATTCAAGCGCTGTCATGGCTAGTGAAAGAAGTCATTATCCCCACAAAATCGTGGAAAAAACCTGCATATTTTAATTCATTACCTCCACAAAATCGTGAAAAAAAAACCTGCAAATTTCAATAAATTTTTGGAGCGTTGGTGAAAGTTTATAAGAGGTTCACATATTCTACCAATGATGTGTGATTTTCTCATAAAACCCACTCTGAAAGTGCATGTAAACCATACACTTCCAGGGCTAGCTGTAGAATAGATGTAGTTCCTTCCTGAGGAAAGGCTCCCCTTCCTAGAAACCATGTCATGTCTTCCTCGTGTTTTTGGATCCTGCAGATCCGCTTCCAAAAAACATGGGCTCGTATTATTGCGATCATCGCTAATGAATGGTTTGAGACAATGAACAGCATCGCTTCCTTGCCTACTGGCCTCGATGGGAGAGATAGCGAGTGAATAGCCCTGGATTTCCACTCAGATTCCTCGAAGCTATAGACTCCAGGCTACAATTTTCGCATTTCACATTCGTCGTCGCCATTGATTTGCCGTTATTTCACCTCCTCAGTTACCTCGTCAAGTGACGAGTCTCAACGACATTGTCCTTTTGAAGCGTCAGGCAAAAGCTTAATGGGTCCTATCTTCGCATCGCATCTGATCTATCACCCGTATGCAAATAGCCTTTTTACCATCGGCCCCTGGAAAAACAAGATGAGCCAAGCGAATAATTCGGGTTTGAGGCGGTGCTGTACTTCTGGGACGTCTGAGACACTACGAGTATCCATCCGTGAAGCAAGGATTTCACTCAAGTGTTTGAGGAATTCCGGGAATTCCTTTAAAGTGCTGTTCTTCCGGGTATCCTTCAAAGTACCTCCACAATGTTTCGGCGAAGTCTGAGGCTTCACTGTGTTATTATTCGTTTCCTTGGTTATGTATTTAGCTGCTCATTGTTTACACACTAAGATGCTAGAATATCCTAGGTATATGGACATAGAAGAATTCAGATATTCAATATTTGTTCATAACTAGGATAGCGTAACAAAACCCCCAAGTAGAATTTTACACGTGAGCCATCGTCCAAACGAGAAGAGTCCTACCATCCTAGACGAGCGGAATGCAGATTCAGGCGATTAATTAGACCACCCATTATATTACAAACCGTACCTGAGTCCGATCTGGCGCAGAAGAGGGTTCGAATTCAGGTACCTAACTATTGTGATTATGTTAACCTGATATTAACCACTATTGCCCGTCACGTATCCTTTCTTCTTCAGATATTACACCAGATAACTTGCCATCTTCACATTCCCCACAACTACATGATAACAGCACAATGATAGATCTACCACCAAAAAAAAAATTAAAAGAAGGTCCAGTTGTAGGCCGGTCTGAGGTGGGATTCATAAACGTATAAGTAGACAAAACCATGCTAGCGAACTATTATAATTTTGCAGCTCTGCGTCCCTTTGCATCGCGTTGTCTATAAAATGGCCAATCATGCTAGCCATCGTTGGTTTGCGTAGTTAGCAGGTGAAAAGGGAGTTGGGGGGTGGGGGGCACCT
>JARK01001337.1:585911-663133 GCA_000688135.1 Ancylostoma ceylanicum | reverse complement strand
ATTATTTAGCTGCATGTTCCGTGTGCCCTACTCTCTATGCTCCGAACTGTAATGGATTGAAGGACCGCAAACAATGTTTGACGTCTACGCAGGCCCAGGTCCATCGCTACCTAATCATAGGCAGATGCATGTGAGTAATTCGTGGCTCCTTTTCTATCCGCTTCCATCATATGAGGACAATTACTTGTTCAGGTTCAACTATACGTGTCCGGAGCCTACACATGCTTATGCTTGGCCGGTGAAAGGCAACGGTCCAATAGCTGTTTCAGGGGAACTTGAATGTAACGGGCCAGATTACACGTGGAGGATCAGGAAGTATGGGGTTACGGAGAAGATTGCCTGCATGTCAAGGCCACAAACAAGTTGGTGGATTGTTTCTCGGAATATTCTTGTAAAATCCAAGTGAGTTTACAGTTGATTGGAAATTCATGGTCTGGTCGAGACACTCTGTCACTTGATAGGACTCATTTTCGCTACAGGGAGAACAAAACAAATCGACAAGCAGCTGCGTACATACAGTGAGCGTCGATGGCGGTGGCCTTTCCGCGGCATTTCAAAGCACGCGGCGCTACCGCGTCGCTCACGATGGAATAGTCGCCGCAGTGGCGCATCTGGGTTTTCTTGATAGTTGTTCATTACATTTGTTGTTAACTGATAAGGAAACCACTGTCTGTTCCAGAAATTAGAGCAATTCAACGTTCCCTGCGTCCGCCACTGGTACATACATATAACAAACAACATGCCTAGTGGTCGGTTACTTGTCGAGCAATTACCATACGGATCTTTTGTCGTGAACCTAGTTTTCCATGCAGTTTTTCTTATAGTGCCTTCAAGGATACCGTGGACAACTTGCGCTCCTCAAACTTGGGTAATTGAACTTTGTTAAAAATGCGACGATACCAGAAGGGTACGAGTAAGTCCGAAACAAGCAAACATACAAGGTATACAAGAAGAGGTTAATTAGGAAAAGTTTGGATTTTGACCTACTTTTCCTTGCAGTTATCCTTGACGTACCTTCAAGATTACCGTGGTCAACTTGTGCTCGTGTGATCTTGATCCTCACGATTTCCTCATCACGTAACTCCGTGTGCTATTAAAATTGCATATCTCCTTTGAGTTAAATCACTGGAACATTGCAAGTTCCTCGGTTGAAACCGTTGAGCCTCACAAACACACATTTGCAGCGTCTGCAATGCGTAACTCACCGACGTTGTTGTCCAGAAACACTACGGTATTTTGCGTAAACAAATCTTGTTCATTATACGACGTT
The DNA here is from genome assembly GCA_000688135.1 of Ancylostoma ceylanicum. Classification (NCBI taxonomy): domain Eukaryota; kingdom Metazoa; phylum Nematoda; class Chromadorea; order Rhabditida; family Ancylostomatidae; genus Ancylostoma; species Ancylostoma ceylanicum. The sequence continues at coordinate 661,863 of JARK01001337.1, read as the reverse complement.
CTTATTGCCTTCATTTATTATTCAACGGATTCCCCGCAATTACTCAGAGATGTTCACACCACCTCCTCCGTATCCGTGCAGCGCCGTTCGTCACCACTTTGCTAGCATCCCCCTAAGGAACTCGATCCCCTTCCATCCTCATTCCTCAAGATTGAGGCATCTGAGAGGGCTTTGCCAGGCGATTTTCGCTCGAATCCATGAACATGAACCCGGTTGTGTCACTTAGACTCTACGCGGTCTTTGGTGCTTCTTCGGAGAAACACCACACTAATCCGCTGAGTACGTAATGTTTGTGATACTTTTCGGGTTTCTCATGTTAGTCATGTCTTTTCCTTCACTCATTCACTCATTCATTCATTCATTCATTCATTCATTCATTCATTCATTCATTCATTCATTCATTCATTCATTCATTCATTCATTCATTCATTCAATCATTCACTCATTCATTCATTCCATCATTCACTCATTCATTCATTCCATCATTCACTCATTCATTCATTCCATCATTCATTCATTCATTCATTCCATCATTCATTTATCCATTTATTCATTTATTCATTCATTCATTCATTCATTCATTCATTCATTCATTCATTCATCCATTCATCATATGAGAAAGATGAAAAATAGATGATAGGTATTTGGAAAATAATAATAAATATGAATAAAAAGAGCTACATGTCGCACTTTTTCATCTTTATATAGTATTTCGTAACGTAATCCTTGAAAAATTAGCAGCCTGTTTTCAAATGGCGGAGCTTTTGTGTCGTTCCAATTTTTTCTTTAAAAAATACTGCCAGAGGGCATCGCTTCTCCTTCTCTTCTCTCTTCACTCTCCTCTCTCTTTCTTCATTTTTTTCCTTGACCTTCATAATCATCTTGTACGAGTACTTGGTCTTCTTCGCTAACCTCAGGAGATCAACGTGTGACTCATCTCACTCAGTGGCGTTTGCTCTTTGATCTGAATGGGAAATCCTGTTATTGAAAGTTCACTAAAACATACATACGAAAGTATGAAGCCGTGGTAGAACAAAGCGAAAACACGGAAGTGCCTTGTTTCTGTTCTCCTGTTTTCGGTCTGTCAGTTCTTTGCTTTGTTTTTGCTCTCGGGGGAAAAAGGAAAGGAAATTTTTGCTTTATTTATCTATTTTTATGGTAAGGATTACTTTTCAAAATTATTATAGAGTCAACAAAACTGGGAGGAGAACATGTAACATTCGGCAACTTTGGAAAAGGCTGATCTTTGCCGCTTGCTGTACAAAACTTTCGTTAGCAAGGTTTTTTTAAAGAGGAAAACGAGCAGGCAACAGTGTCCCAAAGATGAATTTTGGTTTTTTTTCTCCTCTGGAAGGTGAACATTGTAATCCCGTCGGCTCGGAAAAGACGGCGACTATGAAAAATTGATTTTGAGGGCATCACCTGGATTTTTATAGGAATATGACCGCAGTTGAAAGGGTTAACATAAAAATTTATTCATCACATGATCGCACATCTGAAGCACGCACGCATCTAATATAAATTGCCCGGGTAAATTAGTTGACTAATTGAAAGTTATTAGCCGTGATAAACCAAAAAGTAGCTAGGTAGGTTAACTAGGGTTCGGCTGATTCCCAGGTAATTCTTCAACATTTTTTTGAAGAGGGTAGCAGAATATTACCTAGGGCTCTTAAAATGTGAGCAAGAGTGCTGCTATTTGCCTCGGATAGGTTACGGTGAATCCCCAGGTAAATTCTGGACATTTTTTCGGGAAAAGTAGCAAAATACTACCCGGAGCGTCTTCGAGCAGAATAGACAGAAAATGTGAGCAAAACTACTGTTACTCTATCCGGTTCTCTACCTTTTGCAAGGCTACCGTGTTTTCCTGGAATTTCCTGGGAAAATTTTCGGGTGCACATAGGAATTGTCCTCGGATCAGCAGTGATTCTTGCAGGAGTTCCCATCAGAGGGCAGTAATAGAAAAGGCACTACATACTTCTGAGAGCTTCAATTAACATTTTCCCTTTTCTCTCCCCGTTTCCTCTCTAAAACTCAGGGAAAATTTGGCCAATTTGTCCACATTACAAATGTTCTGAGAGGTTGCCGTGGTTTTTCCACGTGTACCTCCTCTCTACAGCCGTTGCCTCAAACGAATCCGCAGTCATTAATCTCGACGTCTCAGTCGTAGCCACCTCACCGCGTGTTCCTCTCCTTTTTTTCGCTTCCGCTTCTCGTCAAAACCTGGATTTTCCCAAGCAAAAGCAACAAATGACTGCACAAAATCGATAGTTTTCCCGCGGATTGTGTGACGACGGACACGCCGCGCGGTATCTGTTTCTTCCGGCCCGCAGCCGGACGCGGGCCGATCCATCCGCCGTAGTGGTTCCGCACACATAGTGGCAATTCTTGGAGCCGTCGTGATTTGCCGCATCCACATGACGACGCCGGGTGCGTGTTGACAGATGTTTACATGAGCGTTTTGTCCGAGGCGTAGTTGTTTCTGCTACACATCCTGCGATGTGAAGCGTTGCCATGCACGCTGTCTGGATCATATTTCTCGATGTAACTCACCACTAGCCCCAATCTATGCTCTGCAAGAATTTTTCTGGAAGAACCCAAGTTGCATGCTCGGATGGTTTTTTGTTTGAGATATTTCCAGACCTATAATTGTTTCCGGGTTGTGACGCATGCTTTCTCTGCACATTGGCTCACAGTTGGTGAAAACTTATCCGGGGAACTCGCGAAACTTTGCAGAAACTCTTTGAGGCAGTGCCGTCGCCGCTAGCAGCTGAAGTCACGAACGCGTGCATTTCGCCTGCGTCCGGACTGCGTCAGAAGTACTTCTGGGTCTACATCGCTTTCATTATGGAGACACCCATGCATCGGTCGCATTTATCCAATAGGAACTCCGGCGAAAATCGCGGCAGCAAAATACTATTCAACTTTTTAGTTACCCAGATCGTTCTGCAGCGATTCTTCGTACTCTGCCGACTTTATAATGACGGTTGGAGTTAAATTTTAGGGAACACTGCGAAGAATGTGGAAAATAAACGGGTTCGACCTGAGATCTGACTGGAAACTTACAAGGGAAGTATATTTGGCTAGTGTGGCCATTCAAAGAGAGGTGTGTATTGCCTTATGAAGCTTTCGTCGCTGATTTCGGATCCATTTTCGAAATTGGCCAAACTGCACTCTCTAATGAGTTATGCCCATTTTTGCTACCCATCTGCAAGCCCTAAGATTATAGTGTACAAAGAGGCATCTTAGCGCAAAAACGAGTCATTTTTCCTCCAGACGGACACTGGCAGGTTTGAAATCTTTCAATCAATACACAATGGCCTAACACTGAAGTTTGTCAAAATGAGATCATTAAATGGAAAAAAATGACTTGACAACCACGATGTTCACAATGCCAAAATGGGCATAACTCATTATAGAGAGCAGTTTAGCCAATTTTGGAAATGGATCTGAAATCAGCGTCGAACGCTGCTTGAGGCAAGATACACCTCTTTATGGATGGCCACACTGACCAAGTATCCTTCCCTTGTTAGATCCGGACAGCAGTTTACTCCAACGTCATAGGCTTGGAAGTGCCCGACTCATGTTGTCCGAAAAACTTCGACTTATTTCTAACTATCCAGCGGTGGTTTCGCTGAAGTTTTCGCCAACTTGATGACCCGTGAGAAATATGATTAACCTTGCGTGTTTACATAAACTACGGAACGGAACGGGAACTGCAAAGATTTTCCACGAAACCAACTAAGCTTGATCATTTTCTTCCCTAGACCCTGATTAGCCCCCCGCTCCATTCCCACCATGCGTGGTCGAATTCTAATAAGAATTTCCTGTTGTGATTAACAAACAACAACTTTTTCCCAAACCAGCTGGATATCATTTGCGGACATTTTTGTCCACTGGTTTAAGCCTTACCATAGCTGGTCAAGTATTCCGGTAAAATGTTGCTGTTAATGAAGTCGTAGAAAACAGTCATGGAATTGAGCTTGAAGGATTAGCTAGAGGCCGCATGCGTGATTGATATTACCCAGGGTTATCTTCGAATATAGAGTAACATGAGAGTGTTACTGAAGATGCAGGATATCACAATCTCCTCAATAAAAAAGAATAATAATAACAACAACAAATAATTGACCTAATAATAAACCTACCTTCCTAACAAACCTGATACTTTATCAAGGACCGAGTAATGCACTGAAAATATTAGGATTCGAAAATTCGATTTTGCAAAGATTTCCCACGAAATTGTCTCTACTTCCCGAACCTTGATTAGTTACGCACCATTCCCACCATTCTTGGTCTCATATCTATTGACAATGCCCTGGCGTGATTGGAAAACAACAAATATTTCCCAAACCAGCTGGATTTCATTTGCGGACATTTTTGTCCACTGCTTTAAGCCTTACCCTAGCTAGTCGAGTGCTCTCGGTAAAATATTTGGATTCGAGCTGAAAGGGTTGGCCAGGTAGCGCGTGAATCATCGAGGTTATCCAGGGTAAACGTGGTAATGCCACAAAATTTGTCCCTTGTTAACACGGGTATCAATACGTTCACCCTCCCTTGGAATCGAGCATAAAAGGTAAGGCAGAGGCTGCATGCATCGTACATGGAAATTATCCATAGTTCCTGGTAACACCACAGAATCAGTCCATCGTTCGCACTTGTATCAATATATTTACCCTGAATAGTCCCAGTGATGCATCTGGGTCCTGGTTATGAGCATTTGTACAGAAGTACAGGAAGGAGATGAAGTGTAGTTTTTATCAACTTGATTTACTAGAAACGAAGTTTGATCCGGATATCTAGAGAAAATGCAGCTCAAGTAGGGACTTCTCAAGTATTTGGAGAATGCTGAAACTGTAGGAAGTGTCGTGTTACTGTAGGGTACTGTATCTGCCTTTCTCGTCTACTATTGGCCCATCTGTTTGCAGCAACAGCAAATCGACCAAAACAAATGTGGATGTATCAATGCGTTCACCCTGGGTAATCTCAGTGATGCATCCAGGCCCATATATCCACCAATCCTAACCCAGAACCATTGGGTTAGCGACATTGTCAAGGGAGCGGTGAGGTTACTATGCCTTCATGCTGGGAACGGAGAAAATCTTCTGCACTTTTGGTGTTGATCCTCATCCAGAAGCCACACAACATATGGGAATGACTTGTTTTGTGACGCACGTAACATGATATTATGCTTTGGTGGAGGCGTTTATCAGGGGGGGGGGGAAGGGGTACATGCAACCCCAGTAGGACCCCACAACCTCCACAGTGAGGTTCCAAAACATATTGCTATTTTCCAGAGTCGCTGAAAATTTGAAAAAATCCCAAGGCTGCAGCCCTGAACATGACGGGAATACCTTTTCTGAGATGAATTTTTGGACGCTCTGCTCCTAAGCCCAGGATCAATGGTTTAGAGCGGTGTCGCTCTTTAGTCATCACTGCATTTGGAAGTGAGCGTCGTCCTCGCCGCTTTCTTCTCCGGGAATGACAAAGACACTACGAATCTATTCATCCCCTTTTTGAGTTCTAGACTTCCTGATACACTTCTTCATACAGGATCGCTACTGTAGCTTTGTTTTTCCTCTGCGAATAGAAATTTATCCCTGAAATTCTAAAAAAAACTGATTGGTTAGTCGCTGAAGTCATTCTAAGGTTGGAATACATTTAAGTTCATCTTTTCCTAAGGACTTTTTTAGAACTCTGAAGGATGTAAATGTCGTTTAACTTCCGAGATTAAACCACATTTCATGCTGGATGAATCAGCATGGAAACACCTATGGGGAGCTCACGTTGTGCGATTCTTCCATAGGTGGAATTTCAGACGGGTGAATGTCTGAGAAAACATTCAGCAGCTGCTATTATAGCCGTATAAAGCATTCACACAATCTGAAGTGACAAGCTCTATAATCTCGCCTGGAGAACGCGGAATTTTCCGGCTTCAAGGGACGAGAATGAGTAATAGAAATTGGAAAAACTTCTCAGGCTATACATAGTTCTATTGTTGTATATTATTGTTCCATTTCTGAGTTTATCAATACATATGGCATTTCTTAAATTACTCTATTATTTCTGAAGAACTCAAAAAATCAGGGAATCACGGATAATCTATTAGTTAAACAGTAGAAGCGCTAGAAGTAGTGACGTCCGCCGGTCTAGACATTTATTCATCTTCTGCTTTCAAAATCTGGATTCAACCTATCTAATCACAATTGGGAAAACACAGCGGTTTTGTGTCCTTTCCTACAGGAATTTGTCCACCCTAATATCCATTCATCCGAACAGATTTCGCTCACTCCCCTCGCAGCTCGGCGGGAAAGGGCAAGAGTTGATGTTAATGAAGCTTTATTAACTGGAATAAATATCCTATAGTGAAACTATTTGGACTCACATACCCGTGGATAAGACTGTATAAGATAATGGGCTCTCTGAATCGTTTACCCTAGGTAATCTCATCGTCAGTGACAGCATGCATCATTGAAATTACCCAGTGTAAAGATGCTGACACCATAATTATTGACTCATGGTTAACACTGGCGTGAACACATGACCCTGGGTAATCCCTGTGGAGCATCTAAGCCCAGAACACGCCTATCAGGGACATAGGATATCGAGCAGGACTCTCGATAAACAACCCTGCTCGATTTTTTCCACATTCTTTGAGAGACCACGCAAAAGGTGTGATCTAGGATATTATCCAGTAAATTCGACCGTAGCTGGAAACACACAGCGGTTACCTATCACCCATTGGAAAGGAAATTCGGAAGCCTGGTAAAGTAAGGTCCTAGATCTCTTCCGAAAAAATCGCTGAAGTTGTGCTCGACAGTATTCAATACTACTACTGTATTTTAAATACTATTACTTCTGCTCTCACTATTTTGAACACTATTACTGATACTACCACGTTTAGAAATTTTAAATATTACTGCTACTGTACTTCAGGCTCTATTTTCTAAAAAATCACCACTTGACTCCATTACTCTTTTATGTTCCCCTGGAATGTGCTGTTTTCTAACGACTGCCTCAAATAGTCGTCGTAAAATTCAAAAGAAAATCATTTTAAACCTTGGGTAATTGAACTTCTGGAATACTCACGTCGAAAAAAGAAAAGAAATGCTCTCTTTTTACAGTGCATTGCGTGAATAGATTCAAATTCTTTTCAGAATAGCAGCCATTTGTTCATTTTTTTCATCCACATGCTTTTCATAATTCTTACGCCATACAATCTTATAACCACCCCTTCATGAGAAGAAAATTGTTCTCTTCTCCATGACATTGTTTTTGGAAAAGCTATTCGTCACGAGAAATTTCTGCCATAGCGTTGGGCAAGGTTTTCGCACCAATTATTTCCTGAAAATATGCGCCTATAGGACAGGAGAATTACGATTCCAGCAATATTTTCGGGAAATTTCTCGCAAAGACATATCCTTCACGATCGTTTACGTTGATGACTAACGACAGGTATGGCTGCTATGCCCTAAAGGCTCCTCAGGTATTTTTGATCCTTATGGCTTCTTTCGCTTTGCATAATAGGGCAGAATCCCAACAAAACAGGATATAATGAGGGTTTTTTCGCTTTCCCGTGATAGTGCTTGTTTTGCTGAATTTCGAAGATTATTCCTATGGATCTAAGAAATATCTCTCTAAGGGATCGCATGCCCTTTCACCTAATCCTTGATCCAAAGCGTCTCAGCCGCTTTTCCTGATTACTTCCAGGAGCAGCGGCATATTTGGACAGCAAAATCCCGTGTTTTCACAATGGGACAGCTCGTTCTCCCGCCGCTTAATTCCGCTCATTCACTGCGAACGATGACGTGCTGGGATTCCTAAGAGGCGGATAATAAGCCTCGCTGAGGCTCGCGATTACTTACCTCTCACTTTTCTCATCAGTGTTGAATGTTTGTCTGTGCCGGCAACGGCTTTCTTGGAGCGTTTGGTACTCTGTGCGTGTTCGTATCGGCGACGCACAAAATCCTGTTATTCCTGGAATTCCTCAATTCACTGCATTATAGCCAGTCGATGTTTACGTCCTTTGCGTCGCTCACAGCAGGGGGAGGAGGTAGTGATTTTCTCTGGCTGGTGTACTATTAGGCTTGGTAGATTCCTTTAGGGTTGTCACATTCCAGATTCTTGCCCGCATTCCTCACATTCAGGAGCGAGCAAAAAGATAAGGATTTGCACAACATGGCAAGACCTAGCGCTGCATGCTTCACTTAGATTACCCAGGGTAAACGTGTCAATGCCACAGAAATTGAAACATCATTCGCCCAAGCTTTGAGATATTTACCCCTGGATAATCTTGATGGTGCATTCAGGGGCTGAATAAATCATTGAAATTACCAAGTGCAAATGTGCCGACACCACACAAATTTACCCATTGTTAGCAAGGGCGTCAACGCTTTTACCCTGGATAATCTCAGTGACGCATCCAGATTCTAGTCTCCTTTCTTTTTTTTGCAACACTCTCTCCTCTTTCCGTAAAAGGTAACCTTTGGGTTAAGACAATACTGTGTTACTTTTATGTAGGTGCAAAGAATGGCCTCAGTTTTTTGAAATTTTCCTATAATTGTACAAGAAACGGACGCTGAATATAAACTTTATTACATTTTTTGCATTTATATTGTATTCAAATTAATAATAATATGAATGGACTATGAATTGACAAGCATTCCGCTCTAAATATCCTCTTTTCTCAGCATTTTTTCAAGAATGTATGTAGGGAGTCTCCTACGAACACCTTAAAATAGTCGCAAGGCCTCAACTTTTACTTTCTAAGCGATTTCATTTCATTCTGCCCTCTCATTCTTTTCCCTTCTCTCGTCCCCTTCTCTCATCCTCTTCACTTCCCTCAACCTCTTCGATTTTTACATTCTTGTCTCTTCTCTCAACCTCTTCCCTTCTCTCATCCTCTCCTCTCCTCTCATATACTTCCTTCTTTCATGATCTTCCCTTCTCTCATCCTCGTCTCTTCTCTCATCATGTTCCCTCCTCTCATACTCTTTCCTTCTCTCATTCTTTGCCCTTCTCTCATGCTCTTTCCTTCACTCATGTCGTTCCCCTCTCTCAGCCTTTTCAGTTCTCTCGTCCTCTTTCCTTCTTTAATTCTCTTCTCTTCTCTCAGCTTATTCTCTGCCCCACACTCTTCTCTTTACCCATCCCCATTCCCTTCTTTTCTCTCATCCTCTTTTCTCCTCTTACTTTCTTCTCTTATCTTATCCTATTCACTTAGGCCTTCTTCACCTTTGCTCCTTTTATGTTCTTTGTGTTCTAAAACCTTATTTGAAGAAAAAAAAATGAAACGGGAAAAAGCGGGTAATTCTAAAATTAGGAACCTTTTTGAAAGGAAGAAATGTACGGTAGATGAAAATTTTATTTCCACAAGAACTAGGCTTTTCAATAGGTTCGATGTGCCAATTTTTTGGAGTTATCGCTATTTCATGCTTCATTTTTCTTCTTCAGATAAGGTTCTAGAACATAATAAAGGGTATGTGAGGAGGAAAAAGAAAAGAGAATGAGGAAAGAGAAGAGAAACGTGTAAGAGAAGAGGCGACGAGGGGAGACGCGATTCCACCATCCAATACATGTGAGCTGGCTAATTTGCTGAATCGTTGTTGCTTCCGTCAACAACGCTTGCTGCTAAGATAATCCATGGTGAACATTTTTTCCCGAAATTCACCTGGCCTTGTGGTTTGAGCCCTGCCTCCAGTTTTTCTTCGTGAAATTGTTGAAACTTTGAATTTGTGATCTTCCAAGCCACGTGAATGTAGTGTTTATGGCTTCTAAAAGACGTAAAGCCATTTTACTCATGCCTGGACAATTTATTTCCATTTTTATGGTTCACCGTCACAACATGACCTCATTACGTTTCCAACGTTTTATTACATGGCACAAATTCTACTCTGACATGCTTTGGATTCTGGTTTCGGCACTAGAAGTCAAACCTTTTTAAAAACTGATGACTTTTCCGGACCAGCCTATTTTTGAATTTTAGTAAAAATGGCTTTCTCTGGGAATTTTCATGCCTTTTCTTCCTCAAGCTCTGGTATATTAGAGCAGTTCACATAATTTTCAACCTTATTGTACCAATAAGGCTACTCTAACCAGCCTATTTTCAAACTTCTACAAGAATGGCCTTCCCTGAGAGTTTCTTTCCTCGAACCCAGGTATTTTTAGACCCATTTTAAACCCACCCACATGATGTTTATCCTTATTCTCTTACTCTTTCCCAACATGTTTTCTAGACTGGTATAGGACCATTTATACCAGTTGCATACGTCTGTCGTGCGTCAGACGCACGCATCCATCTGTCTAAGATTTTCCATGAAGACCAGCCAATACGGCAGGCACATTCGCACATTCCCAATGAGGTGAACGTGCCACCACCGCTAGGGCGCGAACGCGCGCGTCTGAACTGCGTCAGCGATGCGACTGGCCCCTTCCTTTATCATGTAGACGCACGCACGTCAAACGCACGCTCGTGTACGGATTACCCCATTTAGTTCTGTAGGAGTGGGAGATATATGAAAAAAATTATCTATGTCAGCACCTGGTTGCCAAAATAGGCTTGGACATTGTCTCAGCTCTTTAGAAGCCTTTTTTTTGCCCACACACCTGAACTTGGTCCAATACCAAGTTGAATATTGATTCTTTGAATTTATTCCTGTGACTGGCATCTTTCCAGATAATAAAGGAGGAAAGCGCTAATCCACCTGAAATTTGCTCACCTCTTGGAGTTTTTCACACGGTGTGCATTCCATTCTCATAATTAATCCTGTGCTCCCCAGCGATAACCCTGTGGGAACAAAGCGATGTACTTCCTTCAATGGAGCAGACCTCGCTCGTGTCTCTATTTTTCTTCGTCCGCTTCGGGCTTTGTTGAATTGCGCTTTCGTGCCCTTTCTTCACTATTTTCGAGCTTTTTCTCGGAAAACACATGCACTTTTATCATTTTACTGGATTTATGTCATGTTTCAGTGAAAATTTGGAATAATTAGGGTAGTAGGGAAATAGGGAGTGAGATGGAGGATAAGGATAATGAAGATAATAAGAGTTTTTGATTTTAGAGATTTTTGTTCAATTACTTTGATAGTAAAACGTAGTTTATCTACTTATTGATGCACTCGCAGTGCGCAAGCCAATCAGAAACGTCTAGTAAAAAAAGGAACCTTCCAAAGGTGTTATAAACAAAGCGACGAGGAAAAAATGTACTGTGGGCGTCACTGGTGGTGACCCGTCTGCAGCCTCGAAATGCACGCGGCGCGACCGCACCGCTGGAGCAGGAATCCTCTCCAGGACATCAAATTATGGGGTTTTCTTGATAGTCAGTTAGTTTCCTCAATAGTTATCATCGAATGTGATGAACAACTATCAAGAAAACCCAGATTCGCCACCGCAGCGACGATTCCATCGTGAGCGGCGCGGTCGCGCCGCGTGATTTTCGAGTACGCAGACGGGTCACCGCCATTGACGCCCACTGTAAGAGGACTATTCCGAGACTAGTAACAACCTGAGAGTGATTAATTATTGTTTGTTTATCGGACTTACCTTACCTTTGGTTTGACTTACCTTTGATAGCTCAAATAATTACGTAGCATTTTCGTGGTTCTCGTGATTCTGCCAACAGTATTTTGCTTTTACGATTTGACGTAGTAACTTGTTACTATCATTTTACAGTAATACCGTAGGTGAACCATCCAATTGAAATTCTAATAGTCGTGTTCTGTGTGCGCCGTGCACGCAAAGGAAAGCCGTTGTGCTGAATATCACCTTTTCTTGCAATAAATCACCTAAGTACAACAATTCATTCCAACAAATTGACGTAACTTCGACTTAATGATTTTTTCCGGCAAAGCACGGAGTAAAATGGCCAATGAAGTCAGAAATTTTATCGCGGGGCAGAGTTGTTAGGCTGTTCCGAAAGTCTTGCACCACCATTTGTTCCTTGAACTAGAATTTCTTGGTCTTGAATTGAAATCATTCGGCAATGGAATGTACTAGAATTTTCTACTTCTTCTCAACTATAAAACTGGTAGGTCAGGTTGTATCCGTGAACAACAAGGTTAAGATTGATTGAAAAAAGTGAAATTTGGTGGAATACTTCCGGACTAAACTAACCCATTATCACGGCCACTTCCGTAAAGATTTCCCGGATTTGGTCTGGTTTATACGGGCCCATGGATTTCTTGAGAATGCAGTTATTTTTTACACATAGTAATTTCTCCAGGCCCGCCATGGTACTGTGTTAATCTTGGCGATGGTTGTCACCAAAAAACCTGAGAGCATTCTACGCTTCTGTTTACTCACTAAATATGCATGTGTCTTAGTTCCGCAGAGAAAAGTAGTAAGTGAAATCTTGTGAATCGTAGTGCGTACTTTCTAAGCATTTCACTAGTTTGCCTATTTCCTCGTTATAATAATAGTAAGTGTACGGTATAATTATAGCGTCGTGATAGAAGTCGACTATCCCCTTTGGGGAACAAAATAGTTTACGACTGCTCCAAGTGTCCTCATTACTTTTTAAAGCACAATTTTGGAAGTGTATACTTACTCTGTTACAAATGGGCTTTTAAGTAGTAGTATTTTTGGCAGTTGTTTAGGCTGTAATCCGACCGTATAGAAAGTTGAATGAATTGACCAATCGCAGAGCACAGCAGCAGCGTCACACCCCTCTTTCCAGGTACAGTGCTCCACACGGTTATCAGCCACCCATAATTTTCCTTCCTTTTTGATGTCCTTTCTTCTTCACCTAGCTGGAGTGTTTTTAGTACGCTTGGGTAGATGAATAACAACATAACTAGAAATGATGAACTAAATAAACGAATAGCTAAATGATTCAATGAATAAGTACGTAAAAATAGCCATCTTGATCCCGTCGCATATACGATGCACTAGAACAAAATATCCGGCGTTCCTCCTTTTTTATAAGGATGAACTACGCTAGCAACCCCACTCCTACTACTGTCTGGTTAAAAAAATAGAAAAGATTCAAGAATAAGGGAAATGTAGCAATTTTGTATCCGTTTCCAATCGGGTTTTCCATTGTAATTCTGTCAGCAGCAGGTTATCTTCAGGATTCTCAGATAAATTTGAGCTCATGTATCCGTTTCTGGCAGTTTTTATCCGGGATGACGTGCTAGGTAGGAGAGGTTCATCAAAGATATTTATGAATGTCACCTTTTGGTAAGATGAATAGATACATGTTTCCGCCCTATCAAGGTTTTGTCCACAGATCCCATAAATCCAAGCACATGAGCAGAAGCAGCGGGTCTGTCCCTTTTCTGTATCCATTGTAGTGAAGAAGAAAAAAGATTTTCACATTATGCATCTGGATAAACTGTGTCTGTAGTAGAACAGTTAAGTAGATTTTACCCGCTTTGTGACTCAATTATTTATTTATTTTAAGTAAGATGACTAGATACATGTGTTTTTTTTCAAATTTTCTCCCAATTTTACCATATGGACATGAATATCCGCTGCGTAGAGCATTTATCCGCGGACAGATTTTAATCCGGTAAATGAATGAATTAACCATATATGAGAATTGAACATGTTGTATGTACTTCTGACTGTAAAAACAACTTCAATCCAAAAACTTCACCTTGTATGCATCATTCAGATTACCCAGGGTAAGCTCGTTGACGCCTGCGTTAACGATGGGTAACCCTGTGCGGTAACACGTTTACTCCGAGTAATCTCAATGACCCTTCAAAGATCTTCACCCACTGGAATGGACTCGATTCCGATATGATCTTTACCAATACACCAATGAACCAGAGGTGGACACAGTAAGTGGGCGGGAAGGGTGGGCCGTGGGAAAAAACTGGGGTCTTCGCCGTTTTGGGACCCAGACGGAAAGTAAAATTGATAAAAATGTAAATTTTGATGATAAAAAATCAATAATCCACAATGAAAAAAATGAAAATAAAGATGAACAAATAAAAATAAACTACGTAATACAAATTTTTTATAAATATAAAAAGTAAAGCAATTTTAAAAATTTGGCGACCCGTTCTCGCGCGAGAGGGGGGCGACCTCCTACCGCCCTCCCCCTGCGTTCGCCACCGCCAGTGAACTCTTATCCATGGATAAACTTTGTTCGGTAACAGTACATTTGGCCACGTCATTCCTGATAGATCCCAATTTATCCGTCTGGAGAAACCACTTTGGATAACTTTCCTAGTATGGTGATGTTTTTCCATTGATCATCATAGGACGATGGTGCTCTCTTATCCGGATTATCCTCATCCTATCATCATAACCAACCCTCCGTGCAAACACCTTGACAACTGCGCTTGATTAGAGCTTCATGTTCTCGTACTGCTAATTAGGCTTATTTCACATCTTCAAAAACTCTGAACGGCACCTGATGAATGGCCCTGATCCACCTTGGCGCATGTTTGTTTCTGCTGGGCGATCCTTAAACTCTTTGGGATCAGTGGACATGTTTGCTAAGACTGAACGCCTTGATAGGATTTGCTGTGCACTTTGACTGTTCCGGCTCGAGGATAACCAATTACGGAAGGATCACCACCGCTATTTGTCTACATACCACCAGCGTTTCGCTCATATAAATTGTTTTTGTGCTGTTTTCCGGCGTCGTCGGATCGCTCCTCGGGGACGAGTTTCGTGTTTTGCTCCCGCCTCCACAACATGATACCTAACCGCTGCTTTGTCAACTCTTAATTGCCACCCGCATAAGCTGCCGCCGGTGACGAAGACTTTCTTCTAGACCCCCCCCCCCCTCCGCTACATACCTCCTCCAAGTTCTGGATGTAGTCGTGCGTGGAGATGGCGCCGCTTGGATGGGTAATTTTTCAATTTACACGGATGCATCGGTCTGTTTTCGTCTACGGCGCTGTGCCTTTTATGGAAAGACTCCACTACTGCTCAACTCCCTAGTTTCCCCGCACGACTACCTAGAGCTGTAGTGAAACCTGCAATTTATACGACGCCTCTCAGCTGTGGAAAACACGCCCTTTTCTTGGAAACTTCCGGCTTCTTCACTGGGAATAGAAGCCTCGACGCTTCAAAACAGATAACGCTCTAGGCATGCGACTCCAAATAACTGTTGGAGCCTATAAGGGAAACCGCTGACTTGATTTTCTTTACCTATGAACTCTATGATTCAACACGGATATTCATAAGATTAATCTACGACTTCTCGGATGAAAACGATCAAAACATTCCATTTTGTTTGTTTTACACAATTTCCTATGTTTCCCATCGTTCCAATCCACAGACTGTGAAAATTACCAGGATCTACGTATGCTACTATGTTACCGCGATGCTGTTGAAACTTCCTACCTCCGAATGTCTACTTCTGATCCCATTTCTTCTCTGGTTTTCTCGAATAAGCTTGACTGACTGGTTATCACCGTATGTGTTGGCCCCAGTAACATTCGGATAAATTTTCGAATATTCATGATTTCATACTGTAATAGACTAGGGAAGTAGTCGGAAATATAGTAAACACAGGCGAATGCACTAAAGTCCCAGAATAAGAGAACAAAAGGGAGCATTTGTGATTTTACTGTGCTATTCTTCATGTACATACATCGCTATATCTATCTGAATACCTGAATGATCATTCGAATATTATCCTATCTTGGACTTGAGACAACCCAGGGTAGACGTACTTATACTCCGCGAATTTACCCGTGGTTAACACGGGCGTCAACATGCTTACCCTGGGTTATTTCAGTGATGCACCCAGGCCCTGGTTAGGACTCTGATCGACGCCTGCTACTATGGGCTGAATACCAGCGTAAACATCCTCCATGTGTTTCATGTTGAAGGTTTTTTTTCTGAAAAAAGATGTCATCATCCTTGGAGCACGGGACTTTCTAGAAGAATCGGAGGTATAATTTGTATAGTCTCTATCTTTGAAGCATAGGACTTCCAACCTGAGGTATAATTTGTATAATGTCCTAAGATATCATAAGATAAGGTTGCTGTCTAGAAATGTGCAGTATTTCTTCAATCTTCAGCTGAATTTCAAATCTACGCAATTTTTATTACAGTAGAATTTTTCGCCCTCCACGAAACTTATAATGCCTTCTACCCTGAATTTCTTTATCTCTATAAAACAAGTATACAATTTATCTTTATCTCTAAGCTTATAATGTTTTTGCCAAGCATTCGTTTTTGAACTCATAGGAATCCCTTGAAGAAACCCTTCATAGTTTTTTTCTCATCTGATAAACACGAAATAAAAGCTAAAAAATTCAATTGTTCTATATTTACTGAGAAATTAAGTACCTCCTATGTACACACTTGAAAGTTGGAAGTTTGCTTTTTCGAAGTCGCGCATATATTTCAATGACAGGCCCAGGAAAATGAGTGCCTTTTTCTGAGGTTTTCTTAGTTCTGGATACTTAGCAGTTGTCTAACATCTCCAGGAAAATTGCTCAATCGTAGAGGTCAATGAAAGTCAATGAAAATCAACCTTGATTTGACTCCATTTTTGGGACTCCGCAAACGAGTTGGCTAATCGCGTCCGAAACTTGATGGGACCATTGCTTATCGAGAACGAGTAAAAGCAAATGGCCGATCACTCTGCAAGTTGTCGACGAGCTTTGTGCCTACTAGTTGTTAGCAAGAAAAGGGGGGAACAAGTTGTCAACAAACTTCAGATCCAGCGAGCTTCACATGCGATAAGGCAACTCTTTCTGGAGGTTCTGAGTATGATCACTATATTCATTTTTACTATGGTACTGAACCTAGGAATGAACAAGTTCTGTGAGAGCTAACTTGCCATGTCTGGCTGCCTTCGAGCATTTAAAGACCTTCCGATGTTTGATCAATCCAGGTTTCACATGAATCCCCTTGTTTGTTTTGCGTCGCATACTAATTCAAAAACAAGAAGTAATTTTTTGTTCATGCACATACATACGGCCAAGATATGACCACAATCTCTCTAATTTTGCCGTGTGAAGTAAGCTACAAACATTGGTCGTGTGTATCCTTCACCGTTCATCATTCATCTTACATTTCTCTCCATTCTAACTGTAGAAGTTCTCTCATCGAGAGCCACTTCGGTAGGAACTCACCTCTTTTGCGCTTTGCTCTTTTCGTACCTGAAAGTATGTATTTTTTTAAAGAAATCGAGTGGCCAGGTACATGAGGTATTTTTCCCATCCAGAATTATGTTCTTGTTTTTGTGTGCCACGTCACATCCTCCAGCAATAACGTTCTAACAAAAATGGTGCAGTGGAGCGTTCATTATGTGCTAATCATCTCAGCAGAACTATTTTTCGAGAAGCGCTGCTCAATCTCCTTATTTTCACGAAGAGCACACAAAATCTGTCTATTTTTGTGCTGTAAAACTCCTGATGGAAACATCATAGTGCAGGATGAATCGAGGGACTATAGTGTCGATACTTTTAGCTAATGATGCCATAGACAACCTTTCCAAATGCCAAGTGACGAAGAGGACCTCCCTAATCCACAGCCGTCTAGTTTGTTGATATCACTACGTTGAAGTCATAACTTCCGGTTTAGCTCTCAATTTACGGATTAAGGAGTATCGACATGTGACGCGTCTAATCCGAATTTTGTTCTAGACGCGGAGCAGTGCAAAGTGGTTAACGTCTAGCCGAGGTAAATATCCCTTCTGAGTCCTTGAACTTGAGTCTTGTCTACGTGCGTATATTTAGCTCTAATAGCATTGACTTAGCTAGGAAGGAACGGTTTTCCTCACTTTTAGCTGTATGTATGTGTGTGCATTTGCCTTCAGCTCTCCTTTTTTTCTGGGTTAGGATCTATGAACGAATGATCAAGCGAAACTAGGGCTTGGATGCATCATTGAATCTCGACACTATAGTCCCTCGATTCATCCTGCACTATGATGTTTCCATCAGGAGTTTTACAGCACAAAAATAGACAGATTTTGTGTGCTCTTCGTGAAAATAAGGAGATTGAGCAGCGCTTCTCGAAAAATAGTTCTGCTGAGATGATTAGCACATAATGAACGCTCCACTGCACCATTTTTGTTAGAACGTTATTGCTGGAGGATGTGACGTGGCACACAAAAACAAGAACATAATTCTGGATGGGAAAAATACCTCATGTACCTGGCCACTCGATTTCTTTAAAAAAATACATACTTTCAGGTACGAAAAGAGCAAAGCGCAAAAGAGGTGAGTTCCTACCGAAGTGGCTCTCGATGAGAGAACTTCTACAGTTAGAATGGAGAGAAATGTAAGATGAATGATGAACGGTGAAGGATACACACGACCAATGTTTGTAGCTTACTTCACACGGCAAAATTAGAGAGATTGTGGTCATATCTTGGCCGTATGTATGTGCATGAACAAAAAATTACTTCTTGTTTTTGAATTAGTATGCGACGCAAAACAAACAAGGGGATTCATGTGAAACCTGGATTGATCAAACATCGGAAGGTCTTTAAATGCTCGAAGGCAGCCAGACATGGCAAGTTAGCTCTCACAGAACTTGTTCATTCCTAGGTTCAGTACCATAGTAAAAATGAATATAGTGATCATACTCAGAACCTCC
This sequence comes from Ancylostoma ceylanicum, assembly GCA_000688135.1. Lineage (NCBI taxonomy): Eukaryota > Metazoa > Nematoda > Chromadorea > Rhabditida > Ancylostomatidae > Ancylostoma > Ancylostoma ceylanicum. The sequence goes on along the minus strand of JARK01001337.1, from coordinate 643,356 downwards.
AGAAAGAGTTGCCTTATCGCATCTGAAGCTCGCTGGATCTGAAGTTTGTTGACAACTTGTTCCCCCCTTTTCTTGCTAACAACTAGTAGGCACAAAGCTCGTCGACAACTTGCAGAGTGATCGGCCATTTGCTTTTACTCGTTCTCGATAAGCAATGGTCCCATCAAGTTTCGGACGCGATTAGCCAACTCGTTTGCGGAGTCCCAAAAATGGAGTCAAATCAAGGTTGATTTTCATTGACTTTCATTGACCTCTACGATTGAGCAATTTTCCTGGAGATGTTAGACAACTGCTAAGTATCCAGAACTAAGAAAACCTCAGAAAAAGGCACTCATTTTCCTGGGCCTGTCATTGAAATAAATGCTAGGCTTCAAAAAAGTGAACTTCCAACTTTCAAGTGTGTACATAGGAGGTACTTAATTTCTCAGTAAATATAGAACAATTGAATTTTTTAGCTTCTTCTTCGTGTTTATCAGATGAGAAAAAAAACTATGAAGGGTTTCTTCAAGGGATTCCCACGAGTTCAAAAACGAATGCTTGGCAAAGCATTCGTTATACATTATAAGCTTGTTTTATAGAGATAAAGAAATTCAGGGTAGAAGGCATTATAAATTTCGTGGAGGGCGAAAAGTTCTACTGTGATAAAAATTGCGTAGATTTGAAATTCAACTGAAGATTGAAGAAATACTGCACATTTCTAGACAGCAATCTTATCTTATGATATCTTACGGACATCATACAAATTATACCTCCGATTCTTCCAGAAAGTCCCGCGCTCCAAGGATGAAGACATGTTTTTTCAGAAAAAAAAACCTCCAACATGAAACACATGGAGGATTTTTACGCTGGTATTCAGCCCATAGTAGCAGGCGTCGATCAGAGTCCTAACCAGAGCCTGGATGCATCACTGAAACAACCCAGGGTAAACATGTTGACGCCCGTGTTAACCACGGGTAAATTTGCGGAGTATAAGTACATCTACCCTGGGTTGTCTCAAGTCCTAGATAGGATAATATTCGAATAATCATTCAGGTATTCAGATAGATATAGCGATGTATGTACATGAAGAATAGCACAGTAAAATCACAAATGCTCCCTTTTATTCTCTTATTCTGGTACTTTAGTGCATTCGCCTGTGTTTACTATATTACCGACTACTTCCCTATTCTATTACAGTATGAAATCATGAATATTCGAAAATTTATCCGAATATTACTATGGCCAACATATACAGTAACCAGTTAGATAAGCTCAGCCTAGAAGACCAGAGCAGAAATGAGATCAGAGGTAAACATTCGGAGGTAGGAAGTTTCAACAGTATCGCGGTAACATCGTAACGCGGATATTTATAGGTTTAATCTACGACTCCTTGAACGAAAACAATCGAAACATTTCATTTTGTGTTTGTTTTCCATGATTTCCTGCGTTTCCCATCGTTCCAATCCACAGACTGTGAGAATTCCCAGGATCTATGCTGCATTCGTTCAGGAGCTTCCGGCCGGGATTTTGAGAAGAACTGGTCGGGAAGATGCGAGGATTCAGCAGAGAATAGCACAAAAACAATGACGAAGTATCCAAAAATAACTTCTATTAAACTACTTGCTCGTGATTTGGTCACAAGGGCTGCATTGGAGGTCGCAGCCCGTCTGCGTACCTCTAGCGCCCTGTTTCAATTAATTTCATCCTTTGGGAAAGTTCAGACGAACTGCCCAGGAAGCCCTATCGAAATCCTTATTGAATCTGCTGTGGGACATCGGGGAACCGGGGCAGAGTACACTTGCAAGATGGCCGAATAAAGCCGGACAAATCTATTTTGACGTGTTTTCGCGGAATTTGACTAAGTGATGTGATCTTCTGTCGGGTCCTGAGCAGAAGCAAAACAGCTGAGTGTACGAATAGGAGTGGACTCGTCATCTGATCGGAGGGAAAACTTCTACTTTTGGCCTGGCGTCCCCTTTGACGCGATTTTGGATCCGCATAGCCACATAATAGAATTTATCGCGTCCCATGATCGGATCAACAGGTTTTTACCTAAATTTAGAGGATATCTGCTGTGGCGATATGGAGATGCTGGTTATTTCAGGATTCATCCTTATCCGCAAGAAATTGGATAGGAACTATGAAATTTCCGGAGCCGCACGCATCATTGGGGTTATACAACAAAAAATACAAAATTTACCCCTCGTTGTCACGGACGTCGAATCATTTACCCTGGGTAACCCCGATGATGCATCTGAGCCCTGCTTCTGCCAGAAAATCCTTGCGCAAACGTCGTCCCTAGCTTTTGAGCCTTCGTAACAGTTAGTCTAGACACCCTAGTCTAATAAAGGAGATTTCAATCAACAGTAATGAATAATAGTCTGATAAATAATAATAAATAAGCTATGGTAATTTTAATTATCCGACTTGAACAATGTGGTGAATCTCTTCATGAGCTTTTTTTCAAGAACTGAATTTGGCCATGACAGAGAGCCCTGTATCCAGCTCCAGGAATGGCTGTTTAACAAATATAGGACTCTAGCGCATCCTAACGCTCATTATTCCTCTCCTAACTGCCACAGCACCTGAGAAAACCATAGTACAAGGATTATTTGAAGACATATAAAATACAATATTCTTGTAAAAGCAGCTCGCCCTATATCCGAGAACCATGAGATCATAGATGAACAAAGGAGTCATATCAGTAGGAGGAAACCTTCAAGGCAATAACCGGCAAGGACACTGCTGCTTGGTTCTTATCCTTCGTTCTGTCCTTGTAAATGTATCGAGAGACTATAAAATGTACGATGTTCTTAAGAGAATACTATACATAGATAGGTTTCAGAAAGAAAATGTAGTTTATCGTCATTTCAACGAGAGTTGCTCCTATACAGATACAAGAAGGGGGATTTCGCTTTACTGGACATTAACCGTAGCCTTTCTTAGTTTTATTTCGGGGAATTTCTAGAAATAACTAATTCAAATTCCACAAATAAGAAAATAAAAATAGATGAGAGATAAACAGGAAGAAGACGATTTCGGGAATGAATGGGTAGTGGGAAATCTAGTAAGGAATTCCAAGAATAAGCGATTCTTCAGATCTTGGAAAATTTAGGATTTCATCTGCAATCCAGAAGAGCAGACACTGCAGCGATGCAGAACAAATGCTAAGGAAGAAGGAAACGAAGGAAAAAGAGGAAGATATAGAACGTAAACGTGGAAATTAAGACCGAGAATTGTCCTAAAAGCTTACGTAAACAACTGAAGAGCTCGTGCTACCGCATATCTATCTCCAAATCCATAATTTTTTCCATCGCCCCTAACCGAGGGATGGTGGAAATAAATTAGCGAATAGTTGGAAATGTAAGGCTGGCTTTAGGAGAAAAAAAGACTGAGAAATCTTGCGCTAAAGAATTTTCCCTCTTGCCAGAGCTTCTGGCGCTTGCTAAGGCTTGTACTAGACTTGGATGCATAACTGAGATTACCCAGGGTAAATGTTATCCGTGGTAGTGATGGATGAATTTGGAAGTGTTAGGACGTGTACCCTGGGAAATCAGAATAATGTATGTGGCCCAGGCTAGGAAGCCAACTTTTGTAGTCTGCGTCTCCTACCATTGCATAGTCTGTAGGTTGACCAACACCGTTAACCATCAGGGCTGTGTGCGATTAGTGTTTCATGAATCTCAACCAGGAGGAGGGGTGCGATGTTTAAGTAAAGAATGCGGAATTTTTTGAGGAAATTTTGGGGCATAACACAAATAAAATCTGAAATGGTCAACGCTCCTGTGTATTTCCGCTTGTTAATTTCTAATTTCCCATAAAAATCAGCATAACTAATTCAAATATAGAGGAACCTCTCGAAGTTCATACAAACGACATGGATGGGACATCAACAGCCCAAGGACCACAGGCATCACTGAGATTACCTAGGGTGAACGTCTTAACGGTCCGCTAATCTCTCCACCGCTAACATTGGCGTCAACTTGTTTACCCTGGGTAATCTCAGTTATGCATCCAAGTCTAGTACAAGCCTTAGCAAGCGCCAGAAGCTCTGGCAAGAGGGAAAATTCTTTAGCGCAAGATTTCTCAGTCTTTTTTTCTCCTAAAGCCAGCCTTACATTTCCAACTATTCGCTAATTTATTTCCACCATCCCTCGGTTAGGGGCGATGGAAAAAATTATGGATTTGGAGATAGATATGCGGTAGCACGAGCTCTTCAGTTGTTTACGTAAGCTTTTAGGACAATTCTCGGTCTTAATTTCCACGTTTACGTTCTATATCTTCCTCTTTTTCCTTCGTTTCCTTCTTCCTTAGCATTTGTTCTGCATCGCTGCAGTGTCTGCTCTTCTGGATTGCAGATGAAATCCTAAATTTTCCAAGATCTGAAGAATCGCTTATTCTTGGAATTCCTTACTAGATTTCCCACTACCCATTCATTCCCGAAATCGTCTTCTTCCTGTTTATCTCTCATCTATTTTTATTTTCTTATTTGTGGAATTTGAATTAGTTATTTCTAGAAATTCCCCGAAATAAAACTAAGAAAGGCTACGGTTAATGTCCAGTAAAGCGAAATCCCCCTTCTTGTATCTGTATAGGAGCAACTCTCGTTGAAATGACGATAAACTACATTTTCTTTCTGAAACCTATCTATGTATAGTATTCTCTTAAGAACATCGTACATTTTATAGTCTCTCGATACATTTACAAGGACAGAACGAAGGATAAGAACCAAGCAGCAGTGTCCTTGCCGGTTATTGCCTTGAAGGTTTCCTCCTACTGATATGACTCCTTTGTTCATCTATGATCTCATGGTTCTCGGATATAGGGCGAGCTGCTTTTACAAGAATATTGTATTTTATATGTCTTCAAATAATCCTTGTACTATGGTTTTCTCAGGTGCTGTGGCAGTTAGGAGAGGAATAATGAGCGTTAGGATGCGCTAGAGTCCTATATTTGTTAAACAGCCATTCCTGGAGCTGGATACAGGGCTCTCTGTCATGGCCAAATTCAGTTCTTGAAAAAAAGCTCATGAAGAGATTCACCACATTGTTCAAGTCGGATAATTAAAATTACCATAGCTTATTTATTATTATTTATCAGACTATTATTCATTACTGTTGATTGAAATCTCCTTTATTAGACTAGGGTGTCTAGACTAACTGTTACGAAGGCTCAAAAGCTAGGGACGACGTTTGCGCAAGGATTTTCTGGCAGAAGCAGGGCTCAGATGCATCATCGGGGTTACCCAGGGTAAATGATTCGACGTCCGTGACAACGAGGGGTAAATTTTGTATTTTTTGTTGTATAACCCCAATGATGCGTGCGGCTCCGGAAATTTCATAGTTCCTATCCAATTTCTTGCGGATAAGGATGAATCCTGAAATAACCAGCATCTCCATATCGCCACAGCAGATATCCTCTAAATTTAGGTAAAAACCTGTTGATCCGATCATGGGACGCGATAAATTCTATTATGTGGCTATGCGGATCCAAAATCGCGTCAAAGGGGACGCCAGGCCAAAAGTAGAAGTTTTCCCTCCGATCAGATGACGAGTCCACTCCTATTCGTACACTCAGCTGTTTTGCTTCTGCTCAGGACCCGACAGAAGATCACATCACTTAGTCAAATTCCGCGAAAACACGTCAAAATAGATTTGTCCGGCTTTATTCGGCCATCTTGCAAGTGTACTCTGCCCCGGTTCCCCGATGTCCCACAGCAGATTCAATAAGGATTTCGATAGGGCTTCCTGGGCAGTTCGTCTGAACTTTCCCAAAGGATGAAATTAATTGAAACAGGGCGCTAGAGGTACGCAGACGGGCTGCGACCTCCAATGCAGCCCTTGTGACCAAATCACGAGCAAGTAGTTTAATAGAAGTTATTTTTGGATACTTCGTCATTGTTTTTGTGCTATTCTCTGCTGAATCCTCGCATCTTCCCGACCAGTTCTTCTCAAAATCCCGGCCGGAAGCTCCTGAACGAATGCATGCAATAATCCACATCTCACTAAAAACGTCTTCAATAGCTTGGACCAATTCCTTCCTGGGAATTAGGCTTCCTTTCTCGAACAATTTTACTGGACATCGCCGGTTCAACCTTTATTCCTAAATTTCCCATGTTTCAGCGTGATGTCCGACGTTAAACGCTCCTTACTGGATATGAGCCCTGGAGGTAAAACCGAAGAGGAAGAGGAACCGTCAGAAGATGAGCTGATCGAGTCCGATGAGACGTTCGCTGAGTTTTGTTCACGTGAGTGACTTGAATTGCTCTCTGTCGTGTTTTGTGCCTGGATTGACGTCATCTTACACAATTCGCGTTGTTAGCGTATTCAAAAAGTACCACAACTTATAGCGTTCATTTCCGTGCCCTTTCATACCATTCTCAGAGCATAAATTGGCACGAAAACCACACATTTTTCTCTTGCGGGAAGGTATAAAGTAGGAAAGTTAAGAAGATAAAATCGCTCAATCGTATGGAACTTTCAGTACGATTAGTTTCACAAAATGTAATATGTAAATAACAGTTTTGATGCAAGGAAAACGCCTTTTAATACTATTTTTGGCACTATATTTCCACACTAGGGGCTCGAAAATTTTCAAAAAACGTTTTTTCGTTGAAACTTTGTATTTTGTGGTTATTTGAGGTGCTAAACACGAATATCTATTCATTTTGTATCATAACCCCACTTTTGTAGGGTTACGGTAGGTATACAGTAGATACCGCACCTCATAGAATCCTCTCAAATTTTGCCCAGAGGGGTTATTTGGGGTACTAATCCTGAATGTCGTACTGATTTCGTACCTTGATCCAATTTTCTTAGAGATGCGACAGGTATACGATAGGAAGTTCAAAGAAAATGCCAACTTCACGGAGGAGGCGAAGGTGGCATGCAAGAAAAGTTGATATTCGTGATCAGCACATCAAATAACACCCTTGTGCAAAATTTGAGAGAATTTCATGAGGTACCGTATCTTGGGTTACCCTACAGTATCCCTGCCAAAATGGGGTTACGTTACAAAATGGCTACGATATTATGCTCTGCACCTCAAATAACCCCTCTATAGAAGTTTCGACGAAAAGAAATTGTGAAAATTTTGGGGCCCCTAATGTGGAATAGTGCCCTATTTGTTTTTTAAATTCAAGAGTTACAAGAGTATCAGATAATAGAATTTTTCACGTCCCAGTTGCCGGTTCACTGCCAATTTTCGAGTAACTTCGAATGACCCCGTTCTCGTTTGGATTTTTCCTCTTAAATAGGCGTATTCTTTTACCCGTTTGCTAAACTTTTGGGAAAACATTATTTATTAAGGCCTGGGATCAACTGATTACGTATCGACTAATGTGCCTCTAACCTTATCTTACACAAACCACGCAAGAATAATTCGCAAAGCGCAGCATGGGCACGTTGACAGAGATGACAATATCTTCGTTTGCCCCTTATACGAAATAACACGTCGAGTTCATTTCATTTCACTCGTGGGTAAACATTTACATGTCAACAACATCAACATGAATGGCGCAGTTCGTAAGACTACGGAGTTCTAATAATAGCATGATGACCACAAAAACTCCGATCTCGCTGGAAATGATGCTATTCTTGGAGAAACGCTGCCTTACCAACCCCGTCATCCATGTCGACATCGTCCACATCTGAGCGTTTGTCTAAGAATAATGTGGAGCTCACCTATCCTGTAATCCCGCATAACGTGGACCCAGCCTGTAATCCCATATAATATATGGGCAAGCACCATTCCTGGCTTTTGTTCTGTCAGACAGCCGAGACACGTCTTGCCAGCTCCAGCTCTCTTTACCATTTTTTATAACATACCCATGCAACTTTATCGCTATCTCCCTAGGCAATTGTATCGTCAAGCAAAACTTTTTCTGAAGTGTCCAGAAACTTTTCCTGAAAAGTGTCCAGGAGCAATATTCTTTCACCAAACGTATCGCTCTTGAACCTGCGAATAGGGCATTAAGGTGTAATGTTCATCATCAATTGGTGCCTGTCTACCCTTCAAATATGTTCTTGGTTTTTTTCTTTTTTGAATGAAAGGAACGAAATGTACGTCACTGATATGTCGCAAGTTACTTCTGTCAACTTTTTTGCGCGCGAGGAGAATCGGAAAGCCTCGTTTTTGTGACAGCGGTTAGCATATTTTATCACTCAGTTAGCTGGACTTATTAAGAACCACAGCTGCTCGAGTTAACTGGATTAAATATACTTCTTTACCTGTATATTTTATTTTGATTGACAATTGGCAAGTGGCGGCAAGCCTGTATAGCGGGCGTCGATGGCTGTGGCCTTTCCGCGGCCTCGAAAAGCACGCGGCACGACCGCGTGGCTCGACCAGGAATCCTCTCCGGGGCTACAAACGGTGGGGTTTTCTCGATAGTTAGTCCGTTTCCTTATTAGTTAACACCAAATCTGACGAGCAACTATCAAGAAAACCCATGTTTGTCACTGCGGCGACGATTCCATCGTGAGCGGCGCGGTTGCGTCGCGTGCTTTTCGAAGCCGCGGATGGGCCACCACCATCGACGCCCACTGTTGGCTGTGGAAGGAAGTAATAATGTTCTCCGAGTTTCCTCGGTAACACCGTATTTTTCCTTCTCTAGCGCACTTACGGGTGCATTAAATAAGTGAATAAATAAATAAATAAATAAATAAATAAATAAATAAATAAATAAATAAATAAATAAATAACTTTCCGGTTTCATAGCGGGTATTCAAGCTGTCCCTGTGTTGTACATCAGTTGAATGCGCTGACGTGGTGATAGTTTTATGGGCAAGATAAAACGTGTTTGGTACACGTATTCAATCGGAGTCGAATATTCGAAATTCGAATATGTTTGAAAGTTGGATCATCGGAATAGCGAGGAAATGCAACACAGCCCGGAAGAACAGGTTATAACGGTTGTGGACCCTTCCTTTTTCGAATCATTGAATTTTCAGAGTATTTTCTTGCTATTAAGTGAATTAGGTAAATTACTCGCTTGTCAATGGGTCTCAAATGTGAAATGCAATCAGAGTACTATCTTTGTGTATGTTTAATAAAAGTAACACTGGAAAACAATTGTGCCGTAATCTCGCTTTTTCCTAAGAGTTTCCTCAGATTCAGAAGGGGGGGGGGGTTCTTCTAACTTCCTTAAGAATCTCCATATTTCATTTATATTTTGATATGGCTACGTAATTTACCACCTCATATTTTTGAATAATTCAAAATTACCACATAAGAAGTACAGCAGCATTTCTCGTTAGGGGATATGCACATCATTCATTAGCACAGGCAGTATTCCCTAATGGGGACATCATTCACAGCTCGGAAAGAAATGCAGCCTCCCTTGAATTTCTATTTATTATCAATGAGATCATCTTCATCAGCACTTCTACCTTACTCTACAGGGCAAGCGAGGAACGTGGTGCACTTTCTGGTGGAGGACTGGTGTCTATCTGCCCTACTTGGGATAATCACCGCTGTACTGTCCGTTGGCATGGACGTCGCCATCGAACTGCTTCAGCATGGTAAGCAGTCGAGTTTCTCTACCATAAATAATTCATGGTTAACCTGATGCTTACCCAGCGTAGTACTTCTCTTTGAAATTCGAAATTAGTAGTTCCCTAGCTATTGATTGAAATAAATAAATCAATTTCTTTTCATTCATTCCAAAGTATGAAGAGTGGTTACAGTGCTACCATCTAATGGAGACAGGGGGCAGACGCATTATTGAGATTACCCAGGGTAAACTTTTTAACACCACACACATCTGCCCATAATTGGTACGGCCGTCGAAACGTTTACCCTGGGTAATCTCAATGGTGTATTCAGGCTTTGGTAGTGTTCGATGTTCAATCGTTCGAAAAACAAGCACATGAATGATGGTTCATTACTGTCAAAGTGTTTGGATAAGGGCGGAATTTCACTCATCATTGACTTGTATACACAAACGTGCCCGAGGGGTAAAAGAGGGGAAAAAGTAAAATAGAAGGCATAACCCAGACATCTACCCACATATCCTCCCACTAAATATCCATAGTTTTACAAAATTGAACGGGTTCCTAGTGATAGTAAAGAGGTCAGTGCTATTGCCAAACAAATTCCATGGCCGAAAGTTTACCCTACCCAGTAAATAATCCATCCATGTGCTCGTACAAGTTTCACCACCAATTCGTTTCAGCTCATGTTGTATTGTACGAATTATGTTTGCGGACGTCTGCATATCTAGCGTTTTTCTCATGGGTTCTACATGTAGTCGTATTCACTGGCCTTTCGGCCGTCTTCTGTCAAATTGTGTCGAAACAAGCTGTCGGTAAGGAAATATTAGTATGTGCCAACCTCTGGATCTAACTAATGCTCTCACATTTAGGTTCTGGAATTCCGGAAGTGAAGGTAATTATGCATGGTTTCAAAATGGATAATTATCTCACATTTCGAACGCTTATCGCTAAAATGGTCGGATTGACGTTGGCGATGGGTGGTGGATTACCGATTGGAAAGGAAGTAAGTTACTGTCAGAGAGCGCGTGCATCATGGAGATCACCCATGGTAAATGTGTAAGCACTCTTCCCTCGAGTTTATCCATCGCTGTCAACACCTTTACCCTGGGTAACTTCAATTATGCATCCGGCCACTGGTTGCGGGTATTTTTTCACAATTGAAGGAGGAGAAAAAAGTGTCCTTATTATTTAATTTTATTTGATTCACAAGCACTGAAATTTGTCTGTAGAATTTAAAGAAAATACAGCTCAAATAGGGACAAACAGGGAAATTCCAAAGTTCTCAAAGAGTTCTGAGACTGTAGCGAATGCCAAGTTACTGTAAGGTACTGTATCCACCGTTCTATTCTGCTATTGGCCCAATTGTTTGCTAGAGCAACAACATCGTCTTATATGAACTTTTATCGTTTTTTCTCAATTTTGAACTTTTGTAAAACAATTTCCGTTCTTGTCACCATCAAGTTGCGACTTTCGATGTGATCTTCAGTAATTTCTCCGTGATTTTCGCACTGAACCCGAATCATTCATTCTCATCATTCATTTAGGCATTCATTCATTCATTCATTCATTCATTCATTCATTCATTCACTCATTCACTCATTCATTTATTCGTTTATTCATCCATTCGTTCATCAACTCATTCATTCATTCGTCCCATTCATTCACTTAGTAAAAACTATTCGAGAAAAAAGGAAAATCTAACGAGAAAGAAGTTGGAAGAGAGAATGGAATTCCTATTTTCATACGTAAGAATCCAATCCCTATTTGGAAGCATATGTTTCCTTGCAGGGTCCCTTTGTCCATATGGGTGCGATCGTAGCCACTTTAATATCAAAGATCACTGCATCATGTCAGTACTCGGCATTTTTCTCGAACGAAGGAAGAGAAATGGAAATGTTGAGCAGTGGCTGTGCTGTGGGAATTGCCTGCACGTTCTCGGCACCGATCGGAGGTGAGCTCACTTGGTTTGTGAGGTGACTTCACACCAGCAGTTTGGTACAAGCGATTTAGCTGTACTCTACGCTATCGAATCCACGTCAAAGTATTTCGCGGTGAAGAACTACTGGCGAGGATTTTTGGCCGCCACCTGTTCGGCGATTATTTTCCGATTCGCCAACTTTTTCGTCACTGCTGAGCAGTCTGGTGGGTTTCTGTTGTTTTCTTTTGCTCAGTCTTTATGGAACGTTTCTTGTTCCATGATGGATTTATGGTTTACACCTATTTATTCACGTAGCAGTTCGAGTTATTTCCCCTAGAATAAATGTTAGAAAATGCTATGTATAAGAAGGTGGCTGGAGCCAGTCCAGCCCCTTCTTTGACCTTGAAAGAGTGCTGCCATGCAAAATTTACCCTTTTATCTGGCACCAGTTAACAAAATTACCCATAATCGACTTTGTATACACCCATCTGAGTAATGGGTAATTATCATATACATACATGGGTATGACATTACCCATTCTTCCCATTATGAATTCCGGCCTCTACGACGGTCTGATCTGTAAGGTAAAAAAACCATTTTCCAGAACATTAAAAAGAGCAACTCGGCAGATTTTCGATGCACGGGGTAATTTATTTCCAATTTTGTGATAGATTTATAGAATTACCTTGGCGTTTACTGAACACCCACCTACTAAAATATTTAGAATAAATAAAGGTTGAGGACAAATAGAGTCTAGAAGCCCCAGGTTAGCAATGCTAAAAGGTAAAAATGTTGGAAGTGTTAACGTTTCTGAATTCACCCTGGCACCCATAGCTGTAAGATTACCCATTCCTCCACTGGCCAGCATGCATCGCCGAGATTGGCAAAGTAAACGTGCTAGCACTTCCAAAATCAGTGGTTGCCACATTTACCATGGGTAAGTTCAATGATGCATGCTGAACCTGAAAAGGAGACAATTACATACATACAAGGGATAAATGGAAATCTCCTTCTCTTCTTCTTTGGTTTTCATTATTCCTGCGTTTTTGGTTGTTTTTGAAGAATTCTCTTTCTTCCTCTTCCTCCACTCATTCCCGCTCTCCTACTTTCACACCCTTACCGGACATCCACGCAATAGTGTTTCCAGAAGAGGACTTCCTCCATTGCAAAACACGATTTGTTCATTGTGACCTATCCCGGGTACAGAAAGATATCCACTAATGTAGTTCATTTGTGGAAAGCTGTTGCACTAAAAATATTTCGCAGAACTTCCGGCTATGTCCGCTCTTCCTCCTTTTTGTTGACATGTGAGATATCAGGGCAGCAGCTAATGCGATGAGGGGCCGTGATTGCTTAGATGCTAGTGATTACCTGATGGTGAACGATTAAGAACAGAAAATGGCCAAGTGATTGAACAAGGTGAAGGGGAAAGAAATTAATTTTCGGTACAGACGAGTAGATGAATTATTGCCGAACGTACACCGATTTTCAATTTTTACCAGTGTCGATTTGTCGAAATTATGCGCCTGAAATTACAGGAACGATCACAGCGTTCTACCAAACGCGGTTTCCCACTGATGCATTCCTCATCGAAGAGCTCCCAGTATTTATGCTATTAGGGTGAGTTTTGTTTTTCCTTGGAACTCTACAGCTGTTCTAAAACTACTCACACCAATACCAAAAGAGTTTGCAGGTTCCTGAGTGGAATGATGGGTGCAATTTTCATATTCACACACCGTCACATATCCATTTTTCGGCAACGTAACCGAGTGTTCAAGATGATCTTCAAGAATAAGTAAGTGTTCGTTATGCTGACTAGAGATTAATGGAGAGTCAGCTGGCTTGTAATCCACTTATGCAATGAAACATTAACGGTTTAGTCATGTGAAGCCGAGAATAGACGATTACGCGGGAAAAAAAAACTGAAGGCGGTCTGATCCTATAATAAGTGACGGTCTAGTAGTAAATATGGGAGGAGCAATACTGGGAAAGGGCTTTGTGCCACATGGAAGGATTTTCCCAATCTGTGCCATAAGCTTTATGCTGAAAAGGTTCGCTGAGTCAGTTGGAGGCTGAAAGTCTTTAACTTTCCGCAAAAAAAATCTTAAAGCCGCACCTTTGAGAATGGCATTTCTGCGGTGATGAATGGGTGTATGCGTGGTCTGACGCATCCTTTCCAGACTGACCCTATCTTCTCCGTTCCTGGCTTGTGATTTGCTAATGCAGTAAAATTTTAGCTTCCTCACATTCACCGTGTTCATGGCGATGGTTGTCGGTATTGTTACGTTCCCGCTGGGCTTTGGACGCTTCATTGCTGGAAAGGTAAGTCACTGTGCTTTGCAATATTTTGGGCCCTGCACTCTGCCAGCAGGGCCTGTAAGCGTCATTTAAATTGCCCATGGTAAAGGTGACTACACGCGTGAAGTTACCCTCATCCCTCCCATTGCGAGGGACCAGCTGCTTCCCATGAGTATCCTTGTAATGATGCATTCGGGCCCTCGTTTTCACCCTGAAAACTCAAGAAAGGAGGATTTGGTTGGCGTGGGTACAACATTATGAGAAGGAGCTTAACATTATTCAACAATGTTGTCGTTGATATCTTCAGTGGGGGTGGATACGTCTGCAAAAGCGAAATAAAGAGGCTGAAATTGATATAATTCTCATGCATTACATTACGTAATTTGTACACAGTATGTATTGTAAGGTATGCGACACATCAATCCATGCTTTCTGATGGGAGCTTGTACACGGTTTCAAACAGCGGTGCATCTGTTTCTCACGAAGGATCTGGTTTTTGTTGTGAGTCGAGCCGTCCATATGAGTAGGGTGGTGTTAACACCAACGACTAAAGAGCAGACAACATGTTGATTGACTAAGATTGATGAAAGGATTGATTCACAAAAGTAGAAGAAGTAAGAGCACAACAACCTTAAACTTCTACGTTTTTACACTAACCGGTTTCGGGGCTTGAACTAGACCGGAAGTGCAGCTTCCTTGGTGCCCCCGGGTCAACGCCACTTTCATCAGTAGTTCCCAAGGAAGCTTCAAAAGATCTTAGTAACTGCTACTAACGATATATGGATGAGACAGCAAGATCTAGATGACGAATACATGTACGGAGTAAGTGAGGCAGCCAGTTGCTCGCTTAAATATGACCCGTGCTTGTGACCTGATTATTTGAAAAAGAGCGCCACATCCGTGTTATGGTTGCACATCTCTCAAGCGCGCCCTTACCGCGTCATGAATGAGGAGAGATGTACTGCACTGTCTAGTCCATATTTGCGATAGGATGAAAGGTCTATTTCTGAGTGCGCCGCACAAAGTTTTGATTACGTTTAAAGGTGTCCATTCTTTGGATACATACACAGTCACCAGAACATATAGGCTTCAAAGCTAAGTATCCTTGGAATTGTTTGCGCAGGTCTGGCACGGAATTTCCAATTTATCTTTTGTCACTCGGCCACGAATTCGTAAACAAGGTGCATATCTGTGAGCTTACCTATTTAATCTACATTTCACTGTCGCTTTTCAAAACCACCTACATGTTCTCTCAGTTTCTCAGAAACTGCGCCCTGTGGGTACTTTTCACTTGCGAAAAGTTGAAATTTTCGTACTATTGCATATCTGAGGACTCAAGAATTTGAAAAAAAAAATTCATTCACTGAAACTGTGGGGGGGGGGGCGATGATTATCATACCCATCTTATATCGTAACACTACATATTTCTGCGGGTGACACCATATTTGCGGCAGATGCTGTGACTCACAGAATCTTTTTGAATTTTGCACAGGCCTGAATGTGTTCTAGACGCTACGTGGCCACGACTACAAACTATTTTGCATTGCAATGTCCTTCTCCTGTTAAAATCTACACTTCCCTCCAATTACCTACAAAACCCCAATCACAGCGTAACGTAATTGGGTTACTGCAAACCGTAACTACGGCATTCGTTTTCACTATCTGGAATAACCTTCTGTTACGTAAAATCTTGGCAGAGAAATTTTTTTCAAACCTCTGATATTTGTATGCACTTTTTCATTTTTATACGTTAAGTACTGGATTGTGTAAATTTTTGCATTAGTTTTGAAAGCTACAACAGTTGAGCTAAGAAAATGCTCGAAAGTTTGCGGCAGACTATTATTTAGCAAAAATCACTCTATTTATACAAAAAAGCAGCTCTCGGACCCCGTTTTTACTTTATAAACCATCTACTCTCTATGAATGCTGGAATTCAGGATGATTGTAGACGAGTTTTCACGAGCACCTGCGATCACCACGCACCAGATTTTCGCTAGTGTTCCACTCTTTATCCGGGGCACATTCAACACAAACGTCTGGCCTAAATAAGTCTCAAGGAGCATACATGAAAAATATACATGGACACCGTGTTACAGTGTGGGTTTTCATAAGAGGAGGCTTCTCCCTAAAGATTCACGTCATTCTGAACGCACGCAACGTCGTCATCAAGTTCCCAGAATGGTACACGTGCACATTAAGCGTCTTAGGAATCCATCGATAGTGAACTCAATCAAGTCTCATCATTGTGCTACTTCGTCGTCACGTACCAAAGTCGAACTCCCATGGGATTCGTGGAACTTATTTGCCTAAGATCCTCAACGATTCTCCTATCAAAACGTAACAAACACACACTAGTGCATTGGTTAGCCGCCTCATTGCACTAAATGGATGTCGTCCCGAAGTACTTCCGTACTTTTCAGACTACTAAGAGAACTACTCCTGGAATCCTTACCGCAAATAAGATTACTTTATTTGCTGAAATAGGAAGAGGCCTGGGCGATGTCACTGCAAAAGGGGAGCTATTTCGAAAGTGGTGGAGAAATCTTGCAGTGTAATATTTTTTGTGGATTTTTCTTTCTTTGATGGCTGATAGACGTGGTAGACGTGGCTTTTGCAACTGGTGAAATTCATGGATTTGTGTATCTACTCGAGGATCTTCCGTATAGCCCCCTGAACATGTGTAAATCCACAACTAAGGAGTTCTTACCATACAGAAAATCCATAAAAAAATATTTTTTGTGCCTAAAAGAGAAGTAAGAAGATTGACGTCATTGACGTCCTATTCATCCGTCTGCTCCATTCTATCCCAGCAAATCCCGGCTATTGTTGAGAACAATAGTATTTTTGCATGTTTGCGGAAGCTCTCCGGGTCTCATCAGCTCTGAAGCGATTCACTACTACTAGTACCAGACCCAGACTACGAGCTGGTGACGTCTGCATCCTGGAAGTGACGATGCTTGCGTGGTTGCAAGTTCGGCGGACACAACGGGTGGCCTAATTGAGCTGGGTTGGGGCATAGTGGCGAGCGAACTTCGGGGACTCATAGTAGTTTAAAGAAATCATTAATATATCCAGAAAGGATTGGGAATATGTATTTCATTTTATTTGTTAGCAAAAATTTCCTTTGCAGCTGACATTCCGAGAGACAATGGCTGATTTCTTCAACAACTGTACCTGGTTCACTAATGAGACTTCCAAGAAGTGAGTTCCTTTTCGTTTTTCCACGATTTTTTTGAGATTTTTGATTTGAAAGATGCATCATTATGTGAGTGAATAAAAGCTAATTTTACTGATGAATACGATGCTACAGCCCTTCTCCAAAAAAAAAACAGACCGATTCTGTGACTCCAGAATCGCGACGGGACCTGGATGAGAGATGCGTTGAGAGCATGCTCCATATGAGAGGGCCGACTAGGTCCCGGCGCGATCCTGCAGCCGCGACGCTATGAAACCGCACGCGCAATCCATCTGTTTTCGATGAGGACCGCTATTAGGAGGGACGTATGCATAGTGCATAATCATTTTTGCACCGGAAAATGAGGATCGTTCCGCAACGCATACGCAGCGCGGCAAAGCAACTGAGCGCTGTGATTTTCGGGCGTGATAGGGATTGCTGCTGGTTGTATACACAGAAATAAAGGATCTAGCGGTAGTAGAAACAAGTAATGCAGCAGCCGCGATCGCGCTCGAGTACCACAACACTCAGCTGGCTTGCCGCGCCGCGTACGTGGTGCAGCACATTTTTCTTTCTAATGAGCTCTTCTTGAGGACATTTACGAGGCCATCACTTGTCACTGCTACACAGAGGCCGTATGCATAATTGAGATTACCCAAGGTAAATGTGCTGACACCACACAATATTACCCATCGCTAACACGGGCGTGAATACGTTTACCCTGGGTAATCTCAGTGATGCATCCAGGCACACCAAAATCCGGACTCCTACAATATCCAATGGAAAGATGCCTACTTTTCTGTTTCAAATTGAATTTTGAAGGAAACATTGCTTTAAGCCTGCTAATGTATATTTAGTTTACTGTGAGGCTTAAGAATGGCTGAGCATTACCTGAGGGGTTTGTTAAGCGAATAGGTAGAATCTAACTCAAACGAATCAACCAGAATACGTTTGTGAATGCTCTTGGCCTTTGCCTTCCCATACCAGATCGCGACCCTTTCAAAATCCTGAGATTTCCACGAAAGATCCACGTTTTCTCTTGCAGATGTCCTGACCTACTGATCCAACACTGGACCGGCGATGGATCTGTTACCATTTTCACATCACTCATCGCCTACTACTTGGTCTATGTAAGTTCTGCAGTGAGCTGAACTACACTTTCTGTACAAGAACTTCTGCCATTGCAGTTCGTACTGGTCGCGATTTGCATTTCCATCAACGTGCCGGCCGGCGTTTTCGTCCCATCATTTATCATTGGAGCCGCTGGTGGACGACTTGGTTCGTCGGATTGTTTTTGTTTACTCTTCATCTCCATGAGGAATCCGAGGGATTCAGCGCATGGGGAATCATAGATCGTAATCTTTTCCTCTACTGAACCAATTTTCAGTTGGCGAAATCATGGTGTTCCTGTTTCCGGAAGGCATGCGAGGGCCAGGTGGCCCGCCTATTTATCCTGGGCTCTATGCAGTCGTTGGTGAGTTAAAGCTTCAACTTCATCGATGACCTGTGACTTAATCGAGTTTGCGAACAGTTCGATTATTTTTGTGTTCAAATAATTCATTCACGCGATTCTACAGGGTGAATGGAAATTTAGTTAATTGGTGGATTACATTCATTCATTCATTCACTCATTCATCCATTCACTCACTCATTCATTCATTCATTCACTCATTCATTCATTCGCTCACTCATAAATCCATTCGCTCATTCATTCATTCATTCATTCATTCATTCATTCATTCATTCAAGTCAATTCAATCATTACTTTTCAACTCTGCGGTCAAAAATTGCAGTAGCTCGAACAGACAGTAATACCTTGGGTTACTGTAGATATCCTCATTGGGTGGCTCAGCTTTTGTATGCTTGTCCGTAGCAAAGCGATCTTAGTCATTCCATTGGTCACTGCAAGGAAGTACCGTAACGAAGAGTTTGGCCTTTCAGGAGCCGCAGCATATACCGGAGCTGTTACACACACTCTGTCCGTCGCGGTGATTATCTGTGAGCTCACTGGGCAACTTGCTCCAATACTTCCAGTGCTAGTAAGTACTGTAACATTTGGCATAAGTGCTGGGGCCAGTTACCGTGTTGATAGCCTTAGGGGTCAAAACTGTAGTACACAGCCACAGTAATTTTATTTTACAGATTGCAATGCTGATGGGCAATGCCATTTGCAAATTTCTGCAGCCATCCATCTACGAAAGCATTATTCGCGTCAAAAAATATCCTTACCTACCTGATCTGCCGCCGTCCAGAATCAGGTAAGACACAGCTATTTTCGACATGACGTCAGTGCAGTTCCTTATTGGATATTTCAGTGTGCATACGGTCAAAGTGGAGCAGGTTATGGTATGCGATGTGATCTACATCACTAGAGATATGACATATCGAGAAATGAAGGATATTCTGCAATTGGCGCCACATCTCAGGAGTTTTCCCATAGTCACTGATCATGGTGGGTTTACCAGTAATTACTTTTTTCTTACTTTTTTATTACATGGATGGATAGCGCTATTTCACACCAGCTAAAGATGGAATTAAGTGAATGAGCGGGCATAGCAGCTGATGCCGTTGAAAACCGAGAAGTTCTCAGGTTGCGTATTCGAACGAACCCCTCAGAACACCCAGAAAATGTCGCCTGATCGCATCTGAAGGTTGTTTGATCAAAAGCTTGCCAGTAACTTGCCTCTGCCTTCTCTTGTCAACGAATTGTCGGGCCAAGGCTTGTCATCAACTTGCAAAGCTAGCGGCAACCACTTGGCAAGATGCCAACGAGCTCTGGGCCGAAAACTTGTTGACAACAAAGGGCGAAAGCAAACTGACGCTAAGGTTTGAGTCAAGCAAGTTTAAGCGATTAGATAATTTGTTCTGAATGGCTCTGAGCAGCAAGCCCTCGGGTAAAGGCTAAGTAGCTGGCAGAACTTGAGGACTATTGCGAATTTTTCTGAGACAACTGAAAAACAGTCTGTAGCAGATGTAGCAGTTTAGCTGCATAGAAATAGAAATAGAAAAGAAAGATACTTTTCAGAACTTAGAGAACTCATATCCAAGTGGTCAGCATCAAAAATATATGGCAAAGTAAAGAGCATAGTGGAATATTTTTAATGTAATACAGTAGCAGGCGAAATGGCTGAATTACTTGGGCTGATTTGTCCCTATCCTTAGACAGATTTATCTATAAGGAAACTGGCACATCTGTTCAGCAATATTAAGGATCTACTAGAACCCCTTCACATGAAAGTAAACTCAAATTTGGCGCAGAGCGTTTCCGGAACAGAGCGATTCCGAGGAAAATGAGTGGTTCTTTTCATCAGGAAGACTGCTCCATGGTCCAATGGCTCTGATAAGGAAAAAGTTATAGAAAACCCGGCTGATTACTTTTTGTCCTTGATATGAAATTAGAAAAAGAAAGGAAGCATGCGATAGCGGCATTTAGTGCTCAACCAACAATTTTAATTCGTCAATACTAATTATAGACAAGTATTTCTTGTAGGAGAGAGGTATCGTGTAGGCGAGAGCACATTCTGGGGTGAGGAATGTGCTACATCCAACTCATGGCAAATACTCGAGAGTTGAATTTTTCCTGGGCAGGTTCTATACCTTCTACGAGACTTCAAATATCTTTTTCCATTTGGCGTTTCAGTCATGAAATTGCACTCTTTCACTGCTCGTACTCTTATGAAATAAACATCCAGGAACGATGCCCACCTCCTTATTAACTACCCCTGAAACAAGAACTTTTTTCCAGCTGTGGTGGAAACTTGGCAACTCACTTTTTTGTGTATATTTTACCTCAAACCTTTTTCGTTCCAGAAAACAAAATTTTGCTTGGATCCGTCGCCAAGCGGTATCTCACAATGCTGCTGCGACGACATGTGCTCATCACTCAACAGGACAGTCGTGTAAGTGCTCGCATGACTCCAACTGAGATATTCAACTCCATTAGAAGGACGAGTATGAGGTGTGTTCCGATGGATTTCACTGACTACTTACCTCTTTTTCTCAAGGTAAAAGTGATTATTTAAGGTTATCGAAGCGCTCGTCCTCTCGACGATCCAAGGATCCACGCGAGAACGACAGCGCCAAGAGCGACCCAGATCAGCTGGAAGTGGTCACTGAGAGGACGTATAGTGGCAATACTCTGCTGTCAATTTCTCCACTACATGCCCCGAACAGTGAGATTTCTGGGAATTTCAGCTTATAGGACTCCGGTTCTTTCTCTAAAGTACTGTTTTCTTAGGTGTTCCCCTACAAGCTGTGTTCACTCGTCCGTCTTCTGCCGATTTGGCCAAGGTATCTCAGCACTACTACCATTAGAATCTAGCAGCGGTAACTCTTTTTATTTGAAGTTGCACGATCGCGACCCGGAGGTGCTTCTGGACCGGAAAATTGACTTGGATGAAATCGCCATCGATGCTGCTCCATTTCAGCTCGTGCTAGGATCTTCGTTATATAAGGTTAGGGTTCATGAGATGTATAGTTCTAGGGAGCACAAGTACTCTCAGAGAACCCATTTTCTGATACGTTTATGAATATGAGAACAAAGGTTATACAGCACTGCTGTGAGGGTTTACGAACAGAAATTGAGGGAAAACACATTTTCTTGGTCTGTTAACTTTCGGTAAAAAGAAACCCCCATGAACAGCCTACACTAGACGCGTGCGTCAGTTGCGCGTCAGACGCACGAATTCATTGGCAGAGGATTTTCCGAGAAGACCGGCCAACGTGCCACCTACGCTCTGAGCGAGACTACCGCAAGGCCGCTAACGCGTGCGTCCCACCTGCGCCCGTGCTGCTTTAGGGCTGCGGATAGTCGTATCCGTCATTACATAGACGCCCGCTTGTCAAACGCACGCATTTAAGATAATTTGCCCTTCTCTAGAAATTCAATGGATTTCTGATAATTTGCTAGTCCTATGGAGACTCCAACTGCCAGGTTCCGCTCGCAGACACCGAAACAGCCGCATCCCACCACTCTGCTTACCTGACCATCAGGGCATTCCGTTCTGACCATCAACTTCGTTCATTGGCCTCTATGCATCATGTAGATTACCCAGGGCAAGCCAGTTGGCGTGCTAAGGATGGGTAAATGTGTGTGGTATTAGCACGGTTTACCTTGGGCAATCTCAGCGGCCCCTCATCTATAAGTGGTCGGGTTCGCACCTTCTGGAACCTCCTACACCTACATATTTCCAGGTTTAAAACGAAAAGAACTCAAAACTCAGCTCAATTGCAATAGGTACTTATGCTACTGGTGTGGATGCTGCCTTAAAAAATAGAAATTTTGTCTCGTGAATTAAAAGAAGTGTTATTCCTTCAGGTCCATACACTCTTCAGTCTCCTCGGTTTGTCACATGCCTACGTCACCGATTGCGGAAGACTTGTGGGTGTTGTCGGATTGAAAGAGGCAAGCGTTCTTCTCATCACTTGTTTTCTTAGTTTCTCAGCTTTGTACTTTCTACTCAAGTATTCTGAATATGCACTTTTTTCAGAAAAATTTGAAAAAAAAACTAATTTTTTTTGAACTACTATAGGCTTGTGTTCTCACCTCAATTATATACTCCCTCTTATTTTTCATGCCTAATTTCTCATCGTTTGTGTGATTAATATGGCTTCTTTTTCAGTTACGAGATGCCTTGGCCAATATCTACGTACGAGGTGCAGTTGTTCCAGAAAGAAAACTTACCTCAGGCACAGTGTTAACGTTCAAGGTAGGTTACACAGTTTCACGCTCCTTGGTTTTGGTTCAAGGTAATCTGTAATTAGCCTCGTGAAAAATGGGGAAAGCTCGAAATAAGCATCCGAAGCAGAGTCGATTGCGCAAGGAAAAATGACAGGAATGGAGAGTATTAAAACATGAATGGTACTACTCTTTGATTTTGTGTGATTTTCAAGGGTATTTCTGGCAGCAGAGAATATTTATAAATGATTCGACAGTAGGTACAAATTGAATAAATCCAGGAAGTGCTCCTACAAAAGGTTTTTATGAGCTCATGAAAATTCAGACCGAAAAAGCGGGTGCTGCTTTCCCCTCCCGTGGATAATCCGATAATTTCGAACGCAACACGATGCTTCGCAGACAATACGATAATCTTGAATAGAAAGCCATCATTCAGTGTTCCAAAAAAAAATGTCGTTTTTAAGTCCGCAAAATACACGTGATTGCCTCAAAAATCGAATTGTTGATGCCATAGAATTCGACGCAGTGGCGTACATAAGTTTGCGCCAGAATAGACCCGACTTCCATAGTAACCGGGAGAAAAAAAAACCCAGATAGCGACCACATAAATATACATTCTAGTAGTGTAGTCAACGAAAACTGAATCGCTTACCAGCTCTGTATATCAGGACATTCAGGGGCGGACATGGAACGATTTGAGGCATTTTCTCATGCATTATAAGCGCAGCTCTACGAGCGGTAACATTTATTTCCCTAAAATTCCCTGCATCCTAACAATTTCACCCCTATGAATCAATTCCAATCCCAATTGCATGATTTTACCCTCTAATCTACTCGTAGTAACTAACTTTGCTTTCAGGGTAGTCAACAGAAGATCAACAGCTCATCGGAGGTGACGAATGGCCTGGTGGTGAAGGCCGAACAGCCCAAGTATGGAAACAACCTCACAGTGCCAGAGTGTTTGTAGGATTAGCGAAAACATTTTAGGATAACTTCATATACACGAATTATTCGCAGAAATGGTTAGGTTCCATGAGGAGAATTTAGCGTTTGTTCACGAAGATCATTGCCGTAGCAGTTTTACACAGTTCGTTTTTATTTTTTGTTGATGTGAGTCTAGTCACAATCTAGTCAGTCGTTGTTGTATGTTGTACATAGATATTTATTGATTCATACTTATATTTGATCTAATAAGATTCCAATGCCCAATACGAGAAGTGCAACTCCGCCCATTTAGAGAATATGTTGCGTGTGTGCGTGTGTGTTCAAAATTCTGAGTACTGGTTCTTTCATGAGCTTCAACACTTCCGGCCTCGGCTTCTTGATAGTGTGTTCGCATGTATGTACGGTGCTTGTTGCGTATCTCAACGGTATGTGAATCGCATCTGTTCATTATTCCATTTCATGTAATACGTTCCAGCTTCACACAGGTCCTCTTAGCGTTCGAAATACGTGTTTCAGTTTGACTTCCACGCAGTCGACATGCGAGGAATTCTCATCGAATAAAGAGTTTTTACGTGAAGAACTGTTTCTTAAACAACGATACCACGTACTCAGCGCTAACGCTAACTGGAATAAGATGCTTACTCAGAAACTCTCATCAAACACTGACAACTAAGACTGTTGGAACGCAACAATGCATCGATTTATATCGCTTCAAGCCGGTGAATATGCTCAAAAAACTGCCCAATCGAAAAGATCAAATGTCTACAATGTTTTTGCATTTGTCTGAATCCATCTGGAAAATATGCACAGTGTAGAAATATCCTAGTGATAAATTAAGTGAGTTTGCTATTATTTTATTTTTATTTTATTTTATTCATACATCATGATAATTCATAATGTGACCCTTCTTACAGAAGGAAAACAGAGAATAGAACCCTAGAGGGACTTTATAGATTACATCAAAACGTCGATAATTCTTGCACTCACGTGCTGTAGGAAGAGTGTTGAGAATCCATGCGAATTCCATCGAGCTCTAACATATCGTGACACATTCGCGGATTCCCCGGTACATCGAGCCACTTTACCCTGAACTATTGAAAAGTGCTCGTGTATATATCCTCGTAGTCACCACGATCGAAACGTCTGCAGTCACAGAAATCGCCACGCAGCCACTACGCAACCCAGTCGCAAGGCTGCTGCGTGGTGGCCACATCGCATTTCGCCAGCCATGGCGCCACACGGCGGCCTTGCGACTGAGTCGCATGGCGGCTGCGAGACGGTTGCAGACGTTTGGATCGTGGCGACCACGAGAATATGTACTAGATTGTCTTTCGCTCGTGAAATCTACGTAAAATGAGTGATGCTAGTAACATAACGCTACCCATTTTGGAGAGCAGTTTAGAGCCCATCCATGAAACACTGTCGAGCACTGGCTCTAAAACAAAAAAGAAAAAGTGAGATGGACGGTCACAATGGTGGAAACATCTGGAAGAGCCAAAAACTTCTATTTCTGACGGACTACCGCAAGCTCCGCCCACTGGCTCTGATGCTCGGAGGAGGCGAGCTCCGGCAAGCATATTCAGATGAGCGATGCGCGGCAGTATACCTGGTGGTGAGGACGCATCCAGAACCACTTCGGTGTTGCTACATCCGAGGAATTGCATATCATTCCAGAGCATCGGATGCAGTGGGCGGAGCTAGTGGAAATCGCCAAATTTCGCCTAGTAGTTGCCCCCCAGACTGGACTAATCGCTATACCGCAGGTCGGGATCCATTAAATACGAGAGTCCTTACGCGACTACAGGGCGACCATTCGCTTGTCTGAGGTGTCGGTAAGTTTCAGAAAACCATGAGATATGTATATGATGTGATGATCACAGCGACTAAAGCTTTGACCCTCACTCACTCGTTAGGATCGAATTCAGCTCCTGTGCCTGCGCCAAGTATACTCACTACGATTCGCAAGGAATGGAAGGCAGAGGAACCGAAGATGGCAAAACTTTGAATTCAGCTAAAGCGAAAGAAAACATCAGACTAGGCCGAGAATTTCATTCTGCCCAATGGAAAACTTTAAGCAGCAGGATTGTGACAAGTTTGTAATATCCTGCAGTGAAGCCTTGCGCAAGCACCCTGACAAGCAGCGGTTAGTTAGTCACGACCACTTCTCGCATCAGTTGGCCAAGATGCCCTCATTCCAGTGGAATCATCGGTACATGTTGACACTTCGGCACACAGGTACGCCAATTCACTGTGGAATCGAAAAGATAGGTAGGCGGCATAAAAGAAAGAAGAAATGCACTTAAAACGAGGGATACTATGCCAGATAAATAATAAGCTTAGTGACCGGAAGATCAACAATAGCGAAGCACTTGTGTAGGATACATAATGGAGGGATATACATTAAGTAGGTAAACGGTTCCTGGCCATCTGAGTAAAAAAAAACATGAAGTCAGCTTGCAATCCTGCAAAATATGAAGTCAGCTTCCAATACAATCTTGTTAGTTACAAAACACAAGCGAGACTCGTGGAGAAAGATTAAAGTAGACAACAGCACAAAAATCGAAAAGAGTGAAGAATGGATTGCCCAGATTCAAAAATCATTTGCTGATCACTGACAGAAAGAGCCATCGTGCAGTTATATGCTGAAGAGAACAAACCTAATCATGAGCATATATCGACCTGTAGTACTCACAAGTGAGGATATCAACTATAGTCCTTCTCAAAAAGATAGACGGATTGCGCGTCTGCACCATCGCGGCGGGGCCCGAACGAGGGATGCGGAGAGAGCATGCACTAGTGAGAGGGTCGATTCAGGTCCCACCGCGATGGTGCAGTCGCAACACTAAGAAACCGCAACGCGCAATCCGTCTATCTTTTTGAGAAGGACTGTACATATGTCCTCCTGCAAATCTTATAATTCTTCTTTCGTCATGCTAATCACTGTGCGCAAGCAGATATATGCTTCAAGTCGGGTAGCGCCTCTAAATGTGAATGCTGGAAGAGAAGAAAGTTAACGCTATTGTTAATTGGAAATAGTGTACCGCCAGATTTGCCTTGGGATTCGAGGGAGTTTACCGTATTCCACCTCTCCGCACGAAACTGCAACCAGTTGCGCACCTCGTTTCTCTTCAAGCAAAACACCACTAACGTGTGCACTTCGAGATTCAAGAATGGGATGCAAACACTACACCGGTAAATATAGCATAATCCGGAGCGAGGATGGAGAAACAAAGAAAACAGATCAATTAAACACCAAAAGAACACAATTAGCAATCACTTACGGCTCTAGTGGCTCAGCGACTAACTACTTGGACGGTTCTGTCGTTCAATGGCGCGAAAAAAAGATGGAATCTTCCTCGGAACGCTGTCGAGATTGCTTTCTCCCAAAGCTGACCAAGACGGCCAGAACTGGCTCGCTTCGCCTTTTTCCCCTGAGGTTGAACGCTTCCTCATGATGTCTGCCGTGAAGACGTCTAGATTCTCTCTCACCGCTCCCACCGTAATATTGTCTTTTTGGCGGCAGACATCGCGGAACCGTATTGGGACTCGTATGGGAGCGATGACACTACCACCCCCCCCCCCGGGAGCCGACTTCCTCCGCAGCAGCTTCTCCAGCAGTGGTCTCTGAGGCAATCCAACTCGTGGCGCCCACACTTTGAGCACATGAAGCAGGAGCTTTGCACATCGTGCGACTAACTTATGTAGTTACTCAGGCAATAACACAGGGCGACCCGACGGCCAAATTGGCCCGGCCGGGCCACCCGACGGCCTAATTTGTGGGCGTGGCCAGTTACCGGGTGACCCGAGGGAATTAAATGAACCACCGGGCGACCCGAGAGAATGCATGAAGCATCGGGCGACCCGAGGGCATGATAGTGAACCACCGGCCCACCCGAGGGAATGCTGCAGAATTACCAGGCGACCCGAGGACTATTCATGCTGGAGTTGGCCCATGTAAAGAAGACACCTTCAGTCAGGAGTTAGAAAACGAAGATGTTATGCGAAGGCGACGAAAAGGCCGTGACATTGAATATATTTAAAAAGCAGAACAGTAAGTAGCTTTTTCATCAATTCAGAAGTGTTTTTCTGAATATTTGTAGATTTCAAAAAAAAACTTATAGACGACTCTAGACAATTTTGCCGGGACTTCGGGCGGCCGGGAGAACAGAAGCACTTATTTACAGCAGTCCTTCAAAAGTTTTTACATGGGGCTTGTGGGGAGGTGCACTATTCTAGTTTTTCGGAACGAAAGAGCTAAGAGCAAATTCTCATCCGCATGCGAAATTTGAGCAAGAACTAGGCACATTGTGGTTTTGACTTTCGAGGCGTTTAAAAGACAAAAGAAAATAATGATAGTGGTTTTAAATGGAGGTAAAGGGCCGTCAGTTAAGTGGTCTGAAGCTGTGCTGCATGGGATGTCTCTCTGCTCTCTAACTGTCTGCGAAGCCGCGTTTTTCACCTATATCACCGTTCGCATTCTCGGGGGACGGTATGAAAATCCGGACCATTGGGGTGCTCTTGTACGTACAGTCAACGGGAAGGTAAAATGGACAGGAAAAATCTTGACTGTCACTTAGGCGGAGTAATTGCTCCAGAAGTTCTAAATAAGAAATTTCACGCGTTGGACCGCGATAGACTCGCATGAGACAGATCCCTCTGGCGGACCGTCAAATCTGGCGAGGTAGACCTTCATATTCTCGGATTTGCCAGAGAGGTGCTGACAAAGACTATATCAAAAAGCCGTGGTGTGAGGACGCGAATGGCCGAGTGGATAAGAATGCGGGCTAGCAAGACGAAGTTCGATGAGAATGGTAGGTTCGAATCCCAAGGGCTCTGAATGCTGCGACGAAGCTGAGGATAGGAGCCAAAAAGTTTGCATTTTTCTTCTAGAACACTCTGGGGTCGAAATCTTGTTTGCACGAAGCAGTCACAAGCACTGGATGCGCAGGTAAGGCTGTTCTTGGCTTTCAACCACTATTTGTTAACTTCGATGGGCGGGTGAACCGACGGCGAATACCGGGTGACCCGACGGCGAATACCATGCCACCCGAGGATAACGCGTCGGGTCACCCTGTAATCGCCGTCGGGTCGCCCTGTGTTATTGCCTGAGTACTTACTTACTTTACTTATCCCTTAGCTGGTGTCTGGAGGAGCGGTTCGACCTCTCAACACTGCTGTAGGTGTCAATGGAGTACGAATTGCCTGAACGATACGCTATGCCACGTTGGTCAGTGATGGTGAATGGCGAGGTCATATAAAATAGAGGAGACGGATATGGTGAGGTACAAAGAATGAAGAGAGGTCCTAATAGATAGAGAATTGCAGAGCGGTAGGTACACTGCTGCGACAAGGGTGCGCTGGCGTCTAAAAGTGGGGAAGCGCATGAAGACGAGTCCAACGGTGTGATAAAGGTGCGCCGGCGTCCGGAATTAGGGAGATGTCTTGAGACGGGCCCATCGGTGTGATAATAGCACACCGGATTCTATTCCATTCCGCATTCCATTGGTGTCCGAACCGATCATACCCACCTTGCTGTTTATATGTATACAGCAGTAGACCGTTGTCTCTCTTGTCTCTTAGTTACAGACAAGTGATTAAATGGGATTTAGAAAAAATGAAATTGTAGGTCTAGGTTGACATTTTATTAGATATCCGACAATAGAGGACCCTTTATGTGGTTGGTAAGTGAAGCACTGGTTTGCCTTGTAACATTTACTGCAAAATGTAGAAATTGACAGTTAAGTCACAAATCTTGCGGAAATAGGTAGCAAAATAGCATTAAGCCAGCTACGTGGAAGGTTTACCACCCATGAATTTCAAACAGCTCACCAATATTTCACTTGAGTCCGAAGATTGTTATGTATGTTTGTCGTTGTGAGTGTTAAGTGTCATTATGTCGGGAGTTGGGCTCGCTGCCAGCGTCTGGCACAGTTCTTTCTCCTGGTGCGAGGTCGCAGCGCACCGCTGCCTGCACCGGTCACTATCGATCTCTTTGCAGTTCCTCGGTTGCGTTCCAATCACTATTCCGATCCGAACAGCACAAAAATAGCACGCACAGCTCGCGAAACTCACGTCGAACATAAAAATTATTCCAGCAGTTTTGGATTTGTCAAAAAAATTGTACGAGTTGTCGCGTGCGTCTTCAGTTCAGCGGAGAAATTCTTCTATTTTCGAAACGTTACTGTCGAGTTCGTGAGTAACCAGCTGTTCTCCTGTACCTCATTTGCAGCATTTCTGACAGAGTCACTGCTACTAATTATAGGACTGGATAAACATAGAATAACCCAATTAATCTAATTATCAGGTCAGAACAAGATCCAGGAAATTCGAATTAAAAAAAAACATGAGGAACTTAACCTCTTCCCATTATTTCTCAGGAGTTGGACTCCTCCCTCTTTTCCGAAAATCCGAAGCTTGGACTCGTCCAGCTAGGAATTTTAGATTATCCTTGAATTATTCTCGCTGCTTCATCAGCTAAAGCTTCTTAAAATTTGTTTCTTCCGCAAATGCGTTGCTTGTTCAATAGCTGAGCACTTTTTCACTTTTCACAGCAGTTCATACTTTGTATGATCCAGCTCTCTCGAATAGTCGGCTGACCGTAATAGTAACTCGATTTCTTCGATTTGACTCCATTAAATCCATTTCTGGATTACTTCCTAAGAAATGTTTCAGATTGTCACCTCTTGCCAACATTCTTTCAATGACTGTTCTTGATTGAACATATCCCTTTGCGTGGTGTTGCGCTACGACTTGCTGATCCATTTGGGTCGGACGTTATCATCACGTCTCTGTTTCTCTTCCCTGATGCACGTGATAACTTCCTCTAATAATAGCTTTACATTTAGAACCCCCAAACAAGCTGTCCGATCGCATCTGAAATTTCCTTGATCCAAAACTTGTTGATAACTGGTTATCGCATTTTCTTGTCGCCAAGTTGTTGGCTCAGAGCTTGTGGACAACTTGCAATGCCAACGGCTGACCTGTATGGGGCTAGCAAGTTCCAAACAAGTTTACGCGATCAGACGTGTTCTTGGGATTCTCAGTAGTAGCAACGTATTTACGATGCTGCTGAGCCGTGCTGATGGTGAGCATTCCGATGCATTAACCTCTCGACCGGATATGGCAGGGATGTTTGTTTGACCTTTCTAATGTTTGTTTCCACTCACTCGAGTCTATATGGGCAATTAGGCTTTGTTAGAGCTCCGTTCCTACCTTTAATTGTAAAATAAATTACGTAATGTGGAATATGTTTGAATTCGTGAGCACTCGCTAAAAAAAACTTTTGATTTCTTCGGGTTTATGTCGATGTAAATAGGGAAAATCGAGCAGGCTGATAAGAAATGACCCGCTGTGCTTTCCTCTTTTTTGTAAATTTTCAAGACATTGTTTCCAGCGTTGCTTCCATGACATTCATCTAAAATTTATTTATTTGTTTATTTATTTATACACTCATGGTGCACCAAGCAGAAAAAAAACGGGATTAAGGTGAATTTTTTCATCCTCATTGATCCTGCTCATACGAGTAAAATTTGTGCCATTGCGTCATGAGTTAACAGGTCTATCCCTTCCTCCGGGAGGTGCAGAAGTCCACTCCGAGATCCTTTTTTTTTTCAAAGTTAGCATTTGAAATGGTGTCAAGTTGTGTAAGCTTTCGTATCGGCTGGGTTTAGTTAACATCTCCTGGGTAAACCTGGCCATGTCAACAAAGTATTTCGTCGTGAAGGGTTATGAAGCGTAGAATTAGACAGCTGTCTTTTCCTTAATGTTTTCTTTGAGGTCCTATACGAACATAAATTGCTTCATATTCCTCCATTGATCTGTACATGAGCGCATTCAACCCAACGTTTGAATTTTGGTAGACAATCGAAGTTTACGCATTCCTTTTCTGCCAGTTACTCTTTGTTGAATGCTGATAAATGTTGTGAATCATTCAAGTTTCCATTCTTCACCAAGGACATAGTATCTTCCTTCATGAGAATAACCAGCATATCCAATTCTTCGTTGAGTTTTGAGGCTGTTCCGTGGATAATTGCAGATTTACGAGGAAACTTCATATGTGATACCTCTTTGTTTTAATCCATTACCCGCCATTAAATGAAGATTCCCGCCAAGCTTTCATGCGTGAGGAACTGAGATCTGGGACTTTCTGTCAAGCTATGCGTCAATAAATTCAAAAAACCGTGTCTCGGCAGACTTTCTGTCACTGTTTGACCGAAAATTTGTGAGGCACCAAATTATTTATCTTTTCTTTGCCCAGAACACCCATGCCCTCTAAGCGCTTTCCTGTTTGTAGAACATTGTACCTGGAAAGGGAGATGTGGCCGAGTACTGCAAATGGCCGCTATGAAGAACTGAACATTCGCAAAGATCGGTAGCACCGCCCTTTCCTGGTGCAACGATCCACGAAAATGTTTCACGGATGTGGATGTCCCGCCTTAATGCTCCACTAATTTAAAGTTTCTATTCTATCAATAGGTGTATTTCTTGGGAAAACTCATGTACTGACCACTGTGCTTTCACTTTCGAGCTAGTGAGAATTAATCCACATCCATTAATTCATACAAAAGTGCTATGGATAATGAACTTCTTTTCCTGAAATTTGCTTAACCTTGCGTGCTGATGTTATGTATGCGTAATGTTTGTCCGTCGGCTTATACTATCTCGTATTATTCCCATGGTCGAATCTTCATGTCCGATGATCCACCTGTCATTGTGTAAACTAACAATCCACCCCAGTACCGACGTTTTTCGTTGTTTCCACTCAACTGGTCGGTAAAATTCCATCGAATCATGAGATTTCTTCAGTTACGTGGCTCTCTTGCTGTAGCTTCCATGTCTGCCTCTTCTTTGCCTCTCAGGGAATATTTTTATGTTAAAATTTGCTGTAATTATGCGGCTTCATGATAATTTTGCTGGTGTCACTCCATAATTTCCCTTTTTCTCCTAATCCAAGGATCTATGTCAATTAAAATTTACATAGATCTATGTACATACTTTTTTGTGATTTTGAGCTTGTGCATCATTTGTTAGCGAACTACATACGTATATACACATTATCTGCATTTTTCTCGGACTCCTAATCCAAAGATTAAGGATAAATTAGTCGCTGTTAATCAGCCCTTTGTTCACATAGACTACGTTTTCGACTCCACCTTGTAATCGCAGAAGGCATTCAATCCGTGTGTGCTCTATGCATACGTAGATGCTATGACATAAAGGAGCACGCGACGCACTAGTTCATCCTTCATGATTCCCCCTTTATTTGTTCTTTTTCTTCAACTTATTTTTATGGTTTTTTGTTGCAAAAACAACTTTTCATCCCGGGTAACTGCTTTTTGTTGGCCTCTCCGTTAATTCTGGGGTCTTCCTGAGATCACACGTACATCAATCGCAGTAGATTTTTGATGGCAAAAAAAAAAAACATCGTGAAAGAAGTGTAAAAACCCGCGTGATCATCACATCTCTTAGCGATCTTGGATGGACGGGCAAAGGGGGTGGAGTTACCAGGAGGTGAGCGGATTATCCATATCCGGTTATCCGTTTAACTGTTATCCGAAGATTTTGGCCTGTCCGCTATTCGAATTGCTAGCCAGGCCTTCCGCACCGGATATTGGTCCGGATAAGACAGAGATGATTGCTTTCGAGCCGCACTTTCCCCCGATTTGCAGTCATTATCTGCAGAAGCAATATGAGCCAGGTATTCCAGCGCTTTTCCCGGGAAATCTCGTATCATCCGCTCATCCTTGGGACGTACTCGTACTGTGTATACGTACGTATGAATTGCCCCTATCATAATCGAACATTTTGTGGAAGTATTTCGACTTCACCTACAATTGATTTCGTCACTGCCCTATCAGCCACCCTTGATAAGGTTCCACATTTGTTCCAGCAATTTCACCGGATCTCTGCTGTTGATTTATCACGTTGTTTCTTATGCCTGCCGTACTGTTTTGGAAATCCTCCACTATCCACAGCTCTTTGATATGCATTGTTTTGGGTTTTCAGCTTCCACGAATAGTGCTTGAACTCAGTATCCACGGATTTGGGGTGCCCTGTGCCATGGGTAAACGTTGCAAGTTTGTCAGTTCCATGAAATGAATGCATTAAATCATTGGTAAATCATTGGAAATATTGTAGGTATTGTAGGGTGTAGGTATGCTACTTGGTAAAATACGATTAGCTGTTCTGCACTGTTCACCGTTGCTCTGGTCTAAAAATTTTGTGGATGCTATCTTCGCTCACGCACTCTGACGAAGCAAAGATCACAGACCATTCCTGCCGTTTCATGATAGCAAATCACACCCATAAATTGTGGATAGTGCCCATAGTACACTCTCGAGAGCAAATCTGTTGAGTCACGCCGCTAACGCCGTAGTCTCGCTTCTTCCTGGAGCATCGCTGGTCTTTTCGAACAAAAGCTCACGCGAGGATTTCCTTGAACGATGGGGTAACTACACCGTGATTAGAACTTTTTTGAGTATGGATGCATCATTCACATTTTCAGGGTAAATGTGTTGACGCCCACGTTAACGGTGAGTAAATTTGGGGTGTGCTCACACGTTCAGCGTGGGTAATGTCAATGATATACGATGTCTTTGGTTACCAAATGGTGCTAGCCCATCTCATCGCCAGCCGAACCTGCAACGAATTTTAAATGTTAGAGTAATTGAAATATGTATCACAATATTCAATAATGAGAATAGACAATAATTCTAGGACATTTTACAACTTTCTTTCGTAAACAGGATACGTTTTAGGGTTTTTTCTAAGGTTTTATTTTACCATACTCCTTGGGGGCTACATTTAGCAGTTTCACTTCCCATTGGTATTATAACAGCTCTATTGTATTTATGTGTTCACTTATTAATTATTTTAGTCGTACGGGACTTGGTCTGCCAATTTTCATGTTTGAGAAGTAATGGAGCATTTTGCCGCATACTGTTGCTAAAGATTTCCAATCCAAGGCCAAGAAATTCTGGATTGAAAAGTAAATGGTTCAAGAATTTCGGATCAATCTAATATGTTATGTAATCTGTTAATAATACATTGTGATTTTATTAATATCTTAATCAATTTAATGGGTCAAGGTTCCAGCTGTCAGAGTTCGATTCTCGGTGGAACCAACTTTTTTAAGACGCAGAAATTTCTGCGACCACCAGCAGAAGGGACGCACAGTCGCGTTCATCCTTTTGTACAGGGAGCGCATTGATCACGATCACGATTGCCCTGCTCTCAACGTTGGCAATGCGGCACCACTCGTTAACCCACGTTGTTTCGAGGTAAACGGTATAGGATCAACGTTTGTGTTACCACGTATTAACATGGGTTAACAGGTGATGTGGTGCTGCTAAAACTGAGAGGAAGGCAATTGTGAATGACGTTTCCTGTATTCCTGAGAGCGCCTTGCAAAGTGATTTTGCTCCGGTCATGCACTGGTTCTAACATGTCTTGACACGTGCTGCGTGGGAACGTAACAGCCAGTCAATAACCTAACCTGTCGCGATCCATGTTGTACGTGTCACGACGTGTTAGAACTAGCCTAACGCAATAAAGGAACCGCATCGCAGCGATTGTGCTTCGCGGTGACCTGGTGGTCCCACCCGAGGAATTAAAGCTGGTCCGGGATTCCCAGGCCAATATACTTCTGCACTGAGCAACAGTTACCCTGCTGGTTAGTTCTGACACGTCCTGACACGTGGATCGCAACACATTAGGGCAGTGACCGACTGTTACGCCCCGTTATGGTCCGACAACTCCTGCAGTTACTCTTCTGTTTTCTGTTTTCTTCGTATTTTGCTCACTGTTTTCTTCCTTTTTGTCATCATGGCTGGAAAGAGCTTCAGTGTTTCAGAGATGCCCTTCAGGGCTAAAATGCGCACTTCTATTAACTGAAATTAGTTTGAAACTGAATTTACTCTCTCTCTCCCTCTCTGAGGCATTTTGCACACTTACTTTGCTTTCATCTTCTTGCAGAGTGCTTGTTCAATTAGTGGCGAAAAATAACACATCAGTGCGGTCACTCGTACCCTTCCTGATCAATTAAATGATAAGACCATCTGCAAACATTTGCAAGTGGTGTTTTTATTGCTACTCGTTCAACAAACCGGTTCTTCGTTTTAAGTTTTGAGTCGTTGCAGGTTCAAATTCACGCAGAAGAAATTTGGAACAACACAGACTTCTCTATGAAATTAGGATTCCCTTCTTTCCATGATTTTCACCCACTCTTCTTGTCTGTTGGATCTGATTTTTGGAAACTTAATCAGTTGTTTCTTGCGACTTGCATTTATCCTTGCAAATATGTACATACATACTTGCTCTTTTATGTTTTTACCCGAGCAGGATGCTACCGCGGAAGCGGTTCCCATTCGGAAACAAGTTTGATGGAAGGAATGCGGGTGCTACACAATAGGATTGCACATTTGGTAGGAATTCCATAGGTCAAAGAAAATGCCTTATGTTAGCGCTGTCAAGACCACCCATCTAGCGTTCGTCTCTCTCTTTTTCCATCGTTCTTGTTTCCGAAAAAGGTGATTTATACTTGACTACGTGCGTTTGACGCGTGAGCGTCCATATGCTAAAGGAAAGGCCCTGACGCAGCTCACACGCACGCGCTTACGGTCACGCTACAACCACGCGTTCTTTTCATTAAGGGCGTACGTGACGCGCCGACCAATCGTCATGGGAAATCTTCCGCAAATGGATGCGTGCGCCTGACGCGCGACTAACGCACGCACGTAGCAAAAATGGTCCTAAAAATAGTTACCTTCTTTGAATTGTTGATAGATGCCTATTCCTACTTTGCATTTCTACATACCCATTCCATCCTTAGGTTTCCACTCTTGGTTTTTTTTTAAATTCTATCCTTCGGTTTACCCTTCTACCCATGGATTATCCTTCCCAAAGTCTCTGGTGATTTTATAGTAGGTGACCATTTTATTTCTGATTAGTTATTGCTTCAGTCTCGTAACGTGCTGCACCTCCGAGAAACCGCAGAACTTTTCTTTCGTCTGATTGTCAGCAACAAAACGGAAAAGCCTACGTGATCCTTTCGCATTTTCAAACCAGCGATCACGGCTGTTGTGGCAGCGGAAAACTCGTTACAGCCTTTTTCGATCCCTTATTCGATGCCGTTCTGGCAACGTTTGCTTCGTCGTTTAGCATCGATTCAGTAATTCATGAAGTCGATAATTTTTTTATGCAAGTGGTATTGTGTTCCTGAAATATTCCACAAATATACCGGAAATCGAGACTGGTGATAGGTGACGTTTTTTTTCAAATAACGTTCTCCTCGCCTCGAATGAACTCAGAGGTTTTTTGTTTGTTTCCCTGCGAAAATTTTCTTCACTTCTCTGTTTTGAAGCACTGAGAATCAGGCATTACCTTGAAGAGCTATCATTCCGTCTCGGATCTTCG
Organism: Ancylostoma ceylanicum; assembly: GCA_000688135.1. Lineage (NCBI taxonomy): Eukaryota > Metazoa > Nematoda > Chromadorea > Rhabditida > Ancylostomatidae > Ancylostoma > Ancylostoma ceylanicum. The sequence goes on along the minus strand of JARK01001337.1, from coordinate 606,457 downwards.
CTAGTTTACCCTCTCCACAAAAAAATTATCCAGATTGTATGAGGCAACGTTCTGCTTCTCCAACTTCCTTTTCTCCTTTTGATTACTGAATTTTTCTTCTCATGATTCAAGTGATCTGAATGATACGTATGTATTACAAATACTTTTGTCGAAGAGTATATTTTCTTCTAAAAACCAAAAAATTTTCTAAGGTGGGAACCGCGGATGGTTATGATACCTTTTTCCAAGACCTGTTTCTCGCCGTTAGACCTCATCCCATTCCATTATAGCCGAGTACTATATACAGGCAGATATTCCATCAAGCCGCTCGTCATTTCGGCTCAAAATCCTCAAATTTGCGGTTGGGTTGCTATTTGGCTGTTGTTCGGTGGTTGTTGGGTTGCTACTCGGTCGATCGCTATTTCATTACTATTGAATCTCTACTCAGGCATTCCAGCAGCTGGATACGCATGTCAATCAGGGACGTGCGTAATTATGATTCACGATTTACGACGATTTTAGAAAATTTACGATTTACGAAAATCAGATTTTTTGTTACGCACATCCCTGATGTCAATTCAGTTCCAAAGGGCGGAGTCGTCGAGCTATTTGATTGCTCTTCGACTCCTATACGAAGAGTGAATATCAATCAGTTAGCAACCCAGTAGCAACCGAACAACACTCAAATAGCACCCTCACCTCGCCTTTTTCACTCGAAATGACATGCAGCTCCAATTGCTGAGATGTCTGGGCTGGCATTCCGCAGATCATTCCTAAATTCATTCCTTAATGCCATTGGTTGCTCTCCACCAAAGCCGAAGCACGGCAAGCGTCATAAATGAGCTCTTACTCCCTGAATATTTCATCCCTTACGCTTGGACCTCAGCAGAATCCACGTGCCGCAAACCAACATGTGAAGAACGTGTATAAGATCGGGACGCGCATGCATAGCTTTACATATATGTTTGATGGAACAGTAATAAATTCAGAAAAATGAAAAAAAATGGGAAAAAACCGTAGCAAATTTGTGTGCTATGAGGATATGATCAGAGCGGTTAAAATTGATAGGATTGTCTCTCGCGATGGATCAACTCAGAAACTAGAATCCCGGAATTTGTCAGCATTGTTGGAGACGAACCTTCAATTTAGCCGTTTCCAAAATATTGAATTTTGCTTGTTGTTGAGCCTTTGCGACTCTTTGCGACTATTGACGGAGGACTTGTGAGCCGCCGCACACCGTTTGACCTACTTTCATGGAACTTTATTGAATAGTGACTGAATATTGTGATGTGCACACGTCTTCCTCTTCATCTTGATTTTTTCCGTACTTTTTTCCACTTGGGCTCAGTCATGAAATCGTTGTTTTTCAAGGCTTTTGCTCTGACTTCATTCACCTGCAGGCCGATGTACGAGGCACACATTTGCTAGCTCTATTAAGTCTGTGTTCTCACTTTTACCACACATACGCATACATAGCTTCCTGAACTTGGAAAAAAGCAACTAAACGTGATTGAAATGTGCCCTAAAAATGCACTCACTTCACCACCTTGCTGGTGGTCCTATATCAAAGTTGAAATTGTTCCTTGCGGAAAAGGTCCAGGAGAAGCGGCTTTACATACATTAGGCTTATCTATGCGCGGGTGGTGGTTGTGCGATAATAATTTTTAATAATAATTTTGTTAATTCAATAAACATTTTAGGAGGCAGTCTGAACCTTCACATATTCAAAGATGAGATAGCCCTACGGTTTTTCTTGTCATTCATACGACACAGTATTGGTCTGTAATGTAAGATCATCTGAATTTTCGATTTATTCGAAATATTCGATATCCAAAATCCAAAATATTTGGTTTTGAATAATTCCGAATTCTAGTGATCCAACATTGGAGGCCAATATAATGTTGTATGAAAGGCTTTAGAGGTTTCTCATTATCGAATATCTGAATTTTTTAAATGTTTCCCGGATTGTTGATTAAAGTAACAAAATTTTTCGGTTTTTATTTTGTCCCAAATATAGTGTGTGATAAACCTGCAAAAGCTAGTGCCCAGTCCAACATTTGGGTTGTGTAGCAACTAACCTCTGGCAGAGGATTCGCTTGTCTTTTTTTGGCTTGAAGTTAAAATTCTGGACGCACTTTCTGTCAGTGTAGAGGTTAGTGATCTCTGAATTCCTTTCTTAACCCTTTGGATAGTAATCCCATCAATTTTTCTTCTGGCGTTTTCTTTTTTTTTGCTTACCCAGCTGTTTATTTTTGCTCCATTAATTTGCTCCTTTATTTTTGGCATCTCATAGTATTTTGCGCACGATGAATGAATGAATGAATGAATGAATGAATGAATGAATGAATGAATGAGTGAATGAATGAATGAATGAATGAATATGAATGAATGAATGAATGAATGAGACGAATGAATGAATGAATGAATGAATGAATGAATGAATGAATGAATGAATGAATGAATGAATGAATGAATGAATAATGAATGAATGAATGAATGAATGAATGAATGAATGAATGAATGAATGAGACGAATGAATGAATGAATGAATGAATGAATGAATGAATGAATGAATGAATGAATGAATGAATGAATGAATGAATGTGAATGAATGAATGCGTGAATGAATGAATGAATGAATGAATGAATGAATGAATGAATGAATGAATGAATGAATGAATGAATGAATGAATGAATGAATGAATGAATGAATGAATGAATGAATGAATGAATGAATGAATGAATGAATGTGAATGAATGAATGCGTGAATGAATGAATGAATGAATGAATGAATGAATGAATGAATGAATGAATGAATGAATGAATGAATGAATGAATGAATGAATGAATGAATGAATGAATGAATGAATGAATGAATGAATGAATGAATGAATAAGTGAATGTGAGCCATTTGACTTCGAAATAAATCTCATCCACAAGATAAGTAGGTACATGCCATGAGTATCAATTGCTTCATTATCACCTCATTGTTTTCATTCAAGCTTCTTCATCTCCTCTGGCAGGGACTCCTTAATAGAGACCAGCTTGCTTCTGAAATATTTTGAATCCTTTTCTATTCCTCCAAGCTCACTTGACACATTGCGGACAATGTGATGCACATGGTGCATCACGACCTTCCTTACCCGTGTGGCCACGTGATGCACATGGTGCATCACACCGTTCCCCTGCTTTGAAAACTGCACTTTCTTCTACGGCTCTTTTACATAATCACATTACTCAGTGCAGAGAACAACATATCAGATGGGGCCGAACAGAGCTCTTATCAATGACAAGTTCTAAGATGAAGTACTTCTTGGAAATTCTAATTCATGTCGCAGCGGTTTGGCAAGAAAGAAAAGTCTCAATATGAGTCTTACTTCGCATTCTTCAATCAAAACAACGTAAAAAATGAAGACCAGGGCGATCTTTAATACAAAAGTAATTTTTTGGAAGCCGTAGTGATCAGGAAACAACCATGACCAAAGTATACCTAATAGACCTAACCGTAATGATCATGTGGAACAATCCTTATGACGGTCTTAAAAACACGTGAAACATTAGACGTTTTTGCATTTCACGCATTTCGTATCCTCACATTACAAAAACCGTTCTCCTGTGGCCATGTGATGCACGTGGTGCATCACGTCGCGCTGCCAAAAAAATATCGATTGGCCACGCGCACTCGCCACGCGAAAATGTGCTCGGTCCGCAATGTGTTAATTCTTTAGCAATCTTCTATGACTTCGTTTTATTAATTTGTTTTTACTACTTTTTAGTAGTTTTTACTGCATAAATATAATATTCCCCGCCTACTACACGTGTAACACTTGCAAACGTCTTCAGTCAAATAAATGAATAAATCTTTCAGGATGATCTCATCTGATATCTCCTTCTATTATCCAGCAATCTCAGCTGTTATCTACTACATTACAGTGTTTACTATAGCTGAAATCACTAGAAAGGTAAGCCTCCGTTGCTCAATGGCATTTTTGTCATGGTTGTCGTCTACCTTTTACTTGTAAGGGACATTTGTAACACATCTCTGAGGAGTTCTCCAATGCCTACATTCCGTTCTGATACGGACAACTACCACATAACCACTGAGATTCACTGACTAGCACGTTTAAAGCACTTTGTTCACAAAAATTGATAGCCTGTAGAACGTACAAGAGACTGTATTGGAAGTGGACCCGCTCGCACGCGTCACACATGGTCTGCGACGTGGCACTCTGATTGTCTGTGCATCCGCACATGCCAATGATATCACCCTCCTAGTTCACGATCCTCCTCTCTTCCAGCTCAGAGCTGTCCAAAGCATCTAAATGAGGCTGCTCACGTTGTTCCGCTGCAAATCAACTGTTCTGAAGGCAGCGCGTGCGATCGGGTCCAGCTCTTCTGGAGTTTTCTGTAGTTGTTGCTCCAGGATAACAATGATCTCTGAAAAACATGGTTTGGAAAATTTGCACTTTTCATATTTAGGTGCTTGAAAGGACTGTCCACAAATCCTCATCATTCTATGTTTTCGCTGTTGAACTTATTGCTACTGCACAAATGTGCACGTGCGTCTACGAGAATAGTAAGTCAAACTCTTCCTTTAAGCAAAAATCTGGAAGAATAAATGTTGCAATATTTCTTATCCATAAAAATCCCAGGTGTTATGGTAAAATACTATGGTCCACTCGCCTTCTTCTTCACTGTCACTTCATTATTGACTGTTGGCTCATTCGTGAACCGAGGAGCTTTTGTCAGTCCGCTAGCCCCAATAGAAGCGTTCTACTATGGCATCATTGGGTAAGTTTTGGCTGCTTACGTTTTTTCCGCTGCAAGTCGTGTTCCGAAGAAACTGGTAAGGTACTGCCACTGTTTCAGTCCTGCACGATTACTCACACTTCTGTCAGCAGAAGCCATCGGTGGATTTACGGCTTTCCGCTTCGCACGTTCGCTTTGGTGGCATTCTCTTCAATATTCACAGGCTCATTTCGAGAATTTTACCAATCCTGCATGCACCATCAATTACAAGGTTAGTCTTGGTGTCCTAAAAGGTTTCAGTTTGTGTATCCTCAATTTTTCACGAATTTTGAACCGTTCAGCGTTCGTATTCATGAAGTTTCCCGAGAAAGTTCTGATTTTCCTGTTTACCCAGAGTGGGCCACTTTCCCCAGCAAAATATATTATATCTCGCTGTATTTACCATTACCTCCCATTGGTCGCTAAAACGGGTCATTTTTTACGAGATTCACCTATTTTAACCCGAAAAACTCGTCCATTCTAGGAGAGCGGGTGAACCGGAATCCTCCCTTCGATAAGGTCGTAGAACATAGCACCTCATCGGAATGTGCAAAATTCTCACCCGCCCGCATGGTTTATCCTAACCTAGATTGCTGTCATGAGACAAAAATGTAGCTCACCACAACCTCGCCAAGTTACTTCTTAGTTGAAATCGGGTTTGGAAAATTTAATCAGAATTTATCCCATGTTTTAAAACATATTCTAGGGCTTTTAGGCGATTTGTCGCGTCGCGAACGCCGCGCGCGGTCAGTTTGGGGGTGGGCGGGGCAGGATGGGATTGGAGGCGGGCCTAGTGTAGCGACAACCTGAGTAAACTTCCCAAACAGCGGCTGTCCTTGTGTCAGCTAGCTGTCGGGGTGAGAATCGCCATGGAAGCCTTGAACCGTTCGTGAATACAAGCAAAAAAAGAGGAGAAAGGGAGCTCTCTCTGTTTTTCTATCTGGCCATACGTATTTCATCCATCATTCACACGTAAAGAACCTTTCCAAGTTTTTTGACGACTGCCGGAAAAATTCTACCTGCATTTCTTGCATTTTCAGAAAGAAGGGCGAATCTCGCCTTAAATCCCATTGAATTTCCAGTAACCGTCAATCTTTCCATCCTGGATATGACGTTCCCCATTTAATCTGCTTTATTCCTCAATCTTTTTTCCTGGAATACAGGCGAAATTAGTAAAAACAAAATCACCAGAGTCGTTAGCAAAACATTGCAGATTGCCTTCCCACTCGTGATTGCCTTCGAAATAGTCGGATCCTTCCTTTTGCGACTTATCCTGCCGAATCTGCCCCTTCGAGGAAAGTCGTACACTGTGTCTGCCACTGTAGCTGCATTTTTGTCATTTGGTGAGTTTGTTTGGTGAAAACCTTGGTAAAGATGTAGGGAGTCCAACTAGTATAACTAACAATAAGAAACTTTCCCACCTGCCTCGATTCAAGAACATTCCATGTGAATAAAACTTGTCCTGAGATAAAGCCTACGTACTTTTTAGCACTCGTTTACGTCGGAGTTCCTGGCCTCAACCCCGTCGTGGCATCCTCAAGACTATTCGGCTGCGAGGGCATCGACACACAGTGGTTCATCGCTCTTTACTGGGTTAGTCCGCATTCTCACTGCTAGCATGTGAAACTACCATCTTCTGACCCATGGAATTCAGATATGCCCGGTGATCGGGTGGCTGGCTGCTGCTGCGCTCCAGAAGTCAATGACAAAGAAGGCAACGAAGAAGCTGAAGAAAAAGAGCAACTAGAAGCTGTGTTAGGTGTCGATCGGCGCTCATTTCTAGTGGCCTTATGTACTTTATGCAGTTTCATTGTTACTGTTGTCTATGTTGATCGGGAACTAATTGCGAGTAATTATATTTATATTCAAATGAAACCTATGTCAAGAGATATTCATATACAAGAAAAAAATTGTTTGCGCCAAAAGTTGAGTGAGTTTGTAAGGGAGGGGGTCCGACAATCTGGACCAACTCAAAAAGTGGCTCAACTGGTTTACTGCCTCGAAACACCGGTATTTCTGAACTCGAGAAAATTGCAACATGCAAATTACTGATGAATGATATCATAACATGTTGTCGATAATGGTGGTTCATATATATTTTTAATTGTTTATTGTAATTATCGCGACCAACGGAGCCAGCGAAAGGTGGGTCCCACCACGACTTCCGCAACATCTATGCACTTATTATGAAACTCGTCTGACTGTCTCGTCAGCTTCGCCTCATCCATGAACAGTGTCTATGAGCTGAGCACATGATGAAAGGATGCGATCACGTGCCTGCCCCCCCCCCCCTCCTCCCACGTCTGCACTCTAGAAAATTTTGTTGCACTACCAGGATCTACACAAGAGGATATGGAAGTAAAATTTGATAAGGAGCAGGAAGTAGTGGAGACTTCCCGGCACGTCCAGGGAAGCTCACAGCCACATATCCACGGACGCCCCCACATAACGCCGCATTTCCACTCCCAACCATCATTTGAAATGCGCTTGGCATTCAGTTAAATTGACTGAAAAAGAGCAAGCCAACACTCGTCCACCACGTCAAAAAAGGAAAAACCGCACCACTGTCACAAAAAATGTGGCAGCTTTGATGTGCTGAGTTGTTGGAGACGTTCTGCCACGCTTTCAACATATTTGTCTTTAACTGAACTTCTATATTGAATTCAAATATAAACGAACGGAGGTTTCAACCGACTGTAAAGGACACAACCATTAACGCCCAGTGCTCATTTATTGAGCAGTCTCCCTACTCCTCTCACCAAATACTTCAGTGAATACACATTGAAAAGAACATAGGACCTTTCACTTTTGTTCTGACTTTCTGTTTACAGAGCTTCATATTTCCCATGTAGATTTAATGATCTGAAGAGGTGAAAGAATTGAGCACGTCTACCAGTTTCCTTCACTCTTGCTATTTACCCTGACTCCATCATCGGCTTTGTCTCTCCTTGCTCAGCTGGGCTGCTCGACCTACTTATTTGAATACAGACAACTCGAAGCATGCAAAACCCAATCATTCGTAGGATTCGATTGGAAGGATTCCATACATAAACGTACAGTCTGGTAGCATACACAGGGCCCACGATCTGACATTGTCCGCAATTACGTCCGCTTGATTTCTAAGCCTACTTCATTATGTTTTGATGTGAATTTGGTGTCATTCCTTCTATTTTGGCGTGCTGCATCCATCTCCTTCAAAAGGAATTCTGTGGCGTTCTTCCATCGCTGGAAAAAAGTGTGGTCGTAGTTGCGGACAATGTCAGATAATGGGCCCTGTGTGCGCTACCAGACCATACTCATAATAGCTAAAAATTCGGGATAACGTTAAAATGTTGGTGACTCAAATTCCCGCATATAGGAGTGTTTATACCTTTTCGCGAGGCGATGGCGTCGCGGCGACGGCTACAACACGCGCGACGCGACTGGTAGCAAAGCCGTCGCGTCGCGCGTCGCGTCATGCCAAAGTTCGCAAATTTGCATACACGCAGAATTACACACGTAGCTCGATTTGGAGTAAGCGTCAACGTTTATGCCTTCTTATGAAAAGTCGTCTAGCCTCGTGAGTTTTAGGCCAAAGCAGCAGGAAAATCAAAGAAACAACAGCCTACTCCAGGCTCCGACATCCGCCAAATCATCGCGTCGCGTCTGCTAGTAGGCGCGACGCGAATCCGGCCCATCGTGTCGTTTTTCAAGAAAAAAGTATAAACAGGGCGCGACGTCGCTCCGCGACGTCGCGTCGCGATTGCAAACGCCAACTACCACATCGCGACCATTGTTTGTGCATGCTTCCACTCGGGACCCATCGCATTTGAACAGTTTGCTTGGACGCGACGGTCGCGTCGCGCCGAAGTATAAACACTCCTTATGGCGTCTTTAGACGAGTGAATGACAATGAATGCACTTTCCAGACCCTCGGAATAATTTTTCTTGATTACACATAATGTTGCCACTCCAGCAATAGAACGCTGCACTTCGCTTTCGTATAAAAGCATGCCATTCTAAGGATGGAACAATAGCAATGGCTGCCTGTTTTCTCAATCCTCTCTATTATAGCAGTCTGGGTAAAATAGGTGCAGCCTGTGATTTACGAAATGTATTCTGTTTGTAGGGCGAGTTTCTACATAATATTTTCATGGCCATCTTCCGTATCCTAGAAACGAAGTGACAACAAATTTTCGTCGGTCCTAAAACATGCATGAAACTTCTCGAAAAATAATCGTTGTACGTATTCCTACTGTTTCGTGCATCCGAACTAACACCCATTCTCTTTTTTTTTTCAAACTTTCCAAACTAAGGGATTAGATTGCTCCTCAACAGTTTGAGGCATCGCCCTTCCATAAGAGACAAATGTCAAAGCAAATTACGTCACTTACGTCAAATCAAAGGCAAGTGAACAAATGTCGCGTTAAATTCCTCTTCAAAATTTCAAAATTCCTAAATTTCCGCATTTTCCAAGTGCGAGTTTGAGTTAAGCTCAGCAGGTGGAAGAGCATGCGTTGCTGCAGTAATTGCGTAATTCACAAACTATGCAAAATGTTGTTAGCTAGTACTATCCACTGAACATTTATTTCAGGTTTCGAGAAAATTCAACAGAATCCAAATGATATTGGACAAGGTCCCTGCTTGACTTTTTGAGAAAATTCAACAGAATCCACACGATCTTGGACAAAGTCCCTGCTTGACTGAGTTCGGGAATGACCTACTGTTGCAGAAGTTTTTCGTCCTCACGAGTGCAGCGCACCTGAATTAAGTAATGCATGTTTCCTTCGGAATCAATAAATCATTCTAAAGATTGTTCTTACTGTTGATTGTCAGCGCAGTTGGTGCTTGGCTTTGGTTGAGGCATTGGCTGTCCACCAGAAACTAAATTGTGTATGTAGTACCATTGCAGGAGAACTTCAACTTACGGGGAGCATTCTACCATTTCTTATTAAGCTACTGTTCTATTCTGTATGTGAGTGCGTATTCATGAAAATGAACCTACCGATTCGATACTGGATGACCGTTTTTGTTGCGTAAAACCTATTGTACGTTATTATTGGAACGATGTTGTGTTTCGACACCAATGTAACTCCAGCGTCCTCTGGGGCGCAGAATCTACAACATCGCCGGTACTGTCTAATCTTTCTGATCTTGTTAGCGTTATAACTGTGATTTAGTTGCTATACCTATATCCGGTAAGACGCTGGTCGGCATGGGTCTTTATTTCTACACCTGCATATTGGCATCCATCTACTGCTAGGCCTTTCGAAAATCCTGCGAGTTTGATTTCTATTCTAGATCCAGCTGGTGCCTTGAACGATTTCCTTATATCATAATGTGCGCTGGTTTATGCCAAGTTACTTATCAATTACCGTAATCCAGTAGTTGCACATGTCCATATCCTCTCTCGGTTTTTGTCCCGCATTGGGATTTCCAACTTCATCAGTAAGTGTCTGATATGAGGCAGTTGCTTGATACACTTGTCCACACCCTGATGGCTGGAATTATTGTTCACATAAAATGAATATTACATTTGTTAAAGTGATTGAAATGACGACAATTATACCTACCCGCTGATCGCAAAGTCTGCCTCCGTATCCACTAGGACAAATGCATCTGGAGCAGTCTCGAGGGTGTGGGAATCCTCCCATTGCACATTTTGCAGACCTGCTTGGGTCGCACCTTTCTGAACCATTTCACGTAGATTTCGTAACGACACTCATTTTTTTTGCTTATTTAGCGTGAACATACTCATGCAGCCGTAGTGTTGGTTGAGCATAAGCAGTTCGTAGAACGAGATGATTGGAGAACCGAGTGTTTCTATATATTTAGGGTCATATGGAACCATCGTAGGCTGTCCGTTGTAGCTCGCGCTGTAGAAATGATAGCAGTGATGGTACAGAGACGACACCGAACGCTTCTTTGTAGTAGTAGAAACCTGTTAGCTCCATAATGCATGATATTTCCATAGTCGTAGGGGATTCCATAGTTTTCATTCGTCGCAGTGGTCTGCTTGGTGAATTGGTCGACCCAATCAGGCTGTAATTTCGTGTCTATTCCTTTTTCCGAAATACTCGGTACTGAAAACCAACGGTCACCTTAACATTTTGTACGTTAAATGTTATGAAGTTGTCCCGGTCATGTCTCGACTGTGTGTGGAAGAAACCGATCGCATGACCAATTTCATGTGCAGCTGTTCCCACCTACAAAAATAGAGCGAAGCATTACTGCTACATCTCGATAACGTCCTCCTCGAGAAAAATTCACGCCATGGTCGTGTTTTTTGATCTCGCTACTTCACCAGGCAAGTGGATGGAATGAAAATAGAACTTTATTGGCTGCCAATCCATCGCCTGACGGTCAGCAATGGGGCAAGTGACGTGAACCAACCTCACGTCGCTACGGAAAGACTTCTCAACAATGACGGGGAGCTTCTTACCGATTCACAGCCATCTCCCAATGACAAATCTTGCTGTCCGCCCAGTCTTCCGACAAAAGACCAACAACCGTCTTCTTTGAAGACCCGAATTCTATCAGGAGCTGAAATAAATGCAGCTATATTGTGCGAGCGAGCAATAATGGGGAGGAATATTTTTCATGTTACTGGGCAAACCTCCGGGGTTCTCGCGGAAGTCAATACATGTGTCCTTCATCCACAACTGTGCGCCCTTCATGAACACGCTTCGTACCGCCGGAGCTAAAATTGTTCGCTACTGGTGGAATCTAGGCCATCACCGAGAGATGTTACTATAGAATACTAACATGCACTACGATCGAAGAAGAAGTTCACTCCATTTGACCACAATGTTCGAGGATAGTTATGATCGCGGAACGCTTGACGTTTAGTACGATTACCTCCCTCATCTTTAGCATCTTCTACAATTTCGTCGACCTGGTCACTGAAAAAAAAAACACGGTTACCGGTTCTCTATCGTGATTGGGTTGAGAGGGAGCTTGCCAACGGACTTCGTCAGGACGATATCGCCTTGATAGAGCAACTCTCCTATGCTATTCTTTTCGTTGATCTCCTCAATAGAATCACCCTTTGGCAGAATGTGATCCTTTTTGATAATCCCAATTTGCTGGAATTAACTTTTGCTCTGATAAGCTTTCACCAAGGAATGAAAACATTTACAAGTTTTACCTTCATTAGTTCAGATAAAATTGCTTTTTGTTCTGGTGGAAGCGTCAGCTTTTCCTTTATCTTCTCTTTCAGTCCATGTATTTTCTCACGAATTGCAAGGAGAGTGGTGCCGTTCAGTGTCTGAAGCATGATTCCTAGCACTTAGTAGGTGAGAAATGAAAAGTGAGTCTTTCTTATTCTTACTGTCTTGATCCTTCCTATTGCGACTTTAATTTTCTGGCCAAATTTTGTGTCGAAAAAGCCACCACTTGCGCAGACAACCAGCACTAGAAGGAGCAGTAGAAGTCTCATCCTGAAAAATCAAATTTGAGAAGCTTAGTCGACGAGAAGACCAGTGTTCTGAGTGTAAAAAGGTTTATGTGGTTTCGCCGCGAACCATATCACTTTTATACTGCTTTTTAAATCTGTACCGCTGGCATACTTGTCCAACTATTTGAACAGTAGTTGGTGTTGAAACATATTTTCCCCACGCATAATAACACACATGTGCTTTCTCCTCACAACACACTCCTTTTAGAACTACGGCAAATTCCTACCATCTGTGCTAGTGTTTCATTATTTGTTTACTTTGCATGAACAAATGGTGCATGGAGGTGGGCGAGATATGTACTGATAATGTACTGGACTGATGTGTGAGGAAGTATGATGAACATCTCTAGGACTCATTGCTCGGATTATAAATGTAATGAATGGAATTCAAAGCGGCCAAGAACCTACTTTCTGGGAGACTCTGTAAGTTCTTTGTAAGAGGAGTACAGAGTCGTCCAGAAAGTAAGTTCTTGGCCGCTTTGAATTCCATTCATTACATTTATAATCCGAGCAATGAGTCCTAGAGATGTTCATCATACTTCCTCACACATCAGTCCAGTACATTATCAGTACATATCTCGCCCACCTCCATGCACCATTTGTTCATGCAAAGTAAACAAATAATGAAACACTAGCACAGATGGTAGGAATTTGCCGTAGTTCTAAAAGGAGTGTGTTGTGAGGAGAAAGCACATGTGTGTTATTATGCGTGGGGAAAATATGTTTCAACACCAACTACTGTTCAAATAGTTGGACAAGTATGCCAGCGGTACAGATTTAAAAAGCAGTATAAAAGTGATATGGTTCGCGGCGAAACCACATAAACCTTTTTACACTCAGAACACTGGTCTTCTCGTCGACTAAGCTTCTCAAATTTGATTTTTCAGGATGAGACTTCTACTGCTCCTTCTAGTGCTGGTTGTCTGCGCAAGTGGTGGCTTTTTCGACACAAAATTTGGCCAGAAAATTAAAGTCGCAATAGGAAGGATCAAGACAGTAAGAATAAGAAAGACTCACTTTTCATTTCTCACCTACTAAGTGCTAGGAATCATGCTTCAGACACTGAACGGCACCACTCTCCTTGCAATTCGTGAGAAAATACATGGACTGAAAGAGAAGATAAAGGAAAAGCTGACGCTTCCACCAGAACAAAAAGCAATTTTATCTGAACTAATGAAGGTAAAACTTGTAAATGTTTTCATTCCTTGGTGAAAGCTTATCAGAGCAAAAGTTAATTCCAGCAAATTGGGATTATCAAAAAGGATCACATTCTGCCAAAGGGTGATTCTATTGAGGAGATCAACGAAAAGAATAGCATAGGAGAGTTGCTCTATCAAGGCGATATCGTCCTGACGAAGTCCGTTGGCAAGCTCCCTCTCAACCCAATCACGATAGAGAACCGGTAACCGTGTTTTTTTTTTCAGTGACCAGGTCGACGAAATTGTAGAAGATGCTAAAGATGAGGGAGGTAATCGTACTAAACGTCAAGCGTTCCGCGATCATAACTATCCTCGAACATTGTGGTCAAATGGAGTGAACTTCTTCTTCGATCGTAGTGCATGTTAGTATTCTATAGTAACATCTCTCGGTGATGGCCTAGATTCCACCAGTAGCGAACAATTTTAGCTCCGGCGGTACGAAGCGTGTTCATGAAGGGCGCACAGTTGTGGATGAAGGACACATGTATTGACTTCCGCGAGAACCCCGGAGGTTTGCCCAGTAACATGAAAAATATTCCTCCCCATTATTGCTCGCTCGCACAATATAGCTGCATTTATTTCAGCTCCTGATAGAATTCGGGTCTTCAAAGAAGACGGTTGTTGGTCTTTTGTCGGAAGACTGGGCGGACAGCAAGATTTGTCATTGGGAGATGGCTGTGAATCGGTAAGAAGCTCCCCGTCATTGTTGAGAAGTCTTTCCGTAGCGACGTGAGGTTGGTTCACGTCACTTGCCCCATTGCTGACCGTCAGGCGATGGATTGGCAGCCAATAAAGTTCTATTTTCATTCCATCCACTTGCCTGGTGAAGTAGCGAGATCAAAAAACACGACCATGGCGTGAATTTTTCTCGAGGAGGACGTTATCGAGATGTAGCAGTAATGCTTCGCTCTATTTTTGTAGGTGGGAACAGCTGCACATGAAATTGGTCATGCGATCGGTTTCTTCCACACACAGTCGAGACATGACCGGGACAACTTCATAACATTTAACGTACAAAATGTTAAGGTGACCGTTGGTTTTCAGTACCGAGTATTTCGGAAAAAGGAATAGACACGAAATTACAGCCTGATTGGGTCGACCAATTCACCAAGCAGACCACTGCGACGAATGAAAACTATGGAATCCCCTACGACTATGGAAATATCATGCATTATGGAGCTAACAGGTTTCTACTACTACAAAGAAGCGTTCGGTGTCGTCTCTGTACCATCACTGCTATCATTTCTACAGCGCGAGCTACAACGGACAGCCTACGATGGTTCCATATGACCCTAAATATATAGAAACACTCGGTTCTCCAATCATCTCGTTCTACGAACTGCTTATGCTCAACCAACACTACGGCTGCATGAGTATGTTCACGCTAAATAAGCAAAAAAAATGAGTGTCGTTACGAAATCTACGTGAAATGGTTCAGAAAGGTGCGACCCAAGCAGGTCTGCAAAATGTGCAATGGGAGGATTCCCACACCCTCGAGACTGCTCCAGATGCATTTGTCCTAGTGGATACGGAGGCAGACTTTGCGATCAGCGGGTAGGTATAATTGTCGTCATTTCAATCACTTTAACAAATGTAATATTCATTTTATGTGAACAATAATTCCAGCCATCAGGGTGTGGACAAGTGTATCAAGCAACTGCCTCATATCAGACACTTACTGATGAAGTTGGAAATCCCAATGCGGGACAAAAACCGAGAGAGGATATGGACATGTGCAACTACTGGATTACGGTAATTGATAAGTAACTTGGCATAAACCAGCGCACATTATGATATAAGGAAATCGTTCAAGGCACCAGCTGGATCTAGAATAGAAATCAAACTCGCAGGATTTTCGAAAGGCCTAGCAGTAGATGGATGCCAATATGCAGGTGTAGAAATAAAGACCCATGCCGACCAGCGTCTTACCGGATATAGGTATAGCAACTAAATCACAGTTATAACGCTAACAAGATCAGAAAGATTAGACAGTACCGGCGATGTTGTAGATTCTGCGCCCCAGAGGACGCTGGAGTTACATTGGTGTCGAAACACAACATCGTTCCAATAATAACGTACAATAGGTTTTACGCAACAAAAACGGTCATCCAGTATCGAATCGGTAGGTTCATTTTCATGAATACGCACTCACATACAGAATAGAACAGTAGCTTAATAAGAAATGGTAGAATGCTCCCCGTAAGTTGAAGTTCTCCTGCAATGGTACTACATACACAATTTAGTTTCTGGTGGACAGCCAATGCCTCAACCAAAGCCAAGCACCAACTGCGCTGACAATCAACAGTAAGAACAATCTTTAGAATGATTTATTGATTCCGAAGGAAACATGCATTACTTAATTCAGGTGCGCTGCACTCGTGAGGACGAAAAACTTCTGCAACAGTAGGTCATTCCCGAACTCAGTCAAGCAGGGACTTTGTCCAAGATCGTGTGGATTCTGTTGAATTTTCTCAAAAAGTCAAGCAGGGACCTTGTCCAATATCATGTGGATTCTGTTGAATTTTCTCGAAACCTGAAATAAATGTTTAGTGGATAGTACTAGCTAACAACATTTTGCATAGGTGCTGAATTACGCAATTACTGCAGCAACGCATGCTCTTCCACCTGCTGAGCTTAACTCAAACGCGCACTTGGAAAATGCGGGTAGCAGAAAAATTTAGCGCTACATTCGTTCACTTTTGAAGGTTTTTCAGACCTGATTCTTCTATTTGATTCAGTGCCTCGCAAGTTATCATCGGAAGGAAAAATCGCTGTTTGTAATTGGGCGGATTGCAGAATGGATGCTTACAGTTTCACTGATTTTGGAGCAATGTGTTTCCCTCCTCAAGAAACTTTCAGCTTTATTTGACAAAGAAGAAGTTGGGAACTTTGCATTCCTCATCCAGCTACGGGCTTTCGTGCGAAGTCAAATCCTTGGAACCTCTAATTCAGAATGGAAAATAAAAGCTCAAAATACTGCATCATCATACTAACGGGCGCAATAAAGATGTTTTACGATAGTGCGCTTTTGTTATTTTCATCTATAACTATCGTTGAAAAACAATTCTTTGTCATCGTTTCATTTAATTAGCTCTACTGCAGCTATGAAAGAGATGGCATTCTATTAGAATCCGAATGGTTTTTTCTCCACTATTCCATAGATGCAGAAAATTATTTCCAATTTCCTCTGCCTGTTGCTCTAGCATTTCTATTGTCGACTTGAATGCTCTGAGTTCTCGCTACAGAATGACCGTTTGCATGTAGGAGGCTCAAGTGGCTCAGCCGATAATTGACCGTACACCCTTGGAAACTTGGCAGAGGTGGAATTTCATGGGTAGCGAGGTGCGAAATGGTCAACCCGTTAAGCTATATGTAGGGAGCCACTCATCCTCATGTTGTAGCACTGCATCAATCGGGCACTTTCACGGCTTCCAGCCAGTAACTTAGTCAAATGCGGATGTTTTCTAGAGCAGACATTGGAAATGATGATTCCAAACCCGGGGTAGTCATCAACACTGAATACTACCTCTACGTGCTGTACTGCATAGCTTTAGGTTTCAGAGCAGTGTTCGGGACAAGATCGTGTTTCCCTAACTCCGACTTGAGCTCCTCTATTGCAAAGGTGGTGGAGCAAAAGATCCAAAAGTTAGCTATATTTCCTGCACCAAGAGAATAAGTGTAGAGAAGTCGTGTTAGAGGCAAAGCCCGCAAATATTTCCGACCTGATGCATGCCGGATAGAGAGCACTGCCAACATCTCACAATTGGGAAGCATACACGAATAACTACAGCATATCTTTAGATATACTCACGAAACTAGCTTTCTCAGAGCCCGGATGCATCATTATAAGGATGGGTAAACTCATACCCAGCAACTGAGTCTAGACAACGCTAGATATGAGTAGTCTTGTTGATGGATGTCATGGAAAAAGTGAATTTGGATACGTTAGCACGCTTACCATGGGTAATCTCAGTGATACATTCGGCGCTCGGGCGGATCATTGGAAGGATGGATAATCTTATACATAGCCATGCATAGGTAGCACCTGGGTACACGGAATGCTCCCTTACGGTGAAAATGCTGATCAGGGTCAGGTGAAGGTAAATTTGGGCAAGAAAAGTGAATTTGGGTAAGGGATCAAGAATCAATGGTCAAGCACCTTGGGAACTGGGCTGGGATTCACGAATGCATACACAGGCAACAGCAGGTCAGCAAACTGGCCTTGACAATCTGTGTCCCCTAACACTGCGTTGTCCATAGGGCAGTCGATGACGCTGACCATCGTTGGTTTCATGAATCCTGGACCTGGTCAGGTTACGCTGACTCGGTCATTTTGCGAGAGGAAACCGGCGATGGTCGGTCCCACGGGCTTGCCTGCGCATTGAAACCCATATGGAACATCACCAGGGTTACTTGGGTTTCGTGCGTGTTTCGTGCAATTCCAACATAAAATATGGGTCCTTGGTCCCTCAAAGCTTCAAAACATGTCGAAATCTCAGACACGAAAGGGTGCCACATCTACGATTATCTTTGAGAGTGCACTTTTTGAGTCAAGGATTGGTCTTACTAGAAAGGGCTGGATGAGATAGGCTACGGATACAAGGTACTTATCATAAAGGCTTACACGAACAACCGGAAAAGATAATCGAGAGCTAAGAACTCCTGATCAGAAGCACTCTTGCCCTTTCCATGGCAATTTCTTATATCAGTCTCACCTATGTCTTCTACCTGGCACACGGCAATTTTAAGTGAGAATTGATGCAGTTTAGAAGAGCTCAAGGGTATTATCCACACAGACCGTCCGAAGTACTTCCACTGCACTATAGTGCATGTCTTTACGTTAATCCAACAACTACGTTTGTCACATGTTTTTAGCCATACCTCGCTCGTTTTCATCGCTTTTTGAGGTGCTTCGCGCACTATTTTTACTCCATACCTCATACATCGTAACGATTTTTCGAGCTGCTTCACCTGCAGCCAACGGAAATTCCTCACCCATCGGATAGATCAGATTACTGCGTATGACATTCCCACTAATTGCTTAGTGATAAATATGCGAGGCTTCCCTGGCCGTCGCACATAGCAAAATGTTATTTCCGTTCATCATCGTTTTTGATTCACCATACTGTAGTATACTGTAGATACAGTACGTCTCAGATTTTTCTGAAGTTCTGCATGCGTGGAGGGGTTGGGCTATACCATATGCTGCTCACGACTGTCTGCACTAGTCTACACAATATTACCGCGCGATTTTAAAATTTTTGTCTTTTACTAACTTCTTACAGCAATCTTTCCGTACTGTAACGAAACTGGAGTGCGGTGCAAAGTTTACATATAGTCCATCTCAAAAAGATAGACGCGTTGCGCGTGGTGACGCGGCTGCAGAATCGCGGCGGGACCTGCTCGACCCTCTCACCTAGAGCATGCTCTCTCCGCATCCCTCGTTCAGGTCCCGCCGCGATGGTGCAGTCGCGCCATGAGCCTATCTTTTTGAGAAGGACTGTACTTACAGTACCGTACAAAAGTGCCATAGCAACACAGGACGTATGCGACATTCGTGTTCATCGCTTCAAATAACTTTCAGCTGTTGAAGTAATTCAGATTTTGAAAAGGAAAAATTCCTCCGGAGTTTTCCAAACCCCCAAAGCTGGATTGCTCCCGTCATCTTTCCCCTTTTCTGATCAGGAAAAAAGAAAATGTTTGCTAACTCTACGGAACCAGAAAAAAAAGTGGGTACAGTACATCGCATAATTCTTTTTTTTTGTCAAGCTACCATTGTTTTTTGAACTCTTTCTTTCTTTTAATCGATAAGAACTCTTACTTGGTTGTTGTTATTGAAAATCTTGTTCATTTGCGCTTGCTTTTCCTCTACTTCCTCTATTGAAAGCCATATGCGTAAGTATGTATCCGTGAAACAATAAGTCAGTTAATCCGATTTCCTATCCCTAAGAATTGTATGAGACGCTCAAGAGATAATACGTATGTGCCCTCTTCCTGCGTACGAACCTCCTCAGCCTTTTTCTCTTTTCTGTTCTGATGTAATTTCGTTGTTATTTCCGCGATGACATGAGCTATTAGTTTGATAAACATCTTACTTACGTATGAATTACAAATAAATGTGCAATGGAACATTCAGATGAGCCATCTGCTTTTTTTCAGAAGTTTCGACTCGCTGTGATGTTTCGCTTCAAGAGGAAACAATCGTGAGTTTATATTGTTTCTGCTGAATTTACGCGTTAATTTTTTCAATTATTCGAATGACAAACGTGGGTAGTTAAGAATCTCTTTTTAGGTTAGTCAATCAATGGCCACTGTAGCTTGATAAATATAAAATTCGGAATAGTTGTTGCATGTATACTTTCGGTTTTTCCTGGCGCCAGAATTCGGTGTACGTATGCATAACACTGGAAAGAAAACACTATCATTTTAACGCACCGTTCCGTGCGGCATAGAATAGTTTTTTTTTCAAAATCCTGCATTAAAAGAATCTATAGGATACGCTGCTCCCAATGGTGTAACTGATACCTTTGTGGTTGGAGAGAAAACTAGATGCCACCTGGACCGCCACGTCTGCTTACATATTTGGATTAGACTTCTATTACCCCTCAAAAAGGCAGAGGCAGTAGTACTGTTCGAATTTTTTTCCTGGCACATATCACAGTCCTCAGACCCTCAGGATATGACTTCAATGTGGGCCGCACGTGACACCCACCTTCATCGACAAGGAGCTGCCACAGGAAAATCAAGCGAATGAGACGAACACCCTTACTGAATTCGCCGAAAAAAAAGTTTGCTAGCTGCTATTCCTGAAAATTCAAGAATCGGGGATATATCTAAACACAAAGACCAGTGTTTATGCTCGAAAAACGTGAAACAGCGTTTTCTAAATCGAAAAAATTATAATTATATGAATGAAACAGTCACTCAAATGAATTAAATCAACGGTGGTAGCAATCTCGCTGATGCTGTGAGTCAACTGTGAATGCTATCTCGCAGCTAACTCTCGGCTAACGTGGAACCCCGACACAGGTAAAGTAAGCTTTATTGGCCCAAATATGTGTACCCGAGAATAGTGATTCAATAGTAGGACAGAACCGGGGCAATACTTGTAGGTGGCCTACAGTCGAGGCCCCCCCCCCCCCCC
>JARK01001337.1:573941-585733 GCA_000688135.1 Ancylostoma ceylanicum | reverse complement strand
TTTTGAAATTACTTTACAATACAAATAAAATTCTTGTATTAGTGTATTTTGTTTGTTTATTTTTATTATTATTCCTCAAATATTGATTATTGATTATTTATTATTTATTATTAAAATTAATATTTTTATTAATTTTATATTTATCCCGTCTGGGCCCCCAAAACGGCGGAGACCCCAACTTTTTTCCCACGAGAGGGTGTACGGCGCGCGAGACACATGGTCAGAGGTAGCCATTTCACAAAAAAGTCCTCCAGAGGACTTTTTGCTCGTTGTTCAAGCTCATTGCTGTAGACAGTGGAGCCAACACTGACGTGTTTTCGTTGAACACGCTATTCTGGGGGAACACAGCTGATGTGGCCACCGTCCCTATTTCCGTGACGTTCCGCTGGAAATCATCGACGATCGCGATATCTTGGCGGATGGGTTTGACAGGCCCCATAGCTTCCCGAATAGAATTTCACATGCGCATGACGTGTACTTTCAAGCTTGCTGCATCTAAGTAAGGTTATGCGGAACGGAGTCTATTGTTCGGTTTAGCTACACCTGTCGTATTTATTGAAACGGTCGTAGAATCTGCGGTACGTAGAATATCAGCATAGACTACATGATATCTCATGGTTTAACTGAGAACTCTGATTCATCGTTTCATTGTCCTCAGATAATCACTGTAAAAACAAATGGATTGCTCGAAGATGCATGCATATCGCTTTTACAAATACAATATTTTTGGCAAACACCCATCTGCTACATTCGTCATTACTTTACATCTGCCAACATTAATCTTGAAATTCTAGCAAACATGCGAGAAAATTCGGAGTCATTGTTCAGACTCTCTGTGACCCCATCTGCGTGCAACTCATAATATTTGCCAATTCATCATGCTCGAAGTCGCTCATACATGTGTCATTATTATTATTCCTGTGGCTTTTGTCCAAGAGCTCGTCAATTCTCTGTAAGTGCATTGAACTTTGTCGAACAACGGCTGTAAAAATGAGATCGTTTGAGCTCCAGTCAGAGCTGCATCTGTGGAAAATAACGAGAACGAAGGACACTAGTAAAGCACAGTTACTATGTCTTACTTCCATGAATTCGCTCACGTCTACTACCATTTGGAGTGTTCTCCTATGCTGATCATAGTTCACTTGAAAGGAGTGGGTGTTGGAAGTGTAAAACGAGGACAATGAGTTTCGGAACATCTATGGTAGTCATTATGAGTTCCTTATAGCCAGAAGCTTATTGCCACGGCCTTCTTACTTCCTAAGGATTCTACAGGCAGTGGTTGTCCAAATCTGATAGTTCTCGTTTCAGCACTCCGATGTTTCTCACAGTGATGCTCGCATCAACTGTGTTTAGGAGTTTTCAAGCGAAATCAAGCATACATAAAGCGTTGCTCTGGGAATACTACGAGAAATTTACTCGTGACCTAATTTACGACGGAGTTTTCTACTTTATTTACCTATTGCAAAGCTTCTTCCTCATCGGAAATTCCATATTTCCGAGTGCTTTCTTTATTTTCTCTAGTCAAAGCACGTGGAAATAATGCACCTTCTTCGTGACAAGTTCTAGGTTTTTTTCTTCGTTCTATTCAGTTCTTCCTTAGAAGGAAAAACCTGATCTGTCCAAATCCTGACTGCAAGTTGTCATCTTTATATTATGCGCTCAAACATGCTATAAAGACTTTGAGAGATCAAGACAGATGTGGAGAATTTCGCTGTGCAATTTATCCCTTCTCGTAGATAAACATTGAAATTTGCTGACAAAATTTCATTGCTGTATTGCATTCATCGAGTTTTTTACGTTTTACTATTAGGGTGTAAAACTGTAAATGCGCGCACACTTTTCTATCTCTATCGGAGTACTGTCAAGGCGTATCCTCAGTAATTTGAAGTATCTTGAAGAGCACTTCTTTGCGCATTTACTGGTATGTAAGTCGTCTGGCAAATCTTAATTTTTGATTTTTAAAAAAATTTGAAAGGCTGCCAACTAGAGTTGCGCAGTTGTGGTTGAAACCGCCATCGAACGAATTTTTCTATGTACTACCTTGAATAACAAGTTTCTCAAGCCAAGTTCAGTACTTTTTAAGAGAGGGGCATATTGCGAAAAAAACTTGCAAAAAACCGCTGCGGGGCAGCAAAAGAGAGCAGCGCCATAAGGCTCCAAACATGCTTACCCACGTACTGAAAAAACGTTGTCTTCATGGTGAAATATGAAATTAGTGGTTCAATCAGAGAGGCCAAATTTCATGCAAGCAGTTACGGGAGAGCTCTGCCTACAACGAAAGGGCCATGTAGGCCGGCCACTTCATCGACATCTGCTCAAACCAACGACTACTAGAAATTTTTCGCAAACAGGGCCATCCAAAGGCGACGAAAAATGCCCAACAAAAAACCGGAGAAATAAGATGGGAAACCCTGTCTCAGCCGCCACGTAGCTGAGACTTGCTACTGTCAGACCCCAACTTATTTCTGTCCAGGAAGCATTACTCACAAAGAAAAAAATGCAAAAACCGCGAAAAAAGTGGGGGTTCGGGTAAGCGTCTGTTGCGATTCACAGCGCACTGACTTCTTGAAGAAGGAACCTCTCATCCTGCATGGAAGACGATGAAGGGTAGTTGAGATTAACTATGCACACGATTTTGGTTGGGGAGCTCTGCTGTGGTTTCTTGGAATAAATTTCGTTCCACGCGAAAACGCGCATCCATAGTTTTACACCCTAATACATTACAACCCAACATTAAATCTTTTTTGAGAGATTTCAAAGATAGATAGTGTAGCTAAAATCTGTAATTAAACTCCATGTGCTCTGGGCTGAGATTCAAGAGGCTTGCTACGCTTTTGCCTTGCTAACCTGGCTTCAATTGCTTTCATGAATCCTGGCCTTGGTCTCCAGACCTAGGCGTTCACGAACCAAGTTCATATGATATACTTCTGTGCCAACCAGGTTGCTAGGTATACATATTGTTGGCTGCCGGACGTCCTGAGGAGAACGTCTTATTCAGAGGCCTGAAAGCGGTTCAAATGCTGTTTTAGTGCAATGATCAGCCAAAGGTCTTAGCCCTCATTGCTATTCTACCGATGTTGTCCCGACCACACCCAGAAAGCACCGAATAGAGAGACACAACGCACCAATAGCTCCCCCGATGTAGCGGTTGTCCTCCACACTCTTTGGTAACATTCATTAGAGTGTCAACGTGCCCCCTAGATAGTCCTTCTCGTCTACATAGAGTGAAATACTGCTTACAGAAAAGCATATAAGGCAGGAACCCATTCGTAATCGACAAGCACTCGTTTCGGTTCTTCATGACAGGATTCTGAACGGAAATACAGAATGCCTCTCGTAGCTTCCTCGCCGAAATTTCAGGCCTGTAAGCTAGAATTGTTAGCTATTGGGGCGCTTCCAGCTAGCCTGCAGCACCCAGGCTCACTGGACTTATAATCGGGGTAGGGAACTTGGCGCTTTGCGACTTTGATGGGAAACAGCTATGCGAAAGTCGATCTTATTACTAACAAGCTTTAAACTTATGTTTTCCACAACTTGCCATCGACGAAATAAATCTAATCAAATCAAATTGCGCGTTTATAAGCAACGTCCGCGCTAATTTTCACCTCCGAGCTTTTGAAAGTTTTCCAGTCTCAAGCATAGCCCCAGCAATTCTGTGACGGAAGTGCTGATGGAAAGCCCACCTTGCCTAAGATATTACCGGTTCATCTCAGGTTCAACAGCTCAACCCAGCTCGCTGGTATGAGTCATCCCGCCTTGTAAAAATAGCGTTGGAGCGACCTTTGATGCCAATCAGCTGTTTTCGCCCGCTACCACTCAGTTTTTCTAGTAATTCCTTGTTTAGCGCACTTTTCTCCATCTCATGCTGTTGTGGTTGTATTTATCTGCTTCCTTCCTACTCCTTTCCTTCAAGAGTTGTTTACTCTTTTTTCGGCTCGTAGCATTCAATTGCTCTCTCTTTTTTTGGAACGCACGTCTTTTACATGCTAGGTGTTCTTTTATACGCACGTTCAGTACTGTTCGGTTCCACAAAGATAAAAGGAAATGCACTATAAACATTTCTTCTAATATATCACACCTATTTGTGAACAATCCTCTACCTTACCATATGGGCAAACAACACACTTTATTTACAGAATGTCTATCGTAAAGGTCATTGTGTAATAACAGCTTTTTTGATGTTATCATTCGTGGTATTTACCAGTATTACAGGACTTTGCAGTTGTGCGCGCATGAGACATTTCCGTAGTTCATTGCTTGCCTCGTCGGGCAAAAAAGGAATACATACATAGAGGGAGCTTTCTTGTGTGTGAAATATCCGGATTCAGAGCGGGTCGTTTTCGTCGTCGTTGAGCTGTTGTGTACCCGTTATTGCTTGCAATGCTTGATGCTAACTGGAGCAATTCTTCACGTGCAGCTTCAGCAGTACAATGTGATTGAAGTAAACCGAGGAAATTTGTTGCGAATCTTCAGAGCGGCTTCGTAGTACAGGAGCGCAGAACTGTTGTCTTTGTCTTCTCAGGTCTTCATTTTTTGTCTCTAAATTTGTTGATGAGCTTGTTCAGATCATTCTCTTCAAGACGCCTAAGAAGACCTCAGAGAACAGAAAGCTCACGTTGAACCGTTTTTTCTGGGATGCGTTTTTAATCTCATTGCTGATGAGTCTTTCATAGTTTAAAAAGACTTCGAATGCATCTCATCGAACACGGGGCGCTCCAATATGTGGAAGGCAATATTACTTGTTTGGCTTCTAATTAGGAGTGTCCTCTGCTGGCTCAAAAAAGAACTTCTTTTGAGTTGTGCAGTCCAATTACTTCCAATTTAATTTCACATTTCATGTCATGCTTCTTTTTCTTCAAAGAAGGCAGCTACTAGCACCGTGACTAACGCTTCCATTCAACATTCCTCTCACTTCCTGGATCTCGTCACTCCTTGCATGTCAAGCTTCGTAGCTGATCCTGGATTGTGGTAAAGCCACACCTCACACTCCGTAGCCGGAAATATTAGAGCGAATAACTACTAAGCTACGTTGCTTTCCAAGGGTTGATTGCCTTCTCGATTCCATTAAAATTTGTCTTTGTTAAGTGGTGGCTAAAATGATGTTGATGTATCTAGAATGATTTGAAGTGCAGTGGTTAAGATAGCCGAGACTACATAATAAAAGAAAAAAAAGTTAATGCATTGCTATAGTATTTACACATTTTCAAAGTTTTTTCTTTTAATATGTTTAGACTCCGTTTCGTGCATTACCCTTATACGGATTCTAAACATCGGAATACGCCTTTTCTGCACTCGTCAGTAAGAAAAAAAAGGCATTGGCATGTCTCGTTGTAACTTCATGAAGTTATTTTTAAAAGTGTAAATGCGTTTTCCACGCATTTACGTTTCGGTGACCAAAGAGACCACCTTCAATCGTTTTTGAAAAAAAAACTTACGTGTCTTCTTAAATATTCTTCAGCGGTGAATTCTCTACCGCGGAAGGCATATAGTTGAATGAAAGTTTGGAATGAGTTTGCTTTGGTGGTTGTTATCATAGAATGTTTACTGGAGATACTTTTGGTTGTAAGCTTATGAGTACTATCACTGCTTGGCTGTTGAAATGTGCAAAGTGAGGAAATGAAGTGGGCGAGCGGTACTGTATTCAATAGTTACTACCAAACTACATGATGGCTAAATTTGTTACAGAAACAGGACCATTTACAGGGTTGTTCAATAAAAATACTTGAATGAGGGAGTAGGTTTCATCCTTAGCGGTGCCATTGTGTGTACTCACATCAATAAACCATCATCTGGCTATGGACTGAACTCAACTTGTCAATAATTCGCGAGCTCCCCTTTTTGGAGCCAAATACTCGTAATTTTTTTGAGTATTCTCTGGACTTGGAGACTCAAGCTGGAAAGTGGTTTCCGTGAAGATAATTAAATATTTCCGCATTTATTTGAGAGGGAAATCTTCTCGAAACACCTGTGCTTATGCCAAGCACCCTACTGGTCCTTGATGTCTGTCAACCGTGTAGGACTTCAACTACTTTTGTTGATGAATATCTAAGGACGTATGAACTCCTCAGATGAGCCTTCTCAACGAAATAAATTGACTAGTCTTACCTCTTCGACATTCACGCATCAATGAAATCCAGCTCTCTTCTCTATGTTGTATGGGAAGAATTGTCTATATTAGTTACAAGTTTTTCACGTCTGACTATGTGGTGTCAAATTCCAAACTCCGTGACATCACCTTTCCTCACCCCTCGAAGGGTTGTAGTGGCCAAAATCAACGAAGCCTTAACGAGCAGAAGCTTTTATTATTTGAGAAATTCAACAGGAATGTCGCTTTAAATTGTTTCCACCTTTCTGCTTTCTGCTTTACGCCATAAAACTGTATCTAGCAAGGACATTCTGGATCGCGCCCGAGTTACACAATTGCTGTGACCATCTCCGGGGTTGTCCTTTCACAACAGATAATGAGCACTGCAGCTGGGCATTAGGGTTGTAGATCGTTCTGAACTTATATTAAATTTACGTATTTTTATTGTCTGCTCCGTTTTCGTCTCGTTCAGAAACCTTACACGAAAACTAGTCGCGGGAGTAAGTTTCCCATGCACCCATCACCAACTTTGAACATAGTCTACGACTGGTTCCTCAAGGAAGCTTTACGAGGGTGGCAAGGAAGGACTGTACGAACTTCAGCCAACATTGGAAGCAAACTACTGCGAAGTCCTCGTCAAAGCTCAAGAAAGGTTTCCAAGGTGCACTGGAAATCTGGGAGGCCCTGTCATGAGGATACGAACGGAGATCCAGAAATTAACTATTTTGAACTGCATCAAGTTCAATAATTGTCGTCAACGCAAGAAGAACAGTTTCCAGATCCAAGTCGCTACTGAGGCTAGCCACCAAGACGGATCGGAAAACACTGCCTTTTACGAAAATTGCTACGATGCAGCTCCACAACTGTGGATAAGCACAATGACGGAGTACCATTGAAGAGAACTTCAGGAGTCATAAGCTGTTCTACTCCTACACCTAGCTTTGAAGTTCTGAAGGCTCAACTTCGCAAGATCCTCTACTTACACTCACAACACTTCACAGGCAGTCTTTCAAGATATCAAGAGGAGATTGTCGCTTGTAGTCAAAGTCTCTCGTGGTCGATTCCTACTTGAACAATCCGTGGCATGATTTCACCACTTTACTGAGTGGGTCCTATTCTGGTGTGAAACTTCGGATGTCATGCGGTGCCTTGAGAAAATTTTGTTGCAAATCAGCTACCAGAAGTCCGAGATAACACGGAAATACAGTAGCTATCAGGGCCACTTTCGAGTATGGCCCATCCATTTTGCGGTTAGTACATTCTCAGCGAGGTGACATTCCTCATAATAATGGATTGTGACCCCGCCGCAGAAATTGCCGCTATAGATCAACTCCGGAAAACTTTGGAACAGCTGATACTTTTGCCCCGCCTAAGATGTATCTCAGTGCTCATGCATCTCTGGTTCTACAGCAGTGGTTTATATATTCGTAATGGATATGTTGCTTCTCTTACCTGTTTCTAAAACACTGAAAAGTATGTACTTGCCAATATAAGTTAAAGTAATAAGCTGGTTTTGTCTACTTTTCCTTTTTACCTTTATTTTTCCTTGACTTATTTCATATTTTAAACCATATTTTCAGCTGCATCTGGGGACCGCTCTGACTCTTTTGCAAAAAAAATCTTCTCATCACTGCAGGAGAATTTCTCGGAACTCATCATTGTAGCTTTTTTATTTTCATTTCTTTTCATTTCAAATTCTGGGAAACCTCATCAGCTCTGACGTGATCCGGTAACCAAATGGGTTTAACTCTAGCACAGAGATTCATCTGCGCAAATCTTGCACCCTTCTGTCAGATGACATGTACTGCTCTCACATATAGTCGCCCGTAAATCATCGTCAATGCTTCATGCAGTCGTGTTTTGTCCTAGGCATTTCCCGTCTAGTTCTTCAGGAATATCGGCAAAATAGTTGAACATCTTTGACATGGGATGCTTATGATTCACCTATTTTCTCAGCGCCAACTTTTAGAGCAGGTTTTCGGCGTTGACGAAACGTAGGCTAAAGCATCACGTTGCGTTCTGAGTGACGATTACGGGACAACTATGGGAAATTGACGCGGGATAGCTGTTGATATGACTAGAGAATTAGGCTGTTCCAGAAGTTCCTCGCATGGGAAGACGTAGCACTGTTAAGAGGTCACAGTTGGCCCAGACTAAGGAAGAGAAATAACTACGCAGACGTCATACAATACCTATGCCTATCCGAGGAACTCGACAGTCGTTATATAGCCTTTTGTTCATATCAGAGTCACTGGTTCTTTCCTTGTTTTCCACTGCAAACTTTTCTCAAAAACAACGTACATAAGTGAAAACTGGGTTCCACTATGTCTCTTGCAATCTATTCTCATGGGAAATTGTAAGCATTTCACAGGAAAAATTATCCCAACAAAAAGCATTCTTCGAAAATGTGTTTCGAGATTTACTGCTCCAAAACAGAAGCCTCATGCAGAACCTGGCTTCAGCTCCAGAATACGTTGAGTCTTTATTTGATAATAATTAAAAGAAAAAGACAAAGCATGGGTTTCTGGAAGAGAAATAACCACGCAAACCGCAAGCGTCGTACAAGAGCTTATGCCCCCCCCCCCCCTAAATACGTATTTATTGCTGCATACCATCTCCAACATAGACGGCTTAGGCCTTCCCTTTATCATATGTCCCATTATGAGAGATGACTATGGATACAGTTGCTGACTGGTCATGCACATGGAAGTTTCCCTTATCATCTCCCAAAACAAAACTTTTCCATCTCGGTCGACAAAGAGTAAGGAACGTTTATTACCTCGGTGAGAGTCAATTAGACGACACTGACACCATTTGTGATTCAGGTTTCACTTTTGATACAAAACTAGCATTCGATGACCACTGCAATATTATCGCAACAAAGGCGGAGAAAACTGTACATACCATTTTCAAATCCTTATGTACAAAGTCACCTGCCCATCTTTTACTAGCTTTCAAATCTTATGTGCGACTCATCCTTGAGTATGGTTCCACAGTTTTCAGCCCTAAATCCAAGAGAATTATGAGACTTGAAGCTGTTCAAAACAGCTTCACTAGGAAACTTTGGATAAGGCTGCATGGATATGACTTCGCCAACATCCCTCCGGCTTCTTCACGTAACTGCATATTAAAAATCCCTTTTCTTACTGCACGGAGAACGAAACATGACCTTGTTATGGTTTACAAAATCATTTCCGCTAAAATTCATTTCCCCATAGACAAGTTCTACACAATATCCTCGTCTTGCGTTAGAGGTGGTCCATTTAAGATTATGTACTCTATAGCAGAAAGCCCATTACGGTCGTCTTTTTTTATACAAAGGGCCGGGTCTGTTATTCTAAAATTTTTCATGAAATATAAACGACCCAGTTCCTTATCGCAATGCAAAAGACTTGTAGACAAGTTTCTCGAAGAAGTAGCTCATTAGTTTGCCATTCCTGAACCTTCTTGAATTGTATCCGTTCTCATACAGATATGTTTAATGCGGATTCAACAGTTTTTATTTGCATTGTATTCATATTTTTTATTACTGTGATTGTCATTTAGCGTGGTTTTCCCACGTACAAACAAATAAATACAGTAAGGATAATGGACTCGTCGGTAATCACTACTGTTATTTTTTGGTCGGCAATACTGAAAGTCAGGAAATTCGTGGACCGCTGGCTGAACAAAGTTGAAAAATGTTTTTTCAGTGCGTCGGCGGATTATCCCGTCGCACGCCGTCTCTGTTTCTTGCTCAGTGGCGTTGAATTTCATACTATGAAGGATGTATCTTTTTGCCGCCAAAACTCCGAGCCATGGGAACCGTCATCCAAAGAGAAGCCTGCTTTCGCCGATGTGAGCGTGTTTTCCGCCAACTGGTGTTTTTTCATGCGTCGCATGATAACTGCATGTGCTTGCACTTATCATTCGGAGACATCGCTTACATCTATCACTTCCATCCTGCTATGCTCATACTGAGAAAGTTTTGGGATGCACCTAACTCCACAGCTAACAGAGCCTTTTTCTTGAGAATTTACCATTGAATTCCGTCATTTTCTTTGTTAGGAAATTTCCCGCACTATTTAAGGTTTTTGGAATGGCCAAGTGGGCATCCTCGACACTGTACTCCACTTGTACTCCACTGATAATATGCAGTAATTTACTTCGTCACCTAGGGTAACCAACAGCAGTGCAACGTGATCGAGAAGAACAAAAGACAGCAAGGCTCAGCACAAGGTAGTCACCGGAGGTAAAAGAATGTTAAGCCCTGTCAGACCCAGGAATCGGTCTGCAATTTGAACTCTAGCCTCACAAGCGCCTGTTCCCACAGAATTATCGGCCCAGCCAGAGTTTTCTTGCTGTTCTTTCGCAAGGGAAATCGAACACCTCGCTTTAGCGCATTGACTTTCAACAGAAGTGCACCCTGAAATCCCAAAGGTTTTTCAAATGGGCATACTCCCCCCCCACAGAAAAGAACTTAACTGTGTATGGATATTCATCGATTTTCTCTGTTTTTTTTTTCTCAGGTAATGTCAACGCTTCAAACGTACATACGGCAGGGTGGGGGGTTCGATGAGTTATTGTATAATGCTTGCTTCTCCCTAACAAATCCATGCTTCGTCCTACTCTTATATCTGCTGGACAGAACAGTTTGAAACATTTTTGAGTAAAGAGCGGGTCTTGCAACAGCCCTCGCTTTGTAGCAGTTGGCCTTTACCCCATTTCCGAAAAATGCGAGCCATCATGATAAGTTTACCTACAGACAAAAATTACTGCGACATCCGTTGTTGATTCTGCCGGAGAATTCGATTTGTGCCAGGAAAGAGTACTTTACACTAATGAAGTTTCTCAAGAATGTTCCTGAGTGCAGAAATTCTCGAATAAATATTAGGTTGTCGCGAAAGTTTCCCGTCATTTTCACCCTTCTCTTTCGAATTAATTTTTCTTCTTTAATACAACCGACAATTAAGCTACATGTTTGCCAGCATTGTAGACAAGAACCCTTGCGGTAACAGTAGAGCTTGTTGGAAGCAGTTTTATAACTAGTGGCTCTTTCGCAATTCCACCAAACATTGAGCATGTCTCCTGAGGAGGTAGTTTTCGTTTTGGCGGTGAAATCCAAGGTTACTGGTGTCCGATCCACCTACATTTCCTCATGTCAATTAGATAAGGAGGCCACTTCTCGGTATTAGTAACCAAATGGCGGAACCAAACGAGAGCACGTCAAAAGCTGAAAAATTGTGGCGCGCTCCCTGAACAGTCGGGGCTGGTGGCAGCTCAGATCATGATGAATACATGTGCCATATTCACTCGTCGCTTCGAAGCAATGTAGATGAAAAACGATAGTACCGTGATAGCCCTCGGACCCCTCTACCGGCTGGCGGGTATCACGCCACGGATTCTCTCCGATCAGCTCCAGGGTGCGGCCGTCCTACGCTTCAGCCTACCTTCCATATCATGGTTTGTCTCATATCCTAGCCGCCGACTTTGAACTTGTGGATCCAAATCTTCACTGCATGCCAAAAGGAAGAGTAGAGATCTACCTCATGACGTATGTTTGCTGGAGCATCGCTTACGTTGCTGTGTTTCGTGAACTCTCAAAGGAAAAACAGCAGAACATGTTTGTAGTCAACGACGATTTTTTCTTTTATAATCGCAACGGAATAGTAGGACAAATTGGGTATGGGTATTCTACTGACAAACCTATATATATATATATATATAT